>JBBBDQ010000956.1:2330000-2768017 GCA_037127315.1 Ascarosepion bandense | reverse complement strand
GTTTTCAATAATAGTTTCAGATTATGTTTTATTTTGATCTTTATGGAATTCTCTTAATGAAACAGTTTCATTTGACAGGAAAAGTGCAAAAGTATCTTATGCAGTTCTTTGCTGAAGGAGATAAAAAAATGGTCTATTAGGATGAAATTAAGACTTTGCCTGAAAGATGGTGGAAAAATACAACCTTGTTTTTTTTTATTATTTTTACATAAAAAACAAATTGAACATACATTTTTTCATAACTTCTTTGTACATTGTGCCCCAGAAATTACAGCTGTTTCTTTTTGATTATTAGCCCCAGTCCCTTTGTAATTTCCATCCTCCTTAGAATGTTACATTCTCTATTCTTATTCTTGATATCTGTTAGTAGAACTACATCTCGGTGATTTCAAGTTTTTCTTCAAATATGACAAAATTAACCTGCATTAACTGTCATATAGGAGGATGAACATTACATATCAGTCCAACACTTTTTAATCATTTCTAATGTTATTTCTCAATCCTTTAATATTTTACTCAGTTCCTGAAAAATATTCCTAATATTCCTCTTTGAATTTCTGTGTCAATCTTGCTGAACTGTTGGATTCTTACATCTGCTTGATTTGGACATTCTTAATGTGCAACTAACATTTTGGGCTGCTCTTTGGTCTACAAATATGAATTCCATTTTCTTACAATGAATATACAGTCGTTTCTTCTTGTTTGCTTTCACTATTTTTTATAACAGTTCTTTCAGTTTCCCTTCTGAATCTGCCATCAATATATTTTCATATGTTGTTAAGAGTAAATCCACTAAAAAGGATTCCCTCACAATAAAGGTGAAATAAATCTGGTAAGAAAACACTTCTTTTTCTAATTTGGTGTACTGCTTCTCTATTTGTATATAAGCTGTTTGTTGCCAATTTTAGATTAAGGATTATTTGTCCATGTAATGCCTACTTTCTTAACATTTCAAGAAGTTCTTCATTTTTCATGTTTTACTTTATCAGATTCCTTTGCATAACATATGAATCACAGCCATTGACCTTTCTGTACTTCTGTTATTTTTTATGACAACATGTTAACCATGAAAATTACAGTTCTTGCTCTATCATCAAAAGCCATGTTCAGCTTCTAGTCTTATTCTGCCCTGAGCTCTGTATATTATTATCCTAATGATTATGTAAATGTAGCATCCTAGGCATTTCCTATGTAGAATGCATCACAAAGGATGAAGTTTGAGACATCATCTAACAAGAAATTGGTCCATTAGAAGACCTCATAGCCAATGTCAAGAATTCCAAACTGAAGCATTTATTTCATCTATAGGGGTTGACTGTTCTCATTCTACTGTCCATGTCTACCCTTACAATTTAAATAGAGTTCAGTTCAGAATTCTCTGTGTGTTACCTGAATCAATATACACTTGATAAAGGCCTAAGAGTGTAAATAATGGAAATATTGTAAATAAGGATAACTCTTCACCCCAGAAATGCAGACAGAAATTACTGTCAAGAAGATGAAATGGTATATGACTATATCATAAACAATAACATTTTTTCCACTACAAATTACGACTTTAAATAAAAGAAGAGGCATTTTGCTGATTGTTTGATGAAATTCACCTTCATTTCTACCTTGTTTTTCTCACCGCACCTCGAAATTATATTAGCTTTAATTTGACAGTATTTTGCCACTGTTGCATATTTTATTTAATACTTCAATTCAACCTTATCGATTCGAATGTCAGCTCTCAGCACCTCTCATCTGGTTTTGCTGTCTTCTTCCTCTTCTTCTTGACCATTGCTACTTTTGCTTCTGTAACTTAGGTCTTTTCATGCTTTTATGTATTGTAGATTTTCCTGCTCTAGTGTCATGGAAGAGCTCACTTCTGTACATATTCCAACACCGCGCCTTTTCTTTACCATAATGATGGTTCCTTCTTTAGATTTTATATATTCAGATGAAGAGCATGATTTCTGCCCTGCTATTTTTCACATCTTTTTTCTGCATACCCAGTGCATCTGTTTCCTTCATTTTTTCAATCTCGGCACATTTCCCATTTAGCCATTTATCTTTTGTCTACTTTCACTTTAATTTTTTTATATATACAGTACAGATATACCATAATTTCCAAGTATCAAACTGGGACAGTTTTCAATTTTTTTTATTGGTGTAAGTATTTGTTGATAGATACCTACCAAAAATTTGATAAAAATGAAGATATCTCTAACTGCACATTGAAGGTGGTATTAAACAGACATGCCTCCCAAAACTATCATACGAACACGGGTGTCCCTCAAGACTCTTTCCTAGGTCCTACACTTTTTCTGATCTACATTAATGATCTCCCTGATCTCATAAGATCCCAAGTAGGCATGTATGCCGATGACACCACAGTTTACTCTTGCCTTGATCAAAAATCTGGTGTGGCAACAAAGCGAACCTTGCTGCAAAACTTGAAAATGACCACCAATCCGTAGTGGACTGGGGTAAGAAATTGCTCGTAAATTTTAATTCTTCCAAAATGAAGCTGCTATCAATTAACCATCATAGACAATCGCACATACCTCCCATTAGCATGGAACAGGCTTGCCTCCCAGAGAATAAAACTGTATGCCTCCTTGGACTCACACTCTCAGCGGACCTCAAGTGGAATGACTATATTGAATCCATTGCTAAAACTACTGCTATGAAAGTCTGTTCTCTGTGCATGCCCGAAAGTTTTTCTCATCTGAATCTATCCTGCACATATATAAATCTACCATCCGCCTGTGTATGGAATACTGCTGCCACATCTGGTCGTGTGCCCCTGCTATTCTCCTCGGGGTTCTTGACAAAATACAATGGAGAATCTGTAATGTATCAATACCAACTTGGCAGACTGCCTGCAGTCAGTCTCTCACCAGCGTGACGTGGCTTTCCTGTGCCTCTTCTATAAATACTTTCACAGCTTCTGCTCCAAAAAAACTGAAATCACTGATGCTCCCTAGATACGAATTTGCATGAGATACTAGATTAGCAACTAGGTCCCACCCTTTTACAGTGAAACAGATAAAATGTAACCGCAATTTCTACTCCAACAGCTTCTTTTCTTGCACTTCATGCCTGTGGAATTCCCTTCCACATACTTGCTTGCCCAACAGCTACAATCTCCAGGAGTTTAAATGAAAGGTCAACAGACACCTCCTAGCACACTAACTCACATCCATTCTCTCAAACACTCTTCCCATCTACATCCTTACCCTCCTCCTTCTGATTTCCTATATCTAACCCCCCTTTCTCACCACAATAGTGGCAGTGGAATGCTTTGCTTGGGGTGAAATGATTAAAAAGAAAATATGATGAAAAAAATACACAAAACATAATAAAAATAATTTGGGGAGGGGGGGGGTAAAAATAATAATACAAATGTTATTATTAAGATGAAAAATCAAGGAATTTTTGTATATAAAAAAAGACTTTTATCCCTTTTAAACCTTAAAAATATTGGTTAAAAACCTTGTTTTTTTCTGGCATCTGCATGGAACCATAAATTAGTCCAGGAAATTTGACCAACCTTTTGTGGTTGAACACAATGATTTGAAAATTCTTGCAAAAATCAGGTAATTGTTAAATTTTAATTAAACTTTCAGAATTTATTCACAAATTATTGAAATTATTTTTTAAATCTTTCTCTTTTAGAAAATCCTTCGAAAGATAGTTTCAGCCAAACTAGGATAAGCTTAACTTTGCAAAGGATTTAATCCTATGACTTACAAGCAAATAAAAGTTTATTTAGATAAAAACAAAACTTTTCCAAAACTTTTGCATTCTTTTAATGCTTTTACTTACTTTATTTTTCAAAATAACCTACTTTGAATGTGCTTAAAGTGAAGTATTAAATTTCAAACAATAACAAAAATTATTTTAATGCATTCATTCACATGGTTGTCTTATAAGAACACTGATAGGAATATTTGATCATAATTCTTCATTTCCTTTCTTCTATCTTCTTGATAACATGATACAGTCTAAATGACAAAGAAAAGAAAATAGTTTCAATTTATTTGTTACTCAAAATAAATTCATTCATTCCCCTTCTCTTGCTCTTTGTCTTCCTCATCACCAGGCTTTTCACCTTCATCACTGTTGTAGTTTTTCATAATTGCCAATTCAACTGGGCAAGATTCAGCAGCTGCTTGTCAAGTCTGAAATGATCCACTGAGCAGACCTTAAAAGAAAGAAATACAGAAATAAATATAAAATGTAGGAAAATTTATCTGTCTGGATAAATTGACTGATCCCTACAGAAATAGATATGTATAAATAAATATAGATCAAATGAATGCCTCATATATATGTAGAAGTTTCTTAAAATTATATTTAGATATGTTTATAAAAATCCATGATCATATAGGCATTAATTTTTTTAGAATATTAGAAGAACGTAACCACATACTGAAAAATATATAGACTTATAAATATATGTGTGTGTGTGTGTGTGTGTGTGCGTGTTTGTGCATACACATATTTGTCAGCTTAAGATATAAGAAAAAGATTTTGTCAAGAAATAATTAAAGAAGAATCAGTTTCAGTTGATAAACTGATATTTTATCATTGAAGCTAATCTGTGGCAGTGAGTCAAAGAACAGGGATAAAAAACAGAAGTGGATTGGTGGAGTTGGGTATTATTCAAGGTCCAAAGAATCAAAGAGAGAGTGGGGTAGGGTGAAAGAGTGGTACAAGATGAGCATTGAGTTCAAACTGGAATTAAGAAGAGATGGTACTCAGATAAAAATAGTGAAATGGTAGAAGGAAGGTTTGAAATGATGATAGAATATGTAAAAAGAGTGTGTGAAAAGAACATGAAAGAATAGGAAAAAGTTTCACCAATGAGAAATTCACAAGAACCAGATCAAAAGAGACTAAAGAATTGAAGAATGGACAATGATGCTTTCAAAAAATTATAACAATATGTTATTTGATTGTTTAAATTTTTGCATAAACAGTTTTCACTGGACAATTTAAAACCAGAAAAAATCATTTTATTGTACAGTTATTCCAGTATTGTCAATAAAAAAAGAAGGAAATGTAAATTATATTAAAAACAATTTTATGATACTAGCAAACATACTATGATGATTTTGATATCCATTCAAAATTTTGTCCAGTAAAAAAATTATAAAAAGCATATTTGTCATTCTCTTTTTATATAAAAAATGATCTTAGTCTTCATAGAAAAATGAATTTAATATTGAAATTTAAATCATTAATCTTGTCTTTGGAAAACAAACATTCTTTAAAAATATAAATTTCGAAAAAGATGTGAAATAATAGAAAAAAACAGATACTTTCTCTGCCATATAAATGTTTATCTCCCCACTATGAACCCAACTACAGATGCACACATGCATATAATACCTGAAATCTTTCATTTTTAATATTAGTTGTATTAAAAATTACTTTTTGTAATGATTTACACAAGCAGTGATTTTAAAAAATGTTTTCTATGTTCTGTTAATTACTATAATATGCTTGTCAACATCTGCCTGAGTTTCTATGTCAGTTGGTTATGCATGGAAGGCTTCTGAAATGGGAAGGCAGGAAGAAGAAAAGGACACTAAATAGCAGGGAAAAAAAAAAGAATAATTTAATAAATATGCAAGAATAAAGAACTTGTTAGAAAGACTGGGGAGATAACACCTGCATGCTGAAATAATGTGCACAGTAATCTGCATATTTGTTCATTAGAACCAATTTTATATGCAATAAAAATTGAAATTTGTTTAATAAAAATTAAATGATAGTTTTGTGGTAGCATTAATAGCATTTTCTGTTTTGTAGATGAAAGGTAGATCATTTTTATATGTAAATTTTTATGATATTTTTTGTAATATGTGCACATCATACACAAAAATATCATAAAAATTTAGATATAAAAATGATCTACGTTTCATTTACAAAACAAAATGCTATTAATGACCTATTTGTAAATATGAAATTAAGATTAAGTATATTAATTAAGCTAAGCTAATTAAATATATGAATGGACTTCTTAACTTAAAGTACATGATTTAGTTTTATTAAACATTTTCAAATCTGAATAGTACTTGCTTAATTTTACATTCATAGATTTTATATGGAAATTGTAATTACATAATAATAATAGTTTTAAAGAGAAAGTAAAAAATTGCAGTTTTATAAGATTTCATTACTTTGTAATTTCTTTCAGGTGTTGCATTGAGGTGAGACATCTATAATCATCAGTCATTGGGTTGATTGGTTAAATGTATTGCAGTACATGCAAGGGGTGCTGAAAAAAATTCACTTGCCAAAGAAGGGATTGAAAAATTCTGATATTTGAGCATTTAACCAGATTTTAGGAAAGAACCTTTCAGCATTTCCTTTGAACATTACCTTTGGGCAATTCTTTTTATTTCTTAAATAATTCTACTAATTTTGCTGGTGTCTCTTATTTTCAATGATGTTCTGTTATTACAGCATTTGAGTAATTTTTCAGTTAATCGTTACTTATTTCCATATCCTGTTAAAATAATCATTATTCTGAATTCTTTCTTTTTAGGTACAACAGAAAAGAGAAAGACAATTAAAATGATTAAAGAGAAGTTAAATGGTGAAAAAGAGTGGGGGAGAGAATGAGAGAAAAGAAAAATAGAGAGAAATTAAGTAGAGATGAAGAAGATAATAAGTGAGAACAATGATAGTGTATGAAATTGATGAAAAGAAAAAATCAGAAAGATGAAGAGATATTAATGTTGTATGTATCACAGTTATCTGTAGCATATAATTGACTGCCTCCATATAAATTTGTGCTTATTTTGCAGTATTCTTAATTCTGCCTTTCTGCTTTTATTCATTGATGGAATCACATTAGTTTCTTCTTTCAGCAATTTTTCAGCTATTCAGATCTGACATGATAAGAGCCATGACAACCAGTCAACCTTCCTGTCTACCTGCCTTTTTTCACCCACAAGTTCAAATACAGAGAGTGGGTCACCTGGCATGTCAGCAATGCCATTTGGTACTTTACTCCAGTGACCAGGGTCACAATGACATATAATCTATTCAAGTAATTACAGATGGATGGTAGCAACTCTTATCTGTATGACAACAGAGAGAGAGCAAGAGAGAGAGAGAGAGAGAGAGAGAGAGAGAGCAGTATACAGAAATATGAAAAGATAAAAATACAATTATAATTATAAGCATACAGAAACAGAGACAAGTGTGTATGTATATTTACTTTACAAATAACAAACATATCCTTCATGGTCTTTTCCTTCACAGAATTTACTGCATGTGCTTTTGATAAATTGAGCTGCAGACAAAAGTCTTTTACATGTCTCCTTGAATCCAGATTTAGCAGTGAAAAGAAACTTGTAAGAATTATTCATTCAGACAAAGGGATGTAAAACAATCATTAAAAAGTTTTTCAGGTCAACCATTGCTCATCTAGTGATTTTAATCATTACAATTTACCTAGCTTCAGTAACCTTGTGCAAAATTAACTTCCTTTCTTCTTTTGAGCATTAGATCTTCTTATTATGGTATAATGCTTAGCAAACTGGGTCATTGTGAGTTTGATCCTCACTGGAGGCCTTATACTTGTGGCTCCATGCCAAATTAAGCTAAATTAATTAACAACAAATACTGATATAAACATAATATTAGAGACCTTTGCATGTACAGAACCATATATATACACACAAATGCACACACAGATATGAAAAAGTATGTGTATGGTTATTAAAAATCAAAGTGTAAATCTATATAAATATATGAAGCTAAGTAAAAGTGATATATAACTAAAATATTTAAATGCATAAAAACATACAGATCCTTCTGTCAGAGCAACAATTACTGTAAATGAAAGAATGTTAAGATAAAGAAAAAACAGGAAATGTTTCTCAAACTAACATGTTTTCTCAAACATTCCTGGTAAGCTTGTCACCCTAGGAGGCTAGGTAGAGAGATCCACCTAGATTGAGCCTAAATCCTTGTATATGAAGCAATATCATAAGCATATAAAAAGGTTAACTCACATTTTCCTCCTTACAACTTAGTTTCTTTTATTAAAGCTTCATCAAAGAATGAGATATGGAAAAAAACAAGAAAAAACAGAAAAGAAATTTTTGGTATTTTTACTTTTGTGTTATTTAATTTTCATATGGTTAATCATCTTTCAAGTGCATTCAACTTGTTAAACAAACATTAATATAATTTGTAGCATTTCAAATTCAGTGAGATATGATATATGCATTTGAATTTCCAAAATACATTGGCCACACCAAGAAGAGTTTCAGTTACTACTGGACCATGTGAACTCAATAAGATCACTGATACAATTCACAATGGAGAGAGAAAAAAACAACCAACAAGCATTACTGGATGTACTGATATCTCGAACAAAGCATGGGTTCAAGACATTGGTTTGCCACAAGCTAACATTCACTGGACAATACCATCAACTTCAATTCTTGCCACACATGCAGTATAAAGAAAGGGGGTGTCCACTGCTTACAACATCAAGAAAAGTCTTAAAAACTTGTAAAAAATCATTGCTGATTAAACATTAGGTTTATAAGTCACCAAAATTCATACACTGATGTCATCCACTGAGATATCTGAAACAATGTAACCTGGTGAACAAAATAAAGGAATCAGTTCAAAATTCTAATCACCTGAAAAATGCTAAAGCATACAACAGCATAAGCATCTTATCTATACCTATATTTGCAAATTTATTCATTAGTTGATTCTTCAAGGAAAAATTATTGATATTTTACAATTTTTAACATTAGATAAAATGATTTAAAATTTTTTACTTCTTTCTAAAATACCAACACAACTTGTGTTCAGGACTGATGTCTTTTCTTTTAAGTTATAGATTAGAGAATCATATACTACTCAAATTTTATAGTCAAGCAAAATATTTTTATTATTCTTCAAGCTTCTACTTGTACTGCTGATGGAACAAACTTTTTTGCTAAAATTTTTGTCTAATGTTGAAAATCACCTGAATTTCTAAGATTACTTTGTATATGCATTTAAATTAAGCAGTATTTGCTCAAATTTTTCACATGAAATTCTTTGTTTAATTCACCATTTAAAGGATAATCACTATGAATGTCTATTCACATATAACAAGATCATTAATATTTGTTGCATAAGATTACATTGACTAGACATGTTCCCTACAGTAATAAAATGGCAATAAATCAAAATATATTACACCTCCTAGTATTTCTATATCTTGTAGTATTTTAACTGTTGGTATATGGAAAGTTTGACAGACTGCTTAGAATATTGCTGCTATATATGGTTCAGTGGCTGTGCTATTTACATTGAGCTCCTTCATAAAATCTAAATAAGAATCAGCAATATTATTACTACTGAACAGTCAGCTCGGTTTCAGTCAATTTTCTACCATCTTAAGGTTGCCTCTCTGTGTCTTCTATATAAATATTTCTATTTACTTTTATTCATTTTTCTTTATCTCTCTTAGCATAAAAGTGTAATAAAAGTACAGAGAAAAATATTTCTTTCTGTGTCAAGAGTGAACCACTTTGAATTTGAATTTTTCCTGAGGCCATGAGACTAAGTTGTAAGGAGGAAAATGTGAGTTAACCTTTTTATATGCTTATGATATTGCTTCATATACAAGGATTTAGGCTTTATCTAGGTGGATCTCTCTACCTAGCCTCCTAGGGTGACAAGCTTACCAGGAATTCTCTGTGTTTGGATTCACTTTAACGGTTCATTTATTTTTTATATATGAGTACTAATTAGACACCCAAGTTTTCCACATGTTCCTAAAGCTGCACAACACTGAAAGAAAAGTTCAATGCTTTGTCATTTCACATCATTCTCATGCTAAAATAAGCACAGCTGAATATTTAATTCAGTTTAACTTCAGTTTAAATCAGTTACTGCTGGAACACTTACATCGTATCAATATTCTAATGAGGCATATTCACACACACACACTCACACAGGTAGAGAGAGAGAGAGAGAGAGAAAGAGAGGGAGAGGGAAAAGGTATATAAATATAAACATGAACATTGAAGTCAACACCCAACTGCTACAGTCTGTTTGATGTTAAGATACAATCATGTCATATGTAACTAGTACATGTTCTGACAATTACATGTTCTGACAATTACACTTAAACATGAAACAGATTGTTGGCAGTGGCTATTGACATCAATATCCATTTATATATATATATTGAAAATAAAATATATAATGTATATATATTTTGGAAAAGCTGTAAACCAAAATAGAAAAAGTGTATATGTCATTCATTAGGGCATCATCAGTCTGATAAAGTCCTAACAGATAAAATGCATCACAAATGTAGCTGTGAAGACTAGGTTACGTTTGTCATTTGGGTACATTTGTGGCTAGTCTGTCTTCAATGTTTAATATGTGTAGTGGTAAGTTAACTGAAATGCGTTCCATTCAACAATGACAGGTTATCATATCATGAACAGGCAGATATGATTTTACACACAGCTGCACAAATGTTAATGGACACAAGGCTGCACAGCTGTATCAGGTTGTGTTTCCAGACCAAAGTAGGTTAGACATGCAAATTTTGCTGCTGTTTATCACTGTGTTGCTGAGACAGTATCCCTGGCATCCCAAAGTTTGTAAAAGTATTTTTAATTATGTTTTGGAGTGTAGATTTAACAGTGCCTACTCTAAAAATTAAACGTCATAACTTGAAAACAAAAGATTTTTAGACATATGTATATATGGAATTTTGTCCTTTTTTTTTTTTGGTGTGAGGAACTCACCTCTTGATTTTTTAATTATTTTTTTTTTGTTATGCCCTGTATATATATATTAGTCATCCACATAAAAGCTTGTCAGTGTGGCTAGACATCTACTTGCTTCCAGCTGTGATCAAAACTCAACTGATTTGGTGTCAATTGGAGTCCCTACTCCCAAAGCCATAGGCACATAGAATGAGTGATGAGAAATTTTAGCATGTTATATATATGAGGTGTATATACACTCCAGTCACCAGGAAAACTCAATTCATTACTGAGAAGTAACAAATATATATCCAAGTATAGGGTAGATATGGATGGAATAAATTTCTATTAAAAGAAACACTATTCTTAGAAAAATACTCAATGCAAAGTAGAGCGAATAGTATTTATTTAAAATTTATGGCATAAATATGTTATAATATCACTACAAAAGTAGCTATTTTGTTTCAACACTACCTGTGTCTTATTAAGTGTTTATTTCAAGTTCAAGAGCTTTAAAAGATTCAAAACTAGCCAAACCCCCTTAATCAGGGAGGCAATGTCACATAGAGACTGTGGACCAATCAAAATATTATAATTTTTAATTTGAAGAATATGAAAACAAATTCTAAAAACAATTTATTTATTAATTGATTAAAACAGAGATCAACATTATTAATCGACTATTAGCTCCACTTTACTTTATTTTTATTACAAATTTTAAATTCTAAGTTTAAAAAGCATTAGATTTAGATTATTATAATGTTATTCAGATATTAACTGAAGAAAAGACATGGATGCACACATATACAAATTTATAGACATCCACATATGAAGAAATAGACACGTATACACACATACAAATATATATTGGTATACAGACACATGTACAGATGAATATATGCACATATATATACATACACAAATTTTTAACTTTTGTTTTTATTTACATATCAATTTATCTGTTTAATTTCAAGGCCAGGTTTGGAAAATGTCCGTAAAGGCTACAATATTGGATACATGTAAGAGCAAATTCATAAGATGGCACAAGCCTTGTATGAACGAGGTCAAAACAGACACAGTCCTATTTCAGTGCATGAACAAATAAACATAATTAAATATATATTCACGCAATACACAAGCAAAGGAAAAGAAAACATATGTGACTTGAGACTCCACAGAGCATCATATACAAAATAGAAGATAAAGTCACATACATGAAACTACTTATATACAACTTCTGGCATGAATATATGCAAACAAGCAGAAATATTCACATAGAAGCATAATCACATATATAAACATGGATAGACAAGAGTATATATATATATGTACAGACACACATACATGGACATCAGAACATATATACACACATATACAGATACACAAAGAAATATGAATATATATATATAAGTACACACATGTATGTATATATATATATATACATAAGCATACTAATATATACATACATACACATACACATTAGCAAAAAAAAAATAATAAATAAATAAAAAGAACAGGACCTATGTATACAAACAGTTAAAACCAGGCACTAATAAAAAAATTCAGAAACAAGTTTGAGCCTTTCCATTTGACAGTAGATGTTTTGTTCTTTTTCTTTTAAGCACCAAAAGTACTTGGATAATGAGGTACTGTATTCATAGGAACTATTATTAAAAGATACCAGCAAGTTTTGAACGGGCTTTTAGTTGATCTGATATAAAACTCTTTAGTATCAGAGTTTTCAATTATATATTTAGTAGAATGATAAACTATGGAACTAACTAAGCAATTATTATGCAGTGAGAATTCTTTATTCTGTTGGTATTAGTTTCGTTATCAATTTCAGCATCGTAATGCCCCAAGTTTTTAGTATTTCTATACTTGTTGAGGACTTTGTTATTGTGTTTTTCAATTATTTTTTCTTGATTACCCATACAACAATAGCTTAACTTGAGAGTATCATTATTGAATATTTTATTAAGATGATTAGTTTTGGGAAAGTGTTTATTAATAAGGTTTAAGAATTTCTGTCCCAATTTAGTTTTATCAGATTGTAAGGGGAGTAAACCAGATGATTTTCCTAGATCTTTCCTTATTATTATCATTGCTAATAGGATTTCTGAATTTGATAATAGTACCCTTATAAACACTGTTCCTATGGGCAGAATTATAAAATTCACTATACTGATAGAAAATTACTTTGTGAGATGAGTTAGTGCTGAGTTTAAATTCAATAGAAGATTGTATATGTTTAATAACTGACGGGGGGGGGGGGATGGTTAAAATTAGGATTTATATAAATTGAGTTAGAGTTAAGGTTGGAAGAATTATTGTTAAGGTCCAAAGTAACATCTAAAAAGTCTACCTGTTTAATGTTGGTGGTCATTTTTACTTTAAGACTGAAACTTTTTACTTCTCTATGTATCATTTTTCTAATATGATCTACTCTAATTTTAGTAGCATCTTTAACAATCAGTAATCCATCATCTATATAAACCTATACTTTCATATTGACACAGTCATAAGCAATTAAAGGTGCAATTATTTTTATTCTGGATACCTTTAAACAAGTTAATAACATCCATGGTATTAATCCATTGCAGGAGTCCAAGGGAGCTTTTAATAGACTGGTTAGTCTTTTTCAAAATGGTTTTGCTGATTCTACCTGTAGATGGCTTGGCTCTAAAGTTTGGTTTATGGTCCCTTAATAGAACATAGGCTTCCTTAGTTTTTAGTTTAGTGACCTGGTCATACATGTAAGTAATGGATTTGCGAACATAATTAATATTATCTATCAGACTAAAATTGGTAGTGTCAATTTTCTTATAGCTTTTGGTTAAAGTATTTTTAATTAAGGTGTCATAATCCTTGAGAGATAACTTATAAAAATTGGTGGTTTTATCTGATTTAACATAAATATTACCAGATCTATTAATATCCTTAACAATATTACCCAAATTTTTTTTTAGAAAAAATTATTTTTCTTATGGAACTTTAATCCATTAATAATTCCCATTAGGCTGTTTTCAAATCCAGAAAGTGCTTCAATAATTGGTGCTGCTTTAGGGTGTGCCACATATTTGAGAAGATATTTAGAGGGTCATAAATGAAATCTGACCTTGATATTAGGTGTTATGTGCCAAGTTTTAAATTAGACCTTGAATGTTATCGAGGAGGAAACCAACAAGGAATGATTTTACAAAACTAAAGACTTTGTTGAATGACATTACCATGATTGATAATAAATATGAATGAGAACCATTTGATCAAAGCATACGTTGCCTCTTAAGCCACATCAAGGCTATCCTTGAGGCTAAGGGTAATTTGGTTGCATGACATTTTCTATTGAACATGTATGTAAATTTTCTTGAAAATATATTGATTTTTCTGCTGAATATCTTATTTATAATTTGTTCATGGTAAATCCTGTACACACACACACACACACACACACACACATACACACACAACACACACACACACACACACACACACACACACACACACATGCAAATGTATTTGGTTTGATTATATTTATCTAATCAATAAATTTTAATAATGACAAATTCTAGTTGAGTGGGCACCATATCAAAGGCATTTTAGTACCACAAGAAGCACAAAAAAGACATGCAACAAAGTGCAAGTTGAGGGATAAATACTTAAATAATAAAAATTATAATTAATAATATTAATATCATTTATTATCAATTCACATATTAAACTGTTTTTAAGTTTTATTAACTACAAAAAATGATATAACAACTGAATTCTTTTACATAACAATGTATATATTATCAAGGCAATTACTAAATACCTGTTACATTTGGATTTGTCTTGGTATATATATATATATATATATAGTCATCTGTAGACAGATCTGTTTTGCTGTATCACAGCTCATCAGTAGGGTTAGACTTCGATTGCTTTTAACCCAGGATTGAAACCCGACCAAATTGGCATCAGTCGGTAATTCTACCTCTGGGCTATGGGCACTCGGTAGAAGAAGGCAGACTCTTTCACGTATACATTATCATTATACACACGCAATAGCCAGAGTGGTCTAATTCATTATGTAATGAGCGATACGTACATATATATATATATATATATATATATATATATATATATAGTCGTCCGCAGACAGATCTGTTTTACTGTATCACAGCTCACAAGCACATTTAGACATCCGATTGCTTTTACCCAGGACTGAAACCCGACCAAATTGGCGTCAGTCGGCAATTCTACCTCTGAGCTATGGGTGCTTGGTAGAAGGAGGCAGATTTTTAGTGTATGATGTATCATACGCCAGTAGTTAGAATGCTCTAATTCATTACTGAATGAGTGATGTATATATATATATATATATATATATATATAGTATTAGAAAAAGTAAATAACCACTTTAAAATAGTATTAGTGTGATCACCTTTTTCACATTACTCTCTTCTGTTTTCCTATAAATTATTCTAAAGCCTTGTGTCTCCTCTTTTGGATGTTGTTTAAATGTTTTTATTGCTTTTATTTTGTTTGTCACTCAGAGTATTAAGACAAAGATCAATAAATGTGATTTTCATGTCATTATGCTTCAAGAGTTCAAACTCAGCCATTGCACTGTCAAATCCTCCCCTCACCCCCACAACATCAAAAGTCAGCTTCAAAACATACTATGCATCACTGATTCCAAAAAATTGCTTCTAGTAATCTGGATTTCCAAGAGGAATCTGGTTGTGGTCACAAGTCATCACTTGTCAATGAAGAATTAAAGGCAGTCAAGCAGAAACAGACACAAGCAGGCTTTTAGTAGCAAAGATGTGTGTAGCCCATACAACAGTTGGAAGACATCTGTCACAAACTAGTAAAATGCAAACATGGATATGCCATGATTTGACCAATGATCAGTAACTTGTTGTATGGTAAACAGAAATGGGGCTTGGGAAATTTACTTTCCAACATATCAGCTTTCTCTAAAAAACAAATCTTCACCTCAAAAATATCATCCTGACTGTTTGGTGATGCTGTAATGGATTATTCTATTACAGCTCTTTATAACCTGCTCAGACTATCATGGAAGTATTCTTATTATCATGATTTAGAACTAGTGCATCAAAAGTTGCAAACATTTTGGTGAGTGGTGGTAAATAGGAAAGAGCCAATAAAATTTTATAGTTCACAAGCCATTTGGCAAAAAACTGATACTATTCAATATAACGATCCTGTTTTACCCTTATTTTTCTCTGGACTTCAATGATTCCTGTTTTTATTTTGATGGAATATATTTACTTTTGGATTGCTGTCAACACTGAGTCAATTTTAATGAAATTTTAACACATAAAATTGAGTTTGAGATGAGTTATGAGGTTTTAGAATTTATGATTGGAAACTGTCTTATAAATTTTCCTATAAATAGAAGTTTTGAGCTTACATCCAGGAAAGCAAATTTGTTATAATATTCTAGTCATCAGTGTCAAGAAAGGAATTTACTACCACCTAATTCAGGCATGAATTGAAAAAACTATGTAGAATTTCATTTCAAAAATGACCTTTACTAACATAAAGACCTGTGAGCAGAAAAGCAAACTAGGAGTTTATCAAGTGTAACGTTGATAGAAATTAGAGTAGTTTTCAAAAGAAGAATATTTTATGCAAATATCTCATAAACATTGTAAAATTCCACTCTATGTATCAGAATTATGAAGGATAAACTATCTAAATCTTAATAATTAAACTTAAAAAACACTGAAAACATATGATCTGATATGAGACATGAAGAGATAATGAAAGCCACCATCAATAATCCACTGATTAAAAAAACCCTGAAGTGTAACTTACACTCAGATACTGTGAGCTATAAATTGCTTGGAGACAACATCCAATTAAATCACAGCTCTATGGATCCATCCCTGATATTTTTACAATCTTACATGTACACAGAATGCACTTTGCATGACACTGCTGGTGAGCAAAGTAAACATTTTTGAGTGATTTACTGCTCTGGACACCTATCCATGGTACAAGATGGGTTGGTTGCACAGCAACTAATTACATTTAAAAACTATGTAATGACACAAGATGCCACTCTAATGACTTTCTGACCTTGATGCAAGACCATGAGGGTTGGCATGATAGATTCATGAATGTCAAGGATAAGTTAACTAAAAAAATAAATTTGTAATAAATGTATGGAAAGAAAATGGTACACATTGCTTCCTTTGGAATTCAAGTGAAAAATGCATTCTGCAAAAATAGTATTTTCAGTGCTTTGTGAATGTACAGAGAAAAATAACTAATCTCTAATGCATAGCTGAATATTTTCAGCCCCACTCATCAAGTACTACTGCCAGCGTATATATTTTTCAGCTTCACTTATTGAGTACCACTGCCTGTGTGAATTTTCTGACTCTCAGGTCAAGTACGATCTAAAAAAGAAAGAATCCTCACTCCATGAATTATACATTTCAGGCGAAAGTATTCATTGGCCTAAATGTCATTATAAAGACAAGGGACAAAAGTTCCAATAAAACAAAAGTTCAAATGTTACATGAGTTGTTCTTAACCTTATTGCTCTTAACATAGAATTTACTGAAACATGCTAATAAAAAAATGAGAATATCAGTGTGGATAACTTGTGAAATAAATATTTCTATATTTATTCTTTTTACAGGGAATCTAGTCATTTCCTTGCACACAACTTGATCCACTTTGGAACCATTCAATGTAAAGTGAAATAGCCATTTTTATTCCATATTTATGGGCAATGAAAGTATATATTTGAACACAGAAACTAACTTCATTTTGTAGTTATAGCAGTTTATTACATACTGTTACAACCCAGTCTCTGGTTTCTCATTTGCAATCAGAATGTGATTTTATTTGTTCAGAGAAAAACATGTAAAGAACATTTCAAAGTCATTCTGAAATCTTTAAGGTAGACATAAACTCTTGTCAAAAGTTCCATACCTTCTAAAATTAACATCTGATACAGGAAACCAGATACATTAGCACATTCCTACAATTGATGCTAGTATTCTTTCTGTGATTAAATAAGAAATGAATAAGAAAACCATTAACTTAACATGTTTACTACTTATTTAGCTTCATCAGAAATTTGGGAAGTAGAAGAATGTTTTCTGTACAAGAAATGTTTTAATTTGCTAAACTGAACCTTGAAAGTTTATATAGTTCATCAAAATTTTGCCATTAATTTACAACCATTAAAAACTACAGACATATATAGGCTCAAGTTCATGATTATTATATGTCATCTTTTACTTCAGATAACAAAAGAGAGACTAGTTTTGAAAAGTTATCAATAATTGTTAGTTTAGTCAATAAGATATAGAAGCATTAGAATGATATCCACTTATCAGAGCTTTCTAAACGCTGAGTTTTCTTCCGCTTACTGACTCTGGTTTAAAAAAAATATGATAGTTAAATTTTCTTTATGCTGAACTTTAATCAGAATATGTTTAAAATCCAGATCCCATAACTGTAAAGAAAATAACAGCAATCTTATTATACAAGATAAATATATAAAGAAAAAGGTCAAGCAATGAGTTTTGATTTATCATTTTCTTAAACCAACAAACCTTAAATTAGAAAGTGCAACAAACAGGAAAATAAACTTTAATGAATATTTCTTAAATAATGTTCATATTTAGAATATAATATCCATTCTTAATATTTTGTATAGCTTTACTTAAGAAATAATTGCATCAGAGCCCCAAGAAAGTAAGTCATACAAACCCTTTATTATCTTCACAGGTATGCAATATCATAACTCTTCAAGATCACAGGTTCTCCTTAGTTCTCTTCCTATTTACTCTATGATTCTTCAACAACTCCATGTATTTGGTGCTGTTCAAGCTACTAGCAATTTTAACTAACTTTTTGAGAACACATCCTTTTATATATCCATGAAGCATCAGAATCTTAGCCCAAATTCCACTGTTTTCTTCCAGTAATCTATTTAGTTTTGCTTTCCTATAGGCTTTCTGAAAAATTCTCACTAATTACAGTACAGCTCTATTTTAGTCTCATTGCTGAAGTACATCTTATTCCAAATATTTACATGCTATCATTCATGAATCTTTTACCAACTTTATCTTGCTTTTTGTTTAATGTTGGTTTCTTAACTAAAATGCAGCACATTAGTCAATGTTATTGAAATTACATTTACAAATTCTTACTGACATCAGTTTGGACAAGTTGCATTCATACATCTCTTGTCTTGCACTCTTTTTTACTGATCTTTTCTTGTTCTGACCACTTTATATGTTGCAGCCTTAGAGACCAACAACAGGTTGATTGATTGGAAATACTTCAAGTCTCTTGAAACTTCAAGAGGATTTATAGATTTTAGTTGAAATATTTAAGATACATGATGGAGAATTTGGGGAATTTGACACTCACAGGATATACCGATGGCAAGAGGGACAGAGGGAAACAGTAACTAACCCTAACAACGGCCTTGTGTAAATAAATGACAGAATAGAGATTGGGAGGTATAATGGAAGAGCATTCATTGCCTCAAGGGACATTGTGGAGAAATATGGTCACCTGCACCTCTAAAGATACAAGAAGTATCATTTCTAGAGAGACCTAAAAAGCAAGATAAGAAAAGCTCAGATATATACATATAATTCAATTGATGTCAACCTTCATTACAACCAATTTATTCTTGATAATATGTTTTAGCATTAGTGTATATGTATATATACGTAATGGAAATTAATGAAGATTAACGAAACTTGGTTATAAACAATTGACAATTTGAAATGATTAGTTTGAACATTATTTTTGATCGATACTCATATTTAAGTAGATATTCTGTTTATAATCAAACAGTATTATATATTTATTTCTACCGGCTTAATTATTTATGATAAATTTTTATTACGAAAATGTGTGTGATTTGGCAGAATTTGAATCTGCGACCACTATCCACATAGAGGAAGCAACCATGTGATCTGGTATGTCTTAGATCTCTCGACCACGAATGACGATCAGTCTAAATGAAGTCGATTAAGCCTTTAATATGTAATAATGTTCAAACAAATCATTTCAAATTGTCTGTTGTTTATAACCAAGTTTCATTAATCTCTGTTAATTTCCATAACATGTTTACATTTGTTGATATTATGATACACTTCAGAGCAGAGATGGTTATTATGATGAATTCAAAAATTGTGTTATAGGCTTAATTTGACTTTGTTTAGACTGATTGTCATTTGTTGTCTAGAGGTCTAAGACACACCAGATCACATGGTGGAATCCCCTATGTGGATAGGGGTTGCAGGTTTGAATCCTGCTGAATGAGACACATTTTCATAACAAAAATTTATCATAAATAATCAGGCCAGTAGAAATAAATATATAATACTGTTTGATTATAAACAGAATATCTACTTAAATATGAGTATCGATCAAAAATAATGTTCAAACAAATCATTTCATATATATGTAAGTATACTCAGTTATAATCCAAGATTAAGAACAGTATGGTTAAATAAAGACAAGAAGAGAAAAACTATATTTTACTCATGTAAGCATTTCATTCTGTGATAGACTTTATCAAGGCAAAAAGACAAAATGAATTTTATTTTTAATAATATATCAATAAACAAAACATTGTTGGTAACTGAAAAAACGCTCACAAATTATTCTTAAATCATAAGATTAACAGAATTTTTTAAGTTTTTATAAAATGTCTTAGATCATAATTGAAGAGAACTCTTTCATGTGCAGTGTAATGTCATGAGATGTTAAAATGATGGGAATTTAACCTTTTTCTTTGGATTTTTTATTGTGTATTGTCTAATAGAGTATTGTTTCTTTAAGAAAATGTGAGATTGGGAAAAAAATAAATAGCCAAAATTGTTCCTCAAATTTTATCAGGAAAACGAGTATAAACCTGAAAAAACATATATATAAACACAGAAGAGATATCCCAAGTAATAATATAACAAATGCATTAGTGATTAACAGAAATAAATTCAACTACAATTTCATCTTAAACATGCCACACTAATAAAAAGAGAAAACAATTTATTTATTTATTTTAGAAGAAAAATTCTTGCGCGCGCCACCATCCAATACTACTAAAATATTAATTTATACTCCACTTTTATTCCAATTTTTCCCAATACCTTTTTTGTAGAACAATTTGTCTTTGGCCTCAAAATATGCCTATCACTTCTTCATTGGAGCCAAATATCTTTCCATAGAGCATTCTTTTGAGGTCTGCAAACAGCCAGTAGTTACTGGGGGCCAGATCTGGAGAATGGAGTGGATGCAGAAGCTGTTCAAAGTGCAAGTCAAGTAGTTATGCCATCATTGTGATCAATTTGTGACACAGTGCATTGTCTTGGTGAAAGATTACATTTTTTCCTTCTTCATTTGTAGTTGTTTTTTGGGGATTTCTTTCTTTAAACACACCAATAATGCCATATAATATTCACTATTGATGGTCGTTCTTTTCTCAAGATAATCAATGAAAAAATACCCTGCGCATTCCAAAATATGCAGGCTAAAACTTTGCTTGTGTGTTTGGTTGCTTTGGACGGCTTTCACCTGCTGCTGTCCACTCAACTGACTGCCAATTTGACTCTGAAGTGAAGTCGTGGATCTATGTTTCATCCATTGTCATAAATTTATGCACAAACTCTTTCTTGTTGTGCTGAAACAGTTTTGAACAACGCTCTGAATTGTTGATGCATTGTTATTTTTGACTGACTGTGAGCAAATGCGGCACCCACTTTGAACATAGATTTCTCATTGACAAATGTCCATGCAAAATGGTGAATGCACTGCTTTTTGATATGTTCAACCCCTCTATCTCACGCAACTTCAATTTACAATTGGCCAAAATGATTTTTTTGGTGTTTTCTGGAACAACTGCCGATTTTGGGAAACCTGTGTGTTCATTTGTCTCTGTACAACCACGTTTAACTTCAGTGTACCACCTCTTAATCATTGTTTCCAATGGAGTAAAGTCCAAATAACACTTATCAAGCCATTACTTTGCTTGAACAGTATTTTTTTCATTTCAGAAAGCAATGCTTTATCCACACACGGAATCCAAATTTTTCCATTGTTTTGAAAATTTGCAACTGTAGCTTCACTTAAATAACTGTAATTTGTAAACTAATAATATGATTGGGACCAAATTTTGTCAAATGCCATTTGAAGGTTAGTATTTTATAAAAATCATATGGATTTTTTATTAGTAGCTCCATCTATATGTCAGGCCCAGGACTTATTGAATGATGTGTTATATATATAAAGTTTTCACCATGAAAAAGAAGAGATGAAGGGGTTCCAAAATAAATTCTGGTGTTTATTTGTTATTTGGTCAGTTGTAGGTTAAGCCAGCAACTTTTACCACCTCCTCATGCTTTATGTTTCATGATTGCAATGTGCATGAAATTTTAAGTAGCTTTGAATGGTGAGGAACAGCTCTATAAATGTTTAATATATATATATATATATATATATATATATATATATATATATAAAAACAGTTGATAAACATCTGTGTTATATTGTTGTGTATGCATATATTATTGTATATGAATGTAGCATTGATATAAATGTATGAATATCTATAAATATTAGTTGGTAAATATTCCTGTACTTATCTTCCTGTATATTATTGATGTATAAGTATATGCATACAAATCCATGCTTATACCAACATAAGTATGTGTACAAGTATACATTGTTAAAAAGGTATGTGTAAGTATCCCTCATATGCATTTCAAGATGCCAGCACCTATTTCAGATATGCTTCCCAATCCAAAAGGCTCTTCATTCTACATTGAAAACCATTAGTTTAATGAACCATGAATCTATGAAAGGCCATTTTTCATGCTCAGCCAACTATTATATTATCTCATTGGCACCAAGAATGGAAAAGTTTGGCAAAGTTGTACAATCTCTGCCAACTTTGCACTCTTTGTAACAAAATTTTCTGATGATTATTGCATCCTCCTTGTCTTAGGGTAAAAGTAGATAGAGGGTTTATTGTTTGTATAGTATTTCTAGGCAAGGCTGTCCAAAGGTAGAGACAAATATAAGTGAAAAATAGAAGTGGCAGGATTGGATAAGATTAGAAAGAAAGAAAATATGAAGAAAAAAGGGTAGAAGAAATAAAAAAATAATGGAAAATCAAAATGAAAAAAGTGAAGAATGAAAGCAGATTAGAAAAATGTATGCATGAGAGATTCATATTTAGACTGAGCAAAACATTCCCTTACAAAATAAGATTAGAAATAAACAAAAAAATGGATAGAAAGCATTAAAGATTAAAGAGATTAGATGAATGTTTTAAATAGAGAAAATCTCTGCTAATATATAAAATGCTGACTTTAGGTGTCAATCCACAGGGAAAAACATTTTCATAACTGCCAAACATTTTTTCATTTTTAACTCTTGCATTTTCATACATTCAAATAGCCTTTCCAACCAAAAAGTGCAGACTCATTTTCAAAGAACAATTCTCAGAAAGCTTTTCAGCTTCTCTTCAAAAATAAAAAAATGAAGACATATATAAACAATCTAAAAACTTTTCTTTAAGAAATTTAAGATTGTTGAATATTGAACAATTAAAGTCTTCAAAAAATCTTTTACTTGAGAATGAAAGTAATCTTGAGGAAGTACTTTTAAGTAAATTTGACAATTTACTACTTTACATAATCTTTTTACAGCATTAAATATAAAATCCAGTCAAAAAGTAATGTCTTTAATTAGAAAATTGGCTGTTTTCTTCAACATATGCAAGTTAAACTTTTCACCTGATCATCACTGCAAAACTTTTGTCCTCTAAATGATTCCTTCATGGACCCAAACAAAGAAAAGTATGAGAATTCAAAATCATAACCAAAGGGTGGATGAGGCATGGTTACCAAACCATACATTATGACTACTTGTAGGCATTGCATTATGTTGCAAAGCACATCACTTCTATTTAAATATGTGTATGTGTGTTTGCATTGGTGTATACCTACATAAATATGCAAGTTTCATTAAAAATGACAAATGATGTGTGATGGTTAAGCTTTTTTATGTAATTTTTCATGTGATCTTATTATTTTTTTCTTTTGAGGACATAAATTATATAAAAATTGTCCAAATCTTTTGTTTATCCGAGTGCTTTGGGCTATACTTTTAGACATTTTCAAGGATGAATGTTATTTTATGTGTAAAAGAATGTATGTGGTGTTGTGTATAATGTAGAGTAGTGCATATGTCCTATGTACCAAACACAGTAAGCATGTTGTTAGCATATTCATATTTAATGTCATTGAGTATTGGGTTTTTCTTTTTTATCAATACAGCCTTCATTATTTTTACTCTTGTTTTGCATGTTAATGAGGCTTTGATACTTTTGTTGTCAACAAGTATGTTCCAGATAGGGTTTGGTAGGTCTTCATATGTGTTTAAACAAGATTGAATTGAGCTTTGTTTAGAGAGATGCAGCATGAGTTTTCAAGTCAGTTTCTTCTTCAAGAGACATTTGAATTCATAAATAATATATATATATATATATATATATATATACATCACTGAAAATAATGGTGCATTTATTTTCCACTAAAAAATATTTCTTTTTTTAATATAATTTCCTTCCTTGTTAAGACAGAGGTGAATATTAACCATGTAAAAGGGATTTTATCCATTAAATCTTTAGTTAATAATTGTGTCAGGTGATGGGCCAGTTGATCCACACATGTGTTATTTAATTACCTTTTTGTCTAGGTAGAATAAGATAGTCACAACAGGTGTAGTGTTTTTTTTTTAGTATTTAAGTATTTGCTCATCAGCTGATTTTTTATCAACTTTTCTGTTAACTTGTCAAGATATCTGAGACATAATCAAACAGTCAAACATAAACTTATAACCATTTCATTTTGTATAGGCTTAACAAACAGTGTGGATTGATGATAAAAATTTAATAGTTGAAATGGGTCTATTTGAAGCTCTGCTTAATTGGTTGTGTATGAAGTAATTCTAGAAAATGCAGTTCAGTTCTAAATTTGGTTGGAAATAAATTAAATATGTTTGAGCAGATTAATAAAGTTTTGATGGCATAGATTTTTCAATAAAGACACAATCAGATAACTGGCTCCTGATTATTAAACATTTTCAAACATGAGTTGCTAAATATATTTTTATGTGGTCTTTTTGTTGTTTTTGTTATAGTGTTACTTCTGTTTTCTTGATGCCTCCATTTTCTTTCACTATCAAATGTACTGTGCCCCCCAACTCCAAGGATCAAAACTTAACATGCTTACTAACAATTGGTCATCAGAGCATGAGGCCAAATATTTGTGGAATCAGTTTTCCTTTCTAATTTGTTTGCTTTTTGTTTGTTACCCACTAATGGAAGAACTCCATTTAATGAAGGGTCATCTGTTCTACATAGAATTGTTCTCTTCACTAAAATGACAAAATAAGAAGATTTATTCTATGTGCATCTTGTGAGTTGATTGCTCCCACCTGCTATTCTTGGCAGTAAAAGTTTGATTTGCTGAGAAGATTAGCATTTCCTTCAGCAGAAGATCATCACCTGTTATCTGGTGTTGATGTGCTGATGTAGAACTAATCTCATACTGTCTTTGATAAAATCAGCCACAGAAATGTCACCAACTAATTGCCTGTTTTGACTAAATTTTCAGTGATATCTATAAAATGTTTGCTCTTGGATAAATAAGGCTAAGATATTTTTTCTGTATAATCTTCCACCTGAGAATAAAATAGAAGCCTAATGTTTTATGCTGTAAAAGCTCTCGATTGAAGATATTTTACTGTATTCAGTCTTACACACACACATACACACACACAACTCCCAGTCTGTCTGCCTATCTCTCTTTTTATCTTGCCTCAGACATGTACCACACATATATATACAGAAGAATAAAAAGAGAGAGGGGGTGTATCTCCACAGCAAGAGTTCATTTAAACAAGTTTTCTTGCAAGTACAAATTATATCTTTCACAATTTTAAGAGATTTTTCTTGGTATTCAAGGTATATATGAAGTGTCCACTATTCTTGTGACAAGTGTGCCTATATCTACAATCTTTTACCAATTACAAAACATTTAAAACTCTTAAATTAGTAAGATCACATTAAAATCCTCTACTTAAGATGAATATTGTTTAAAGAATTGCTTGTTCTATTGAAGATTGTATCATTGAAAATAATAAAAAAAATTCTAAAGAATGTAAAATCACCACTTTTTCTCATGAACTCACTCACTTTCAACCAAAATCCTATCTTGTAACACATGATAGAGAAATGACAAAATTACAATAACAACAATATGCAATAAAACAAGCTTTAAAATAAATATAAAATATTAAATACTACAAATATTAATTCAAAACAAACAAAAATCAACAAAAACACTTAAAATTTTTGAATAGGCATGTTATAATGTATTTAAATTCTCACAATCCACACGACATCATCTTCATGTGACAGCACAAAGATTTAAAACTTAAAAATATTATCAAATTTGCATATATCCCAATTATACAAAATTTAAAATTCCATAAATGCAAAATATAACTAAATAAACATTTAATTTCTTTTATCCTTGATAATAACAAAAGCCAGTAAAAAGCTTCAAACTTAACAATAGCTAACATCAACTATATACAATCTGTCAGTCAGTTAAGTTCCATACGTGATACATGCTTGGGCAATCATGTCTCGAAATAGACATGACTGACTGGGCAGAAGGTTACCCTGCAATAGGTCTTCATTACTTTCAGCAGTAGACTGGTTGCTGACCAAGGCTGTAGAACCCAATCTGTCCTGTTATTTAACCCTTAACTGGAAGGAAGAGGTGGATTAATACCTTTCCCAAGGGTATTTGTGTGTAAGTGAATGCAAGGAATTCAACTGAATTTTAAACTCGGCTCCCTGATTTCTTGTACTGAGCCAATATCCACTGCACCACAATGTACAATGTATATACAACCTGTAAGTTTTAAATAATCTTAATTCCTTATATTTTATTTAATGCTTATATATATATATATATATATATATAGTCATCCGCAGACAGATCTGTTTTGCTGTATCACAGCTCATCAGTACAGTTGGACTCTGATTGCTTTTAACCCAGGATTGAAACTCGACTGAATTGGCATCAGTCGGCAATTTTACCTCTGGCTATGGGCGCTCGGTAGAAGGAGGCAGACTTTTATATATATATATATGTATGTATGTATAGCAGTTGAAGACAAGTAAACAACAGTTTCCAAAGGTATGAAACAATAAAAAAGTGCCCATTACAAGCTCACCTCATGCCTGACAATACCTAACATTTGAAACCTGGTTAGCTTGGTGTTGATTCCTCATTTACTAAGTATATATATATATATATATATATATAAGGATAAAAGGGAAACTTAGTTAATGCATTTCATCCTTCGAGGGACTTTATTAAAGATTTTTATTGCTATATTATATACTCAAAATTTTTTATGAATATTTTTAATTGTATGTTATCTAATATTTATATTATTTTATTTAATATAGCTTCCTAATAAAAATATTATCAATATAATATTTACATTTACAAGTCATCCTCTGTCTATGTAAATATACAAGTATAAGTGAATGGATAAATCTATGTCAATGTGTATTTACCAATGCTTGTCATTATTATAAAAGAGGAGATAACCTTTAAAAATTAAAGTTTACTTAATACATGTCCAACAATTTCAATTAATGAACTTGTAATTACAATTTGATCAGCTGCTATAAATTCATTTTACTATTTGCTTAATATTCTACCTGTGTAGATCACTTAAATATTTCTATGTACTGATAATATTATTTTCAGCACTGCTTCATATAAATTCTCATAAATCAGGCTATATTACAAATGTGTATTCATGCAAACTTTCATCATACAACTGAATCATAGGACTGCAGTGATTAAAGTTTTCATCAAATGTATTTAATAGTTTAATATCTATAACTACAAACATTGATTAATATTATATAGAAAAATATACTAGTAGGCTGAAATTAATATGTCTGTTCATGTGGATGTATTTACAGGTTCAGATATTATAGCAAAATAGAAAGTCCCATTTTTTGCTTGGTTAACTAAAATAGTAATAACCTAGGCAATGTGACATTAGCATTGGAGTTCATTTTGGATTATCAAAGGTCAAGAAAGGTAATAAAAAAAGGTGCAGTTCTAGCCAAAATTTTCTGATATATAGAAAGTATTTTGATTTCACAAATCAGACAGCTAAGGTCAGATTTGACCTCCAAGGTTATCCATGATGATTGGCAATCAAATTAGTTTGTGGCCTTTATGCAGTCAAACAATTATATATATTCTTGGATGTAAACCGGGATAGAATAAGATAGGTGGTAGTGACCTTCAAGATTATTAGAGGTCATTCAAAGTCAATTTGAGACTAAAATAGTCTTTCTAGCCAAACAGAAAAAAAGGTGAAAGTAATTGTTTTCTGCTTTGTTTGGAAAATGTTGCAAGATCATGAAAAATGTTTTATAACAAAAATTCTTAAATTTTCAGGATTAAATTTGACTTTTTCATCTCGTTTAAAATTAAAAAATGGTCCAGAAACTATGAGTGACTCTATTATCAATGCATCTTTGTTTGATCTTTATTTTTAATGATATTCTATGAAGGAAACATTTAGCTAACTCAAATTAAGACAGGATATTTTTTGTTTTCGCTATCAGAATAGTTTTTCATTAATAGCTACTCTTCAAAGTATAAATGGGGTAAATCATTTTTATTTGTTAAAAGAAGAAATATGTTAGCATATTTTTTTCTGTTTTGTAATATTTTTTCTGGGTAGGGCCACACATCACTGTTAGCATATATAAGTATGTGAGTGTATGAACATATATATATATATATATATATATATATATATGAAATTTTTTATGCTGTATGTATTTATGACAAATATGTAAATGTGTGTGTATGTGTGCATATGTACACGTGTATATTTTCATATATATCTTTCCCTATACATAAATATATGTAAAAGTAAACATTATATTTTTTTATTTATTCAAGATCTTTGTTATTATTTGGTGGATGATTTGAAACTTATCTTTTTCAGTGTAATAAGTGTCAAAAACTTGAAATGTTGCTTTACAATCATTTAAAGCGAGCAGTGGATGCCAGCCATATTGACACACTGTTTACCTTCTGCCCAGATGATCATTTGAAAAAGAATGAAGGTGAATGGTGGAAGATGAGAGAAGGAAAATGGGGTAAAAATTGGAAGGAGGTAAAATAAAAGATGTAAAAAAGTTTCAAGAAAAGGAAATGATATGATCATCCAAGGAAAAGAAAGAGAAAAGAATGAAAATATAAAAATGACGACAAGAGAAATGCAGTAGACATGATTTTGGAAAGATCTTACATTCTATAATAAAGAATAAAGAAATGAAAGAAAAGATTTTTAAGGAAAAAAATGAGAGAGGAAAAGATATGTAGCAGGTACTGATTATGATGCCTGACAAAATGACACCCAAGTAGGAAACTGACAGAGATGGTCAGCAAATACTAATAATTTAAAGTGGATGAAAATGAGGTGGACTGAAAGCATTGATTTAATTTTACTGAAGAGAGACAGAATCATAAAAGTAATTTAGTGAGGGTATGAAAGACAGAGAACAAAAGTGGGTTTCTATGTAAAAATGAATCTTTGATGAAGAAGTCAAAGTCAAGTGATATACTTGATACTTGCTTGTACATTCATGTCTTTTTCAATCCATAACTTACTAGGCAGAATATTTCATACAGTAGGCTGCCATTTCTTTCTACAGTTGACTGATTGCTAACCAAGTCTAATAGGACCAGTCTATCCTTTTATTCAAACCATAGCTTGGGGGAGAAGAGACAGATTCATACCATTCCACAAGGGTATATATATGTAAGAGAATATAATGAACCTGGCCGGAATTCAAACTCTGCGCTCTGATTTTCAATCCGATATCTATTATATTACACCACACATCCCTTGATGAAAAAGTAGGAATATAAAATGAAGAAGAAAAAACAACAGAAAAAACTTAAGAAATATGGAAAAAAAAAGTTAAACTTGTGGGTGTTTCTTGAATGATGGGGCAGTTTGATTTTAGTAAACATCTGTTTCTCTGAAAAAATATAAAGAAAGCATGACAACATATTTTTATAAGAAAAGCTTTAAAAAATAATGACATAACAGTATTGTTAATTATAATAGTGAAATTTAAAGTAAGTACTTTTTTGCTTAATTTAATCTTGAACAAGTTTACAAAGTGAGGTATTAAGTCAGACTAGAAGTAAACTCACCTGCAGCACATACCTTGATTAACCTATAAAATATTGCTAAAAAGATTTGAAACAAATACCTATATATAGAGTTTATAGAGCATGAACACCTGAACAGATACTATTGAGTAAATATTGTATATATATATGTCTAAAGAATTTATAATAAGTATTTGTGTATAAAGTAGATGTGCCTTTGTTGAGAGAGACTACTTGAATTATTGATACTATGACCAAGTTTCTTTTGTTTTCTTGGTTGTTTTCACTAATGTTTGTAAATTATTTTTTTTTTGTTTCAATTGTTTCACCCCAAGCAAGGTGATAATGACACTAGGATGTAAGGGGATACAAACAAAAAAGAATGAAAAGATTTTAGTAAGGACAAGAACAATAAAGGAACAGGATCAGGAACACAGTAGATGGCGATTGACATTGCTTTTATATTTTTGAAGACTGTAAGTGGTAGAGAGACAAGTAATCAGAAGAGAGTCCAACAGGTGAGAAGTGCAAGAAAAGAAACTGACGAATAAATTGTTGCATTTATCTAATTCAACAGTAAAATGGTGAGACCTATTTACCAATCTGCTTACATTTATGTAGTCAAGGCACTAGGGAAAAAAGCTAATCAGAACAGTTGCAATTTGTAGTAAAAAAAAGAGGGAAGCCAAGTTACACCAGTGAGAAAAAGATTGTACTTAAAGTGCCTGGTAAGGATTAAATACTTTACAGACACTTCTTTGAATTTTGTCAAGAATCTAAAGGCACACAGCAAAAGCACCTGATGAGATATGATAATAGTATTCAATGCACAAATGAATGGTAGATTTATAAATGTGCAAGGTGGATTCTGACAAGAAAATTTGTCTCACATGACACAGTGAACCACTTTTCTTAACAACCAACCTGGTAATTTATTCAATATAATCACTGCACTTGATGTCAGTGGAAATGTGAGCTCCAGAAAGTTATAGAGTATTCCACTCCTGGAATTTAGGATCAGCCATGCTGATGACAGGCAGAAAAGGCTCTGTGATGATTAAATGAAAGCAGTTTTGTTTTAGAGTTGTTAAAATCTACAAGTCATTTCTTGCCCCAGTTAACCATCAATTGGAAGTCCTTTTTCAGAACAGTTTCCAGGTTTATTTTGTTTAGTACTAAGACAGGAGTAAATACTTGTATAATCCACAAAAATACCTAGTTTGGAACTGATGATATGGGGAGAACATTGATCAATTTCAGAAACAGCATAGGTCCAAGGATATAGACCTCAGTGACCCCTGTGTTAAAATGAAATGCTCTGAACACACACTTGTTCAGTATGGTCTTCATGACATGAATTTAAGAGATGGTTCTCTGATATTGTTGATCCAATTTGAAACTGTCTTTTTATTTCTCCATTGAATTTGAGAGTTTCTTAATGACAGCTTTCCTTTCATCAGTTGACTAGACTCGCTATGTTGAGCATTTGAACGATTCCCAATATCATGCCCATCGAGCTCATGATGAAAAACAATTAACAAAAACCAGTAGAATAATTAAATGGAAAAAACACAACACATTTTTACTACAGAAATCAAAAAAGAAAAATGTTCAAATATGTAAAAGAGGGAGAAGAAGAATTACAAAAACAGTGATTTTTTTTTTTTGTATCTTTGATTGTTGTTTTAAAATCTCCTTGGATAAATTGTCTTAGATGATTACCAGTTATAAAATTTATATTAAGTCATACAAAATGGAAATTATTTAATGTCAATTCAGTAAGTTCAATATTAGGAATCAATATATGTAAAACATTTTGGAAATAGATGTAATAATAATATACTTAATCAATTTATGAAACAGATTTCTTTTTATTCCAAATATAACAGCTGATAAGTTTTAAGCATGTCAATATTTTCATACTCCAAGTTTAAAATCTTAATTCAAATAAAGAATCAGTCAGTCAGTTAAGTGCCATATGTGATACATGCTTTGGGCGATCAAGTCTCGAAAGAGACATGACTGTCCGGACATAAGATTATCCCACAGTAGGTTGCCATTGCTTTCTGTGATAGACTGGTTGCAAGCCAAGGCTATAGAACCCAATCTCTCCTATTATTTAACCCATAACTGGAGGAAAGAGACGGATTAATACCTTTCCCAAGGGTACTTGTGCATAAGTGAATGCAATGAATTCAACTGGAATTCAAACTCGGTTCTCCAATTTGTTGTTCTGAGTCAATATCCACTGCACCACAACTCATGGAGCCATGGAAGTGTCTGACAAAAGAGTTTTACAGATTCCTTTAATGAAGTAAGCTAAGAATATAGGTATAGAAAATGTTTCATTAAATTGCATTTTTTTTATTAATCTGGTAGGTAGGCTGTACATTTCTAAGAAGAAAAATTACCTTTTACATCTTCAAATCACTTAATTACATTTTATAGTTTGTACATTAACCATGTTTGTATGAAAATAATCTCTTCACTTTTTTAATGTCCAATCAAATCACCTCTCTTTAATTTTATTTAATTTATTCATTGAAAATGCTGAAAAGTATTTAGTCTGTTATCAGATTTATTTTTTACTTTAATATTTTTTCTCTAAAAGAAAATTAGCTATTTAGAGAATGTCCATTTCTTAAATATCCCTACACCAAAATACTTTAGACAATTTTATTAAACCAAAGACTCAATTAAAATCCTACAATTTATGTAAATTATATCTATTTTTAAGCAGATAAAGACATTTTGCAAACATTCAATTGGATTACTCTTGATTTTTCGGGTTCAATTCTAAACTAGCTTAAATCATTCTAAAATGTTGTATAATATATCAATAAAAATGATGATGAAATATTAACAGTGCAGATGTTATAATCATAAAATAAATTATCATACAGATGAGTACCAGCCGTATAAGGAAAGTTGGTAAAACATTACTTCAGAATTCTTTAGGTTCATCACTGCTATAGCCTTGTACCAGACAAGATTAAGCTTACTAAATATCTACACAACTCAAAAACATTTTTAAGTATATAAAGAAATTCTATTACATGTCATTAATGGATGAAAAACATTTTATTTTGCAAAAAAAAATATCATATTACAAAATATATTGTTTATAAACTTTTAAATGTTTACATTTTTAACTTCATTGATAAAAACACATCTAAAATTTAAGTGTTAATGTTTATATTTAAATATTTAGAAAGTTTCATCAACATTTGTTTTCACTTAGGGTTTTTCAAAGTAGTTTTTGTCCTGTAATCATTAAATATATGAATAACCAAATAAAACTGATTGCCAACCTGGAGCACAAATGATCTACGTCTTTTTATTTCAAATTAACTTTTCTTACACTACTTAAGTACTTTATATAATAGCAAAAAAGGACTAAATAGCTATTTAAATATATTTTCACAAAGTAATAAAAATTTAGTGAACAAGAATGATGTCAGGTTTGTTATGGAATGTTTGAATTGAAAATTATTTAATCAATTTCTTCTTTCAATAAAAGTCAATTATTTGTTTTTGTTTGCTCCTAATCAGATATTTAGAGAAAAAAATAGTGAAAAAATCTGAATGATTTCTTAAAAATCAGTGTTTAAGGCTTTCAAATTTGGCTATTTTAAGTCTTATATTGCTTGCACACCTTCTTGTTATTTAAAAAATGATTACATAAATTTAAAAAAATAATTATATAAATAACAGAATGAAAAGTTTAATTACAATTTTATATTTCATTAAACAATATTTAATTTGTAAATGAATCCTGCCCAATAAATTGATCCCTCTAATTCACTCAAAAGATTTATTTTTTCAATATTTTTCTTTTATTTTTATCCAACCATAAAAAAAACCCTGAAAAATAATATATCATGGGAAGTGTCTTTTAGTAAGTTAAAAGCATAAGAAAATGAAAAAATTGAACAAGCCTGTTGTGTGTTCAGCTATGATGACAGGTCAATGCCAAAAAAATTGCCACAATCACCCCATCTCCAAAAAACAATCCCAAATAATCCACATTTTACATACATTTTAGCTATTCACCTCTCTGTGTCTCTTAAGCTCCCAATGACACACCAAAGGGATACTTGCCAAATTTTTAGGAGGTCAGTTCTTTCAGGGGCTATCTCATTTAATTTGTGGTTGGGGGAGGATCTGAAGAGAAGGAAGCATTGATTAGTGGTTGGGGAAAATCTGGAGATAAGCTGTGTTGTCCAAATCTGCTTAAATGACATTTAAAGGTCATTCTATTTGATTGATCTTAATTTGGTAAGTGGAGACCCAAACAGATGAAGAGGCAGTTTTTCCTCAGATCCATGTCAACTGCTACCTATGATTTAGCCTGGTTGGCTGATTTTAAACTCAAGCAAACACCATTCTCTTTCCAACTTGAAAGACTATGGAGAGGTTTTTTTATCCACTATCAAACAATTTAATATTCCTAATTTTTTCTTAAAAGCAGTTTTTATGAGATGTGAAACCTTTAGCTGAGCCTTAATTTAATAAATATTTTAGCTGTAACTGAGCAGAAACAGGGGTTTATTTTTTATAGTTCCAGATATAGAGGGTTTAATGAAGACACAGATAAAATTTGAAATTATTGCTTTCTACACAGTAGTAAACTTTACATGAAAGTGAAAACTTTATGAATAAAATCATTCTTTGTCATATTTGTTTTGTATACTGGTTCCCTTTAGAGACATTTCTAGGTTATATATTTACCTGAAATGTTATGTTAACACCCACCTACACAAACATATAAAAAAAGAATTAATTTTTACTGTAAAATTATGTATTTTATGTTATCAATATAAATATTACCAAGATATTGTTACATTAGGAATGTGTATTTGTATCTTACAAACTGTGCACATTGAAATATAAGCAAAATGTTTTTTAAATATGAAATATACAATATACAGGGTGAGATACATAAATTGCCATCTAAATTATGCAGAAAGGAAAATAACACTAACATCTCATTTTAACAAATGTATTTACCAAAATATCTTGAAATACTAAAGAGTAAATTTATTCAATAAAATTGTCATTAGCTTCAATTACAGCCTCCAGATGATTTTGGAATAACTTGCATCTCCTCTGGACAGTATCTATATTTAAGTTGTTGAATACTGCCATAATCCTTGCCTTAGATTTTGTTGAACTCTTGCTCAACTGTGTCCTACACATAGTAATCAACAGGGGTTGCAATTTGGGGAGTTAGGTGGCCAGACATAAGGAGCAATGTGGTAAACAGAAATTGTCTGACAGCCATGACTGGGTTCTCTTGCTTGTGTGACCTGGTCTTGTTGTGAGACATAGGGTCTTCTAGCAGCCACTCTCTGGACCCAGTGCAACACTACTTCCTTCAATGTAGGGTTCCATGTTGCATCTGAAGTCCAGTAGATAAAGTTATGCATAAGATCACCTTCAATAGTGATCACTCCAAACACCTTTGTCATTATCTGTAGCCTCATCCAACTCTTTCCTAATCCTCTACACTGATCTCAGATTGACATTTAAACACTCTGAAATGTTCATACTAGAGCTTTCAGCATGAATACCAAGCAATACAGCATGCCATTTCCAAATTTGTGGTGGATTGAATTGCATCATGGTGCTCTTTTTCTCAGAGATGGTGCCCAACTGATCTTACTATACTATGCAGTCAGAAAAATAAAAAACAAAATTAAAAATATAAAATGGCATCAATTTACTAATATATTACCCTGTATATATTATATACAATGATAAAATGTGATTTATATGAATTAGAATCTATCTGACTTTATTTCTAAGTGATTTTTATGATTTGAAGTTAAACTTTCATAAAATTCCTTCCTGCTTCTTGTTTATAACTTTAATAGATGTGGTTTATTCGTATTCTGCATAGATATCCATAAGAATAAAGGCCAAATTAACCATGTTTAAGGGATTATTATTATTATTTATTTGACAGTTGCTTGAAAAATATTATGGTAAAAGTAAGAAGATGATGCAAGCCTGCAAAAATTATTGTGAAATAATAATAAAACCCTATCTAAAAATATTCTCTAGGCATAATGAGGAATAGTGTTTTATTATTTTCTCACCACTATAATGTAGCTTCCCTGTGCCTTTTCTACAAATAGTTTAATGGTAATAATCCTGATGAGCTTTTCCTCTTTGGTACCTTGACTTTACAAATTTAAGTAAAGTACTAGATTGGCAGTTAGGTCACATCATTTTACTGTTGAAATATATTGATAACCTTTATGGTAACAGTTTCTTATTTTGCACTTCTTACTTGTAGAACATTCTTTTGAAATTTTTGCTTTCCAAAGAACTTTGATCTTCAAAAATTTAAATGTTATCTTCTGTCACTTTAATTTCTCTTCTTTTATTGTCCTCTCTCTTTAATAATATTTTTTTCTCAGATTCTTTCACACTTAGTAATCCCCTTGTGCTTTATTGGCTTTATTGCCTTTCTTGGGGTGAAAGAATTAAAAGTAAATTAGAAAGCATACAATAAATGTGTGTGTTTGAAGAATTTACATGATTATACTAGTTTGAATTTTAAATAATTAGTAGGAAATAATACAGAATTATATTATATCTGATTTTATCATGCAAATAAATGTTTTCTGCCTGAATTTCTGGAATGAGGATTTATGACTATTTACATTATTTATGTTTGGACTATCATGCACATTTTTTATGTCCTGAGCATGACGGTAAATGGCATCTGGCAGCAGGGCCTCTGATTGGGAGGTTGTGAGGAGCATGAAACCACCTCTTAATTGCTGTTGTTCTCAGGTTCACCTTGACCCGGAGTGGTAGCACCTGTTAGGGTCCCAGCTATGGGCAAATAGTTAACCACCAAACTGGACTTGGCTGGGGACCAAGAGTAGTCCACCGGTCCTCCATGTTTGGGGGTTAGGTGCAGGGCTAACAACCCTGCCTCATAAAAAACAGTTTGTTACGAAAACAGCAACAGAGAAAAGCTCTGTGTGGGAGGGGCCTTCTGAGTTCAATAAGACTTGTAAGAATGCTGGTAGCCAGAGCCGCGAGGACATTATCAGTAGGCAAAGAACACCACCAAAACCAAGCTCAGACTAGGACATTGGAATGTAAGAATGATGTACAAGATGGGCAACCTGGCACAAGTAACATCAGAAATGAGACGATTCAACCTCCATGTCCTAGAAGTAAGAAAGCAGATGGACTGGATCTGGTAGGATGAGAACCACCACCAGGGAAATCATCCTTTACTCTGGAAAAGATGATGGCCTGTACCACAAGGAAGTTGCCATCATCCTTAAGAAAGGTGTAGAGCAAAGCTTGCTAGAGTGGAAGCCCGTGAACAGCAGACTGATGAGCTCTAGACTGAAAGGCAGGCACATTAACATCAGTATCATCCAATGCTACACACCAACCAACGACAGTTGTGAGGAGGACAAAGATGACTTCTAGAGTCAGTTGCAAACTGAAACAGAGAATACCCCTTGGCATAATCTTGTTATCATGGGAGACCTTAACACCAAGGTCGGAAACGACAACACTGACTGTGAAAGAGTGATGGGAAAGCATAGGGAGGATCAGGAATAACAATGGTGAGAGACTGGTGGAGTTATGCGACATGAACAATCTGGTGATAGGAGGGACCCTCTTCACACATTGTGACATCCACAAGCTGACCTGGAACTCGCCAAATGGAAGAGACAGGAACCAGATTGACCACTTGATGATCAACAGTATATGGAAACACTCCCTCCTGGACGTGAAGGTTAAACGGAGTGCAGATGTTGGCAGTGACCATCACCTTGTGACGGCACTCATCAAGACCAATCTCAAAAAGACCAAAGCTAGACCAATCACACAGACACGTTTTAACATCCAACGACTGAGGGACGACACTGCTAAGGCTGCTTTCATCAGTGATCTGAGGAACAGATTCCAGATTCTACAGGATATTTCAGACAAACATAAGGAAATAAATGTTGAAAAACAGTGGAAAGAAATCACCTCACTATACACCGAAAGCAGCAGGAAGAAGATAGGCCATTGTAAGAAGAAAATAAACAAAGACTGGATCCAACAAGAAACCTTGGATGCCATAGAAGGAGAGAAGAGAGATCAAGAAGATGCTGCAGACAAAATCTCCATGACTACGTGAGAGACAGGAGAAGATCTATAAAGAGGCTGACAAGAAAGTGAAGAGACTAGCACGCTGTGACAAGAGAGAGGCCATGGAACAACTGGCAACTGAGGTAGAGGAGGTGACAGCACAAGGTGAGCAAACAGGTGAGTGGCAAATTCAGAGGGAACATGGGAGGATCTGTCAAGAACAAGCAAGGAAAATGCTGACAACGGAGAAGGAGCAAGAAGAGAGGTGGGCTGAACACTTCTGGGAAGTCCTCAACAGTCCATCACCCGAGGAGACAGCAGATATTCTGGAAGCTGCAGAAGACCTGGACATTGACACTGAACCGTCGACAAAAGAAGAGATAATCGCTGCCATCAAGACCCTCAAGAATGGCAAATTACCAGGTCAGGACAACCTCGATGCAGAAATGTTCAAGGAAGACCCTGAACTAGCATCCACCATCCTGCAACCACTGTTCACAGTTATATGGGAGGAAGAGAGAGTACCTGATGACTGGACTAAAGGTGTGATTGTCAAGATACCCAAAAAAGGTGCCCGAATGATTGCAACAACTGGAAAGGGATCACTCTTCTGTCCGTGCCAAGTAAGGTCCTGGCCAAGGTCATCATACAAAGAATGTTGAATGCTGTGGACGAAACACTCCTCTAATTTTGAAAAAAATTAGAGTGCTCAGAGCGGGCTGTTCAAGATTGCATACGATAAGCATGGAATAATGGAAGTGGACCTTGTCTACGTCTGTTGGTCTTCGTCTATGGTGCGGCAATGATTGAAGTGAGCGGTCAAGGCCACTCGTATTGTGACGTTAGAAGTTAAATTCTTGGACTGTCGCACGATGACGTGTGGCAAGAACGTTTTCTTCAATCAAGAGCGAAAGTCGGAGGTTTGAAGACGATCAAATACTGTCGTAGTTCCGACCGTAAACGATGCCGACTGGCGATCTGCTGGCGTTCGCTTCCATGACCAGAGTTCGGTGCCGGGGGGAGTATGGTTGCAAAGCTAAAACTTAAAGGAATTGACAGAAGGACACCACCAGGAGTGGAGACTGCGGCTTAATTTGATTCAACATGGGAAAACTCACTCGGTCCGGACACCGGTAGTATTGACAGATCGATAGCTCTTTCTCAATTCGGTGGGTGGTGGTGCATGGCCATTCTTAGTTGGTGGAGCAATCCGTCTGGTTGATTCTGATAACGAATGAGACTCCGGCCTGCTAACTAGTGCGCCGATGTGTGTGTTTATTCAACGGCGGGCTCGGCATTCATCGCGCCCGAATCCAGGTCAGTTTTCTCACGCACTTCTTAGAGAGACAGGTGGCATAAAGCCACATGAGGTGGAGCAATAACAGGTCTGTGATGCCCTTAGATGTCCGGAGTTGCATGCGTGCTACACTGGAGGTATCAGCGGGGACTTCGCCCCGGCCCGCGAGCGTCGGGAAACCTCTCAACCATCTCTCGTGATAGGGATTGGGGCCTGTAACCATCTCCATAAACGAGGAATTCTCAGTAGGTGCAGGTCAACAGCCCGCGTCGATCACATTACTGCCCTTTGTACACACTTCCTGTTGCTACTACTGATCAAACGGTCTGGTGAGGTCCTCGGATCTAGCCAACAATGACGCCGAGCACGCGGGCACACGACCGCAGCAGCGAAAGTCATTTTCCGTGCATGCCATCCTTGCCTCAGCATTCAATGCCTGAAAAAGACAACTGAACCCGATTGTTTCAGGAAGTGCTGATCAGATCTTTGTGCTCCGAAACATCATAGAGCAGTGTACAGAGTGGCAAAGACAGTTGTATGTGAACTTTGTGGACTTCGAAAAGGCTTTTGATAGCATTCACAGAGATAGCCTCTGAAGCATCCTTTGACATTATAACATCCCATCCAAATTGGTCCTCCTGATCAAGAGCATTTACAACAACTTCAGATGCTCAGTAGGACATAGTAGCATCCTCTTTGATGTAAAAACTGGAGTCAGACAAGGATGCATGATGTCAGCAGTCCTCTTCAACTTGGCCATTGACTGGGTCATAAGAAGAACAATGGAGGACCTTCCAAGGGGGATCCGCTGGAGCCTGTTCTCAACCTTGGAAGATCTGGATTTTGCCAATGACCTGGTGCTGCTGTCCCATACTCACCAACATATACAGTACAAGACCAGCAGACTGAAAACATTTGGGCAGTAGACAGGGTTACAGATTAGCACCAAGAAGACCAAAATGATGTAATTGAACGTGAACAGGCCTGCTCCTGTCAAAGTTAATGAAGAAGATCTACATCATACAGACAAGTTCCCTTACCTAGGCAGCCTCATCAGACCCGAGGGTGGCATGAAAGAGGATATTCAAAGCAGAATGGGCAAGGCCAACAGTGTGTTTAAGAAAATGAACAACATCTGGAGATCAACACAGTACAGCACCAACACCAAGCTCAAGCTATACCTCAGCTGTGTTGTAGCTATTCTCTTCTACAGATCTGAGTGCTGGAGAATGAGTAAGGCAGATCTCGCCAAACTTCGATCCTTTCACACCATATGCCTCTGACAAATACTGAGAATATTTCCAATGAAGACCTGTTGAGAAAATGCAAGCAAGAGAACATGGGCACCATCATTACAAGAAGGCGGTGGAGATGGATTGGGCATGTGCTCTGGAAAGATTCACAGTCAATCACAAAAACAGCCACCGCACTGGACCCCAGATGGCAAAAGAAAGAGGGGAAGACCAAGAGTGACATGGAGAAGTACGGTGGAGAATGAGATGAAAGCCATGCAGCACTCTTGGGGTTCATTGATAGTCTGGTCCAAGATAGGCAGAGGTGGAGAAACTTTGTTGATGCCTTACTCACCATTAGGTGCATAAAAAAAAAGAAGAGAGAAGCTCATTTTTTAGTACAATTGTTTGAAAATAAATAATGTAAATAAAGAAATACTTTCACAATAAAATTCATATCAATCAATCAATATCAATAAAACTTTCAGAATATAGGTTTCCTCATATAGGAAATATATATTACGATATAGTTACTGATGCTTATTTATTAAGATATCTATTGTTATGGTTTTTGAGAAAGATATAAGCTCAAAAGGAGCAAGCTATTGTGAGTTATTGAGTAATATGAAGACAATTTTGGAAATTGCAAAATATGAATAAAGAACTATTGAAAAAGAAATTGAAAACAATTGCTACATAAGAACAATGAAAAAATTGACTTAAGGAATGTGTCAGAAAAAGGTTTAAGAAAAATTAAAAGCCATAAAATTGGATTGAAGAAACTATTTCAAAAAGCTGGTATTGGGAAAAGATACAGAACTGACCAAAAACATGAATATAATCAAACTACCATAACTACATCTGGCAGCAAGGCATCTGATTAGGAGATTACAAGTTTTGAGGAGATTAGATTTTGGAACCACATCTTAATTGCTGTTGTTCCCAGGTTGGGATGGTAACTACTGTTAGGGTTCCAGCTATGGGCAAATAGTGAACCTCCAAAAACGTGAAAGTGTAGGAATACATTTTTGTAGCAGAAATATCCACAATTATAGTAAAACTACCAGTAATACTTTTTATCTGAAGTTGAAGCCATAAAATTGTGTCCAAAATATTCTGGCATTAATTAACCTATAGAGATTGATATGCTACTAAAAAAAGAAAACATCACAGTAAATGAAAACTGCTTTCTCAACTAGTATTTATGAATGAATGTAGACTATCTTAGTGGAGCTGATGGCTGGACATGGGATCAGGCCCAATAGGCAGCCACCATGACTTAGAAAACAACTTTAGAGAAATGGAGTAATGTTTTGGGCTAGTATTGTAACTATTAAATTCAAAGTTTATGTTTAAAAAAAAGTGCAGAGAATTACTGGATAAGATATATTCTGTGTTATAGGTCACAACAGAAAAGCTTTAAGCTAAAGTTTATAGTGATACTAGATGATGATCTTGAATATTCAGCAAAGATGACCATTGCCCACCTTACCAAAAAATGTTTTCCAACAGTAAATTAACAGAAAGGCTCTCCAGATATTGCAACAGTAAATGTCATGAATGAAAAAAAAAGCATAATATATGAGAAGAGAAAACAATATTCAATGTTAAAATTGAAACAACTGAAAAATTAAGAAAAATCAACAGTTTAAAGACTGAGGAAAGTTATAAAATATAAATTAATCCATATTAACACATAAAATGAGAAAATAATAATTAATTCATGTATATAGGATACTGTATTATTAAGAATATATGTGTTCATGATCTGTATCTTTTTTATTCATAAATTCAAATCTTAACACCCCTAGATAAAGACACTTATTGTAAGTTGAAAATCACATTAGTCATATATAAAAATAGACATCAGTCTAACAAAATATGTAACAGTCAATATTAGATTATCTTTAGTTTGAGCATAAATTCTCTGGGAATGTAGGATGACAGATCACAGTTATGTAAATTTTGTTAATTATATTTTCTAAGCAAACAGAATCTAAATAAATATTAAATAAATCAATAAAGCAAGAAATATTATGGCCATTAAACAAAACATTTTAGTGCTGATCAGTTCTTACCAATTATTGGAATTGAGTTACATTTTGTTAGTATTGTTTTGCTTGTTTTTTGAGATTCTTAAATGTATTTAAACTGGCTCACTTGCCTTTACATCAGTTACTTTCAATGTTATAAATTTCTACCTAAAAGTATCACTCAGCTCCATTAATTTATCAGTTTCTAATCCCATCAGTTGCTCTTCAACTATTGCTTTGGTCAATTGTTTTTTGGGGGTTTTTTTTTTATGTGGCCAGTTCTTCTACTGCTGCTATTTTTCCACACACACTCACATACACACACACTCTCTCTCTATCTCTCTCTCTCTCTCTCTCTCTCTCACACACACACACACACACACACACACACACACACACACACACACACACACACACACACAGTGTTTTCCTGTGCAGAAATAAATATTTTCTACAGTTAGTTATAGTCTTTCATTGTAAATTCATTTTTATCTTCTTAAATGATCACACCTGCATATCTTTTTAAATAAAATTCTTCATCAACAAAAAACAATAACAAAAATAATTTCTTAGTCCTACAAACAATAGACTGACTCCAATAAACTTTAATTTTTCTAAAAGAGAGTCTACTAAGAAATCTTTTTAATAATAAGCTGTATTAATTATGCATGGATTTGTAGAACTTTAAAAAGTTTTTGTGTGTTTGTGGCTGTAGTTTATGTGAAGGTGTATGTTCAATATGTAAATAAAGAAGAAAGAAGCATACAAAAAATTTGGGGTTCCACGACAGACGTTTACTCTTTTGTGGTGACTGTAGTGAAATAAAGTTCTTAGTATCTCTTTGGTATGTCCACTCTCTTTTTTTGGTTCAGAAGTTAAGGTAGGTAAGTATAAGTATTGTATTTATGGTCAAGCTCAAGTCAAGTTTACTTGGAACAACCAGAAGGAAAGTTTCTACTAACCTTATTACTGGGAGATTTAAACATGGTTTTGGGATGTCCATTTTCTTGGTTCAGAAATAAGAGTAAGTCAGTACTAGTATAAAATTTACTATAGTTATGCTCAAGTCAGCTTTGTGCTAAGTTGTTGTTAGTGTTGAAATATTAACACCTACTGTATAACTAAAAGGGTTTTTTCATAACAATCTTCTTGCTATGTATGTATCCTATTTATATTCTGTCATTTCAATATATATTGTTTTTAACATGTTTTTAGCCCACATAGAAACAAACAAAAGGTGTCATATACTACCTGTAGTCATGTGTTTACATCATAATATCAAAAGTAGCTCATAATATCAAAAGTTGCCTGAAGAAATGTTACTGTAAACACAGTAAAATAAACCAAGTAATTTATGTTTACATTTTAAAGGAATGCAAATTTCAGTTAGAAAATAATGTATTGGTATTAACTGTAATTATATAGGATGAATAAAAATAGAATCTGAATGTAAGTTGATTTTATTAAAAAATATCTATGAGGTGTGTCTATAAGCTTATAAATAAAAATATCACAAGCAATGATTAAACTGATGTTAATTAATATATAATTATTTCTAATTAACACAGGAACATTTATTTTTTCTCTTGTAATCTGTTTTCCTTTCATTTTTTCAATGCAAATCAATATTTTCACAACAAACTTGGAAGTAACCAGCTAATATTGGTAAACATTTTCAGCATGTACTTATATTTATACAGGGGCCCGACAATATTTTTCGGACACTTTAGTATTCGACTTTCCGAGTACCATAGAGTGGCGAAATTCCTTCAATAGAATAGCATAAACATATAAAGACAATACCTGTAATAAAAATGGAAGAAAATTGATTAGGTAAGGAAAAATATTTATTTTTCATCATTTTTTACAAAACACATGCAACATTATTTTTTGGACATTGTTGAAAAACTGTTAATAGTCTGTAATATCACCTTTCTTCTCAATAACTTTTATCAATCTCTCTTCATAATGATCAAACATATGCACAATAACATCTCTACATGTTTCTATTAGTTGTTTTTTGGCATCTAGTATCCGTTCCCATAGTTGAGCCTCTTTCGTTATTTCAGGTCCATCATAGACAAGTTGTGCAAGCATTTCCCAAACGTTTTCTATTAAATTTAGATCTGGGCTTTTTGCAGGCCATTCCAAAGTAGTCATATTCACTTTAGCCATCCATTCTTTCATGAGTTTTGACACATGGATGCTGCAATTGTCTTGCTGTAGAATGAAATCATTCCCTATCTCTCTTCTTATCCTTGATAGGGCTTTCTCGTCCAGCAACTGTTTGTAGCTTTTGCTGTTCTGTCGTCCTTTCAGCCACTCGAACCCTATATTTCCATTAGCAAAGATCATACCCCAAACCATAACTCCTCCTCCTCCCATCTGTCATTTGTTCAGTACAGCAGGCTCACCCCTTCTCGACCAAGTACACCATCCATCAGGCCCATCAAACTTGAAACACTTCTCATCAGTAAATATAACCTTCTTAAAGTCTGCTTTGTTAACCACCTTTTAGCACACTCCAGTCTTGCTCCTTTGTGTTTCTTTGTTAGTGTAATTTTTTTCTTAGCCTTTGCATACTTCAAACCAATCCTATGCAGCGTTCTTTGTACTGTTCGGATGTTTACATCCAATTCACATTTCTCCTTCACTTTTCTTGCTGTAACTTTTTCTCCAGATGTCAAAAGCCGTGTCACAGTCCTCTTCATTCTCCTTTCAGTCCTCTTGCCAATTGATCTTTTCTGTCTTCTCTTCTTTTTCCACTCGGAGTTTGTCTTCAGCATGTATTCGACCGTTGATTTCGACAGCTTCAAATCCATGGCGATCCTTCTGATGCTGAGGCCATCATCCCGCTTCTTCTGTGTCAAACAAACTTCTTTTGAATGCATTTTACCTCATTAAACTTAATTGTTTTGCCAGTAAAATAGAACAGATAATTGATTCTAATGATGACAGCTAAGTGTACAAGCAGAAAATTTGCATACAGCAACATATACATGAACTTAGCTCTTAATAAAATAGGATTTTTTGTCATGTCCGAAAAATAGTGTCGCGCAAGTTTTCGCAAAAATCACAAAAAACTAAAATTATCAAAGCCAAACTAAAAAAAATGATTACACTAGTAGTGGATTTTCACTCCTCAACTACGTACTTACAATCTCAAAAGTTTTTGGCAATAATAATCACCTTGAAGTACTTTTTTCAAAGTGTCCGAAAAATATTGTCGGGCCCCTGTATCAATTATGATGTTGATAGTTGTGGTGGTAATAACAAACTTTTAAAAAGTGTAATTCTTACTTAAAATTATATGTAAAAATGAAAATCATTTTTCTATTTTTATTTAAATGAGAATTGGACTCTATTCTTTACAGAAAAAAAAAACATGCAATTTCAAAAATGCCATTAGAATGTAAAAATGTTGCATATTGAATTAGATTTAGTCTTCAAACATTTAGTCTCATCATTAGAAATATAAAAAAAAACCAAGAGTTTGGGTCTTTTAATTTTTTACTAATTTTCTTTCTGAAGATACTTCATAAAACAATTACTGGATTAAAACCTGAATCAAGAAGTCATCATAAAAAGAGAAAGTTTAGCCATAGCTTTTGAACAGTGATTGTTGTACCAAGAAGCTTAGCCCAAAATAAAGAGCAATTTTATCAGAAATTCAGGCATCCCTTGATTAGTGCAGCTAATGTGTACATTGGTAACTATAAAAAATCAATTTATCAATTACTTTAGTTAAAAAAACTTTAGCACGTTAATTGAAAACGCATTATTCGAATGTGCATTAATTAAGCGATTCTCCTGATAGTTTCTGAAAAATAATTACTGCTTACAGAACCGATATTGTCATTGGTTTTGCTGTGATTATTATAATTGTTAAATTTTCATACCAGCAACTAGTGTTTTTATTTTAACTGATAATCAAGTGACAGCAAGGTTTTTCAATCCCTAAGTATGCTCCTCAGTTATACAAATAGATTTTAGCAATGTTTTCATCTGTTGCGATTATTACTGAGATTACCAGATATTCCAATCTCTTATTTAGAGACATTTCAAGAGTTTCACACATGTTTATCTATTGAAACAATGACATCATTTTGACAAGTTTTCTTCTTGTTTACAAAGATGAGTTGTGTTATGTTTCATTTTCAAGTTCTCAAAATATGATGTTTGGTATTCTGTATATATATATTCCTGATATATGCATCTACCATTTGGAAAATAACAGTGATTGGCACAGGTTACCAAGAATTAGCCTCTCGACTCAATCATTCCTATTGTTGTACACCTGAGCTAATTGTCTACATTCAACTATGACTGATAATCTTATTGCTTTCTCTCCATTTACTTTTTTTGCTGAACCTAGTCTCATTGTTCATAATACAAAATTGGTCTAGGATACCATTAATAGGGATTCAGTTTCACTCTTCAAATCTCCTCTTTACAACCATTTCTATACCATATTATTCACCAGCATTTCCTTTTTTTCTCTCTTGAAATGTCATACAGCAGTTTTCCTTCTTATTTTCCTCTTCTCTCTGGTACTCTCATCTAAATTTCTCTGGTCAAGTTGATTTTAGGAAAAGACCTCAAATGTCTTACCATGTACAGTGCATATATATTTTCATTGATTATATTTCTGTTGTTGTGTCTTGTTTTAAAAATTTTAGTTTGCTGATTTTTTCCTTTGTTACATTTTTCTTGATAGAATCCATATTTAGCATTCCTAGAAACTGTAGTTGTCTTTTCCTTTCAGAGGTTTTGCTGAATTTAGAATTTCTTCTATTAATTTTTTTTTTTGGTGCACCACTCATTGTATATTTCTCATTTCCAAAACCATTACATTTTGGTGACTGTTGATTTTAATAATTAGCATTCTTTTAAAAACATCAACAACTGAAAAATGCTGCCTCTGTTGTTGTTGTAGGTGATGCTCAGAACTTTTTTTAATTTTAAATAGATTGTGTTGTGGTGCAATGGATATCGGCTCGGAACAAGAAATCGAGGAACCAAGTTTGAATTCCAGTTGAATTCCTTGCATTCACTTACGCGCAAATACCCTTGGGAAAGGCATTAATCCATCTCATCCCTCCAGTTATGGGTTAAATAATAGGACAGATTGGGTCCTATAGCCTTGGTCGGCAACCAGTCTACCGCAGAAAGCAATGGCAACCTACTGCAGGATAATCTTCTGCCCAGTCAGTCATGTCTCGAAAGAGACATGATCGCCCAAGCGTGTACCGCGCATGGCACTTAACTGACTGACTGAAAACTAAAAATAATTTCAAACTTTTGTGGGGAAAATGGTATCACAGTATTTTCAAATGATAATAATATTGATAATAAGGTCTGTGCCTATTTTCAATGATGATGATGATGCTGATTGCACATAATAAACCCATCCTTACAATCCTCTTTTCAATATAATTAATGAGAGAAAATAATATGCACATCAACTTATATTCAATGAAGAAAGTAAAACTCCAATTGAATAATCTCAGTCAGCATTTTAAAAAGAGATAAAATAACAAAACACCTTGCTTCTTTTTTGCTTCTCTTGAATAATTAAAGGAAAACAACAACTGCTTTACTAAAACATTAATTGAATTGTGTTCTAATTCTTGGTTATGGTGACCTTAGCAAAAGTCATGCTGCCCTTTTACTGAGTGATTGTTGCCAATCAAGTTAAATGATAACTTTTCATACAGTAATAACACAAACATTTCAAAATATCATTCAAACCAAACTTAAATGTAATTTTTGTAAGTTTAAAGCTTAGCAAGGTTTTCTTACTCAAATTATGCAACTGCCAACCTCATTCTTCATATTTTCATGTGCATTATATAATCACTCAGAAAAAACAAATAAGCAGGCAAAAAGATTAAAATAACTGCCACGATAATAAAGAACACTTGTTTTTATCATCTCAGTTGACCATGTCACTAATTCCTTATTTATCCATTTAAGGATGATGATCTAAAAAGAATAGCAAAAGCTAATTAAAAATTAATGAAATGTTTATAACTTAATTTAGTAGGCTAAAAGAAAAAGAATCACTTCTTGTCTATTTTTCTTTAAAGTATTTTTTCATCTGAACAATGGTATGTACAGATATTCATCATAAGTATTTGAAATGGCAGAACTTTTGCTTTTAAATGTTTGTTCTTGAGAATTAAATGCAGGAAGATTATGTAAAACAAAGCAAATTTTATTGCAAACAACATAACAAGACATCTAGTCATGTTTTTTGTTGAATTTCTGGAAAATATATTCAGTCCTTGTCACAAGTATTGAACAAAGAGACATTCTGCTTTAAGTAATTTGGTTTGAGAATTAAAAACTGAACATTTTCATGACAAGATATATTTGTGTTTTGTATAATAAAAAAATCTGGAAAATATTTTTAGTAGAATTAAATTATTAATTGATGATTTATTCTCCTGAAATATTGTTTAAAATCAATCCAGGAATATTGAAAAGGCAAACTCAAATTGTTGGTTGAAAAAGCTGCCAATCTAGAAAAATTTCATTTGGAGTTCTACCTGTTCAAAATCCTTAACAGTTTCTACAATCAAAAACAATAAAAACAAAATTTGTGCTTTTCTCAAATACTTACAAGCAATTATCTTATAGAAAATACTTCTTTTACATACTTGAACAAACCGTGTTTTATTTAGTCACATTGATGTTTACAAAAATTATATGACACAAGGTCTAAAATGGCATGTAAGGCTGGTTTTCTCTACCCTAAATTTAACTTATCTGGGAACATTAGCAATTGAGATCATCCTAAAGAAAACTAGACAAAGAGAAAAGAAATGGATCAGTGATTAAATTCTCAACATTATGAAAAGAAGACAAAACAATGGTGCCAAAGTACAGCACATAACAAAAGACACTGCACAAAGAAATTAGGAACAAATGCAAGCAGGCTAAAGAGGAGTGACTCAGTGAAAATTGTGCAGAAATAGAAGGAATACATATGACAGAGAAAGCAGTTATGCATGAAACAAATAGAACTAACAAGACAAGAGACATGCTCATCAACAGGATGCAGAAAATCTAAGGACAGAACACTGATATTAGAGAAATAAAAAAGTACTTCAGAAATTGAACAAATACATTGGAGACCTCTTCCATGATGAAAGAAAACAACTGTCAATACACAGAACTATCAAAGGACCATAAGTATTAAAATCTGAAGTGGAATTTGCACTGGCCAAATTGAACAGAAATAAAGTGGCAAGACTAGACGGAATTGTAATAGAGTTGTTGGCAGCCTTAAATGATTTTGGCATTGACAAGATTGCTGACATTACAGACATAATAAATTAAATATACAACAGTGGTAATATATTGGAAGAACTAAGTAGATTTGTTTTTATAGTCCAAGAAGCCAGATGTAAACAAATGGAAGCTCCATCAGATCATCAGTCTAATGAGCAATATAACAAAACTAATCTTCCTAATTCTGATAAATAGAGTATGCAGCAGAATTGGAAGTTAGACAAGTACAATGTGTGTCTGTTAAAGACACTAGAAGAAGGAATGCAATATTCATGCTCAATATGTTATCAGAAAGAGCAATACAAATGCAGAAAAAAATTTATAGATTATACAAAAGTATTTGATAAAGCACATCACAAAGAACTATGGAACAGCTAGATAATCATGACATATTTGGAATATTAGAATAACCCAGAACCTATGCTGGTATATACAAGAAGACTGACTGCATCTTTGTTGCCAAAATGAACAGCCCAACATGCAAATTACAAATTGGGGATATCAAAATCAAACAAGTACAACAGTTTAAATATCTAGGAAGTGTTTTAACAGAGGATAGAAAATGAAACACTGAAATCCAAAGGTGCATTTTGATAGAGAAAGATGCCTTCCAAAAGAACTGTTGAATAATATCTCTCCTTCAATATGGCAGTGAATGCTGGACAATCTTCTCACAGATAAAGTAGAGAGTTGAAACAACAGAAATGTGGTTCTAAAGAAGGATGCTGAAAATAACATGACTCAAACATGTAAGTAACAACAAAGTTTTAAAGAAAATAGAACCTTATATTTAGCATCAGAAAGAGAGTTAAAATTTCATGGACATATAAATGAGAAAAGAAGGTTTAGAAAATGTGACACTTGCAGGAAATACTGAACACAGACGAATGCAGCACATAACCTTCCTAACTTGCATGTATAAATGGTTGGCAGAATAGGGATTAGGAGAGATAGAAAAATGAGAAAATTTATTAAGAGCAACAAAGGACTGAAAATTGTGGAAAGTCATGATTACTCACCTCCTGAAAAAGCATGGCACATAGAAGTATATAACTGTTACACAATCTGAACATCTTGGGATGTCAGTATCATAGTCAAAATTTTATTTAGATACATCCTGACATATTTTTAAATTTAAATATATGTACATTATTACATTATGTGCGACTAGTGTAATTCATTTATTTGTATAATTGGGGAAATTGAAACGAAATAATCACCAAAGGAGTCATATAATCCATTTTTACAGAACAAATAAGAAATTAAATAACAATATGATTCATTGTTTTGCATTGAATTTGTTTCCTTTCATTTTTCTTACAGTTTGTCTTTTTTCAAGGTTAACACTTTTCTTCAAAATTGAAGGAAGAAATAAATCATTGGAAACAAAAAAAAAAGCTAGGTGAAATGGTTATGATTGGAAACTAAAAATCTCAGATTTTGTTAAGTTTCTCTGTGTTTATCTCTGGTTCTCTTTAATTGATTTGACCTTTATGGCTTCAAAAACTAACACTCTTATGTAATAATGAATAGGTTTACTTCTCATCTCCAAGATAGTCAATTTCACTTTTTCATTTTGTACCTAATACATTCATACATGTATGCAAAATTATTCATTGGTTGTGTGCATTCTATACTAGCAAGATTAATTTTCAGTCTGAAAAATGATGGCTAGTTTCTATATTATTGAAAATACATTTCTTATAAAGCTTCATTAAACACAGCATAGAAAAGTAAAGATTAATGTCAACTAGAAAAATAGCAATGAAACCTTAAAAGCATATTTTTCATTGTTGTGTGCAATTCTTTTTTAGCCTTACATCACTTTTATAGCTATATGAAAATATGGCTGAGAAATTATTAATTTATGGACAATTGTGTAGGTATATGGTGCAGATCAGTATGGAAAAGAGAATCAACAAACTGAGCTCAAATTCTGATTCAGTCTCTCAAACAAGCAGTTTGCACTAATGCCACTGATGGAACTCACTTCCCCTGCCATATCTCTAAATATCTTGTGAAATGTTTTGCATAATGTTTGAACAGGTAAAGGCTTATTGAGTAACATTTAGGTAAAACAGTTTTCTTCCTCATCTATTTACAGTAAATCTGTTTCATAACAGTTGCAAAAATCTTTTCTGTCATATTTGCCTTTAGCAGACCAACTGAGATAGATATAGATAGATACATAGATAGATAGATATCTTGTATTTTTATATCCTGTAATTTTAAGCTTCTGAAGAAAATGTAATCAACACTGAAATATTGAGATATATATATAAATCTACCCACCTTTTCATCATCATTTTGTTTTTATATGTCAAGTCCTTACATGATGTAGAAGATCATAGCTCACCGTAGCTTTCTTTCTTTCTTCTGTTGCTCTATGTAACTTTTGACATGTTACCATTCCTCTTTGTTTCTGTTCTGCCATCCATTCACACAAACTCATGATGTGTGTAATTCATTGATTCTTCCACATCGCTTGCCTTCAGTATATCCTGTGAGTATTAAATTCTCTAGGCTCTCTTTCCTCATTATTTGTCCCAGAAATTTCAACTATCTCTTTAGAATTGTTAGCATAAATTTCCTTGTTTTTTGGGGGTTTTTTTTTGTCTCTATTACTGCAACCATGTTATTTCTATGATATCCTTAGCATTCAGCTGTAAAACCAGTTCTCTGTCACTTCAAGTTTCTCCTACATCTCTGAGGTAATTATCCAGTATCTATTGCCAAAACGTACCAGATTAGATATACCATAACAGTTTAGTACTCTTCTTAGTTGCTAACAATATGTTCTTATGTCTTAATACTTAGCTTACATTCTGGAAGACAACTTTCAATATTTCTATGCACTATCAGATTTCTGTATAAAAATTTTCACTTTTAAACTTTTGTAAGTGCTTGAATTTGATATCAACAGTATGGCAGCTCACACCTTGGACTTTCTCTTCTGTTGACAACCATGCATTCTCTCTTCTTACAGCTCAAATTTATTTTTCTTTTATGTTGACTATATGGTAGCTCACACTTTGGGATGTCTCTTTAGTTAATAACCATCCATTCTCAATATGTGTACCACCAGTGATATGGCACATATTAATTTGTTAGTTCAGCTTTCCTCTTTAAACTTTTCATGCCATTGCCAAATCTGCACTGCAGCTGGTCCATTTTTGGTGAAATCTCTCGCAAATTCATGCTGCATAATCTTGTTCAACTGTGTTCGTGTAGACTCTAACAGACAAACCACCCTTTTTTTATTTTTCCAGTGAATTGTATTTCTCTACCTGAAAATAAGGAACAAAACATTTTTAATTGTTTCTACACATACTATTAAAATCTGAGTACATCTAAACAAAAATTGATCAAGGTATCAGATTACAAAACTAAATCCATTTTTCTGAAATAACCTGTTGTTTCCAAATTTCCTAATGGTAATATGTCTATCATTTATGTTTTCAAATGATCTGTTGGCAAAACTTAGGTCTTATAGATATAGGAACATCATCTATAAGAAGGAATATATAATTATGTTTATATTGTAGTTGTTAGTCATTCTTTTGTCCAAGAAATTGTATATAAACTGTTAAGACAAGATTAATTTGCTTCTTAATGCTTTTTCAATAAACATACTTGTAATCTACTTCAATTAGATTGGTTTTTGAAGTTACTTATGTAAATGTTACTCACAAAACCAGTTAATAGAAAAATCCTAACAAAAATCTAAAGCCAAATGTAGATCTAATCCTTGAATATAATATATTTTATTTTTTGCTTGACAAATCAAATGATTGTTTTCTAGTTTTTTTCATAGTTAACTGTGTCTAAATCCATTCAATTAGATTAGATCAACAAGCCAATCACTGTCTTTTTCTTGTTCAATATAAACAAAAGTAAAGTTACAAAGGAATGAAGTAAACAACACATTTGGTTGGTTTTTCATTTACTGATTACTTTTATCTAGGTGAGGCTCATGGCTACCTAAAAAAGCATGGCATTTATTTATTTATATAGCCATATTGGCAACTTCCAAACCTTTCTCTGCACATGCACACACACACACACACACACACACACACACACACACACACACACACACACACATTTACTAAGCAATTAAGAAATCAATAAATGTGTAGAGCATACAAATACATTTATAAGATTAAACGTGAGAGTGAAGCCATATTAATGAATTTAAAACAGTTCAAGCCATTCAAGAGACTATATGATGATTGTTCTTTACATGATCAAATTCCAGCTTTAGAACCCAGTTTCATTTACTGCAAGATTTGGTTGATGTGAACAAAGTAAGCAATATTTTTGACACATTATGTAGCACTGCAATTCAAACACATAACAAGATTTATGTAGTATATGACGAAAATATTTTGAGTTATTGAAACTGTTAAAATGAGGTCAATAGTAATCAACTGAAGATATTACTTGAGAATAATAAGTATCATGACATATTCAGTATTATTGAAATATCCAAACCAATCAGTGAAAATCATTTATACCAACTTGATTATATTCATCATTTTGATGTGTGCATGGCAAATAAGTTAAAACCTACTGAATTGTTTTTCAGTACTTAACAAAACTGTTGGGTTGTATGGAAAATTCATATCAATTTTTAGTTGTTCATATTCCAACATGTTAAAACATTTAAAGTTTATTGACAGATATAATATACTAAAATTTCTGATTAGAGCACACTTCAAACTATTTAAAGTTTAAAATTACTTGTGTCAATTTTGTATCCCTATGTGTTGTGACCAAGTGAAAGATTTAAGAAATAAAAAAATTGTGTTATAGAAATATTGTATATTTAACAGTAAACACATCAAAAGAGTATTACACAACTAGTCTGTGTGTCGGTTGTCCGGCAATCAGTCAGTTCAACTGTTCTCCAAGGCCTCCTCTCCTACTCATCTTATATTTGGCAAAAGAGTCCAACATAGACTCTTTAGAGAAAAGACACCACAACATCCCCTTTTTCAGCTGGACTCCATACAAAGTCTTTTTTGGGTTTTTTTATAATTACCACACAATACTTTTATTGACTACACTCACAAAAGTAGTATCTTTTTTGCTGGTGAGTTTCAGGCCTTTCCAACGATTGTGGAACAGTAATTTTTTTGAAGAGTTTTGTTAATGACTGAACCACCTCTTTAAATTTCAAGTTGCTGGTTTTCTTTACAGAAATAAGACATTTTTGGAGAATTAAATTATTAAGTTACTTGAAAAATTGTATATATATCTATATATATATATATATACTTGGGTAGTAACTTTTCTTTCAACCATCTTTCATTGAAAATGGCCAACAAGAAAGATTTTATTCATTATTTATTTTCCAGCATCCTCACATTTTTCTGTTTTTGTGGAGATAATTATGGAAAATTTTTACATTCCTTATTATCCCAAGCACTTTTTACCACTTCTCTAGACATTTTCAAGGGTGTGACATCTCCACCGTTGTTATTTTATCCTCATATTTTGACTGCAACCTAGTAATTTATCTTGTGCTGTTTTTGAAAAATGACTGTTCATTCCAAGCTCTCACATGTTATGCATAACTGGAAATTGCATGAACATCTTTTGATTCTAAACAACTTTAAACACTCCATTTTTTATATAAATGGTGGTGATGTGTTTTATTTAAATACACAAGCTGTTGGATATGAATTTATACTGTTTCAAAAACTGAGATGTCTATTCAACCATGTGTATCCACTAAAAGATATATTTATAAGAGATATTCATTTATTCTTTGTCCTATTCTTTTCCTCTTCATTTTCATGTCATACTGTAAATTATATGAAATCTTCATCTTAATTGTTTTTCTGCTTAGTCAAATTAATTCTGTACTATTATATATTCTCAATAATATAATTAATGATATTTATTATTTTAATTTCAGATCTGTAACATTTGTCATGTATAATAAGAAAAAGTAAATATCATGTCCTTATGATGTGCACTTCTTACACTCTACATCTCTTTTCCTTTACAAGGGTCTTCACCAGTAATCCTCCACAATGAGTGGCCCTTGGATCTTGTGTTGGGTGAACTAACAGTATAAAAAACATCAAAAGAAAAACAAGATATTGTAAACATGTTGAATGATAAGAACACATCTTTGGAAAGGGTAAAAAAGTTCACATTTTTCACAAACAAGAAAAAAGCAGGATTTAAACGATTTGAGAAAAAATTAAAAGAGGCTATAAAAAAGAAAAGTAGATTGATCCAGCAAGAAAATATTTGAAGCGGCTAGTGTTTTAAATATAAACAGATACAAAATATACAGAACATTAAGTAAATTAGCTATGAATATGGAAGCAAGAAAACTACCACCTTTAAGTAAACATCACAACACAAAGCCTACAAGGTGCACCAAGTATATGAAAACTGATTTTTCAACTGTAATTTTTATAATCTATGCAGAACTATATTTATGGACCTAATGGGTGGAGTAGAGGTTGGAGCCTTCATAATAAAAAATTTGACATAGAATACAAGAGTGAGGGAGATTGAGCAATGCTTTAGCTTAGTATTCTATGCATGAACCCTTTTAAAGTTCATGATAGTTCAGGATACATGCAAAGAATTATTATTATATTGTCTTAGATAACTTTTTGAGTTGTACAATTAGTACAATTAGTAACTGAGAAGATTTAAATGAAAGAGTATGCTACTTCATTTTCAGAGAAACCAATTATTGCCCCACCTCTACCCAAAAAAAGAAAAGAAAAGAAAATATAGTTTAATAGAATGGTTCTGTAGTGGAACTCTAAGTGCTGATACTTCGTTACAGTTAAAAATAGAAATCACCCTTAAGAAACACTAAGTACACGATTTTCCAAGAAAGCCTTTCTCTTCTTTTACCACCAAAACCTGTATAATATTACAATTAGTATTCCCTTAACCGCTAGAGAGATCAGTAGGACTTTTGATTCTCAATTCAACAGATATGAAAAAGTGACTACTACAAAAAACAAAAGCAGTCCTTGAATTTCATTACCATTGATGTAGTTTAATCCTCAAAAGAATCCCAGACTAATACATTCAATAAGCTAAACAAAAAGACAAAGAGAATATATAATACAAACAATCATAATACTAAAAACATTTATTTACTGTGCCACATATCACAATTTAACACATACCAAACAAAACATATCTGTAAATTTATTACCAACATATCATTAAATAAAAAGGAATAACATTTGAGTTTGTTATTCTATTGTGTTTTCTGTTACATGTTTTTCCTTGCCATTCATTTTCATCATTAACCTGGAAGATTCTTCTGCTACAATTTGGAGTTAGTTAAAGTTACAATAACTTAAGTCTTTTCTTTCACTACTACAACCAAAACTATTCATTCATAATAGTTGTAAGTTCACTTCTAATTTACAGTAGTGGTGACATACATTATCAATTACTTCAGTTCCCTTTGTTACCAAAAAATATTTCAGAAACACTAAATTTATGAACTAGCCTCCAAATATTAATTCGATAGAAACTTGTGGTCCATCATTAAAGGAACTCTATATGAGAATGAAGGACAATATTCAAGCCAAGAAGAATTTTAAGAAACTACTACAGGTTATGTTAAATTTGAGACAATAGAAAAATTAGCAGAAATCAATAAATAACAGAGTGATAAAGGTTATAGAATATAAAGAAGCCAATGTTGATATGTAAAATATAAAATAATTTATTCAAGTACATGAAATATTCAGTTAAACAAATATCTATTTCTATAACTTTTGAATTTATTCATAAATAAAACTTTATATTGCACTTAGTTTGTATAAAAATCTGACACTGCCCAATTAAATTATGAAATTCTCTTTTTCAAGACTAATATTACTTTGGTGAGATTATTAGAAACTTAAAAATGTTGGGGACAAATAAATACTATTTATTAGGTGCACTAGGAGCAATATTCATGTCTTATTTTAATTGGATGACAATAGTTACATAGTAAAAGTATTTTCTTCCAAGAATGAAATGAAAAATATACAGAGGCTAGACGAAGGGGGACAATTTTATGATGAAAAAAATAATTATGCATTTTAAGCAAAAATAATTTAAGCATTTTAAAGTAAAAATATTCAACTTTAACCTCATTATTATAATAACCACTGTATGATTTTTCACACAGTAAATATATTTTACGTATTTTATCTTCTTTCTATGTATTGTATAATTTATTACATCACTAAAGTTAATGAATGTCTCAACATATTTTTTAATACTCCCCTTGATATATCACATTAATTTATATAAAAAATTTGGATATCTTGAAATCATTTTATCTATTTTTATTCTATGTCTTAGAAAATTCCTACCATTTATAAAGTTTGCATAGCAAGAAAAATGTCCATCCTAGTCTGGATAGAGACACAGCAGATAAATATTTATTCTTGCTCTTTCTAGAAAATATTCTGTATATATTCTGGAACAAATGTATGAGTTGATTCTGTCTGGCCATTTGCTTTTTTCATATTTATATATATATATATATATATGTGTGTGTGTGTGTGTGTGTGTGTGTGTGTGTGTGTGTGTGTGTGTGTGTGTGTGTTTGTATCTGGTCAGATATTGACCTGAAAGATCAGCAAGAAAGAGAAATAATAATAAAAAGAAGAAAAAGACAAAACATTTCAGACTGAGACTGTTTGCTGCTGGAATTAAGTGTGCTCTCTCATAATGCCTAAACAGTCTCTAATCTGCTTTGAAAAATGTTACACAATTCCATGGCTTTCCATTACCTAACATGTGATATGTGACTCTCTTTTCCTGTAGCAAGCCTGGCCAGGGGAATACAAAATGTGTGGTGGGAAAAACAATGCTGCACAAGTTGGAACACAAGTACATTAAAATGTCATATTATCTAAAGGCATATTATATGACATCAAAAGAGGTAAAGCATCTACAGCTCACACAAAGCTCACATAAAGCTGAATCTGATAGCCCAAAAGTTTTATTACTCAGAAAGCACTAAGCTGAAAAACAACTAAATCCTTGCAATCCTTAGTTTTTCTGCTCTTTTACTTCCAGAACTTCTTTCGAAGAATCTTCTTAGTCTTTTTAAAAGCTGGACATTGGAAAAAGTGTCCTTGCAACTGATATATTCTTCCTTCTTGCCCACATCCTGCTACCCTTTACTCCCTTTCCAATCCCAAACCATGCTTCTACACCTTCCCTGACCCCAGCTATACTTAAAATAATAAGACCAGCAGTGGACACCAATGAACCAGTAATAGAAAGTGCCAAAGTTATTTACTTGATCTTCTTATAGATTTAGTAGTTGCCACCCAGAATGTGACAGTCACATTTTATTTACATTATTTGGTCAGTATATATTTTATTGCTATTTCAGGAAGTTTAAAGCTGTGGTATTCAAATGTAATGTCCAGATAAGTAAGAGAAAAGGCTCACCTAATAAGACAGACCTTTTTGCTTATAAAAAGTGATAAAAAAACAGTTCCTAAAATTCTACTGTTCAATTATAATTTTCAAGAATTTACTCAGTTTGATTAAAATAAAATATAAGCAACATAAACCATAAGGTCTGTAAGCTCAAGTTTTATACTAACTTGCAGATATTTACATAATTATTTTTTATCAACCTGTACCAACGACATTAACCAATGCAGTTAAGCAGCAGATTGATGACTGTTAGATAAAAGATTTCTTAAATACGTTAATTGATGCTTGATATAACTAGAAGAAAACAAATGATTGTAAGTTAATCAGGCTTTTATAAAAATTGCAATAAAGTGTGTAAATATATAGAATATCAGTTTACAAAATAACTTACCTTTTTTTCTCATATATTTATAACTTTTTTGTGCAAATCAATATCATCAAAATGAATAAAAATGTTCTCAAATAAAGTCAAATAACCCAGTGAAGACTATTTTTGGGGAAATTGCATAATTTAACTTTTTGTCAATTTACTTTCATGATGGCTATTTTATTAGTAGCTTCAAAAAGAGGTAAGCTAGTTCTGAAAGATTTTCACTATTCAAAAGAAACATTTGAAACAAGAAATCTTTTAAAAAAATGAAAAGTATGGGGAAACTTTAAAATCAGAATATATAGACAAAAATAGGACAAAGCCAAAATTAGAGGAGACATAAAAAGAATAAAGACCAAAGAGAAAAATCTAAAAAGACATCAGGAATATAAAAGCCAAACCAACTAAAGAAAATATCAATGAACAATGAATAGCAAAATGCAAGACAAAAAGAAAATGAGAGCGTTCTAAACAAAACGTTGAATAAGAAGAAAAAAGTAAGGAGAAAAAGGTAGTAGATTTTTTGATGTTTTTTGTACATAAGAGAATATCAAGGTCAGGCATTTTTATTTTCTCATGTATGTGTTCATCAAAACAAGTTTTCAGAAAGGATGGGACTTATCAAAATAATGCATCTTTTATTGAACTTATTAAAAGTAGGACAAAAGATTCTGCTCCTCACCAAACAATTAAGAGACTAACAGACTAGATTAACTGGCTCTATTGTTAAATTCTTTACCTACTATTCTCATTTGATTAAACCCATAGTGACATCTGTAATAATAATCTATCCTGAGTATGAAGCTGAGTATGCTTTATCTTGCTAAAAATTTTAACCAACTCTGCTCAGTTAATACAATCTGCTATTACAACTACTGTGTGGCTATAACCTCTGACCTAATGCTCAGACTAATACAAGCACAGATGTTGCCTGCCCTGAAATTAAGGAAACATGAAACCAAATATAGATCTACAGAAAGAGAAAGAAACTAAAAAACGTTTAAAAAGAAAACATTGTTATTGTATTATCAAATTTTCTCCAGTTGTATTAAATCAAAAATAACTGTTTGAAAAGAAATATTTTAAACCTTATTGCACTCATATTCAGATACAAAAGAAAAGCAGTTTTGAAGTATAATTTTTTCCACTCTTGCCAAAAAGTTATCTTTTTTCTTCTTTTTCTTCTTCTTATAATAATAATAAAGACCAAAGACGCTTTTATTTGTTTATGTTTTGTCATACTAAAGCAAACAAATATATTATATAAACACTGCCCTGATTTTAATTTATAACATGAAGTAAGTAGTCAAGCCACATAGCAATATACTAGCATACAGATGCTAAAATATGTAAATTAACTTTACAATATTAATTTACATATATTTTAGACTAAAAATCTATTCATGTTTATTTTATGTGTCACTTATATTTTGTGCTTTTTTAAAATGAATTGATGCCTATTGATTCACATAAAACAATGAAAACTAAATTTAACATTCTTTTCATTTCATTGGAGACAGAAATCTGAATGGAGATTTGAGGTAAAATTAAATATTCCTATTCTAATAAAAAATTTTAGAGAAATTAAACAAAATACATTGATGATTTGAAAAAATATTATATTTAAATATTTTTTACATTCTTCAAAAATTCTGTTGTTTGCATCATCTATTTAGAAATTATTTTCATTAGCAACCATTTTAAGCAATATATAATGAAGAAAGCTCTGCCACTTTACCAAGAAGGGTAATTTCAAACAAAATTTGTTAGACAAATTTAAAGAGGAAGGATATAGCTTTCTATCTTTTTCTTCATTTCTATTCTTGAGAATATGTCTGCATATTATAAGTAGCCACAAAGATATAAAATATTTTAGCAAAAGATAAACCAGCTATTCAATTTCAAATAGCTGTTGATTACAGAAGAATCAAGTAAATGTTTAACCACACTGATAAGCTGTGATACAGCAAAATAGGCTTGTATGTTGATGGCAAGTATATATATATATATATATATATATATATATATATATATATGTAATTGAATACATTTGTTTAAAGTTTTTATATTTAACCTTGGATACTACATAATATGTGAATGACAATGGTAAGTGATATTTATGATAAGCATAAAACATTCATTAAAATAGTTTTGATCAATGCAGTATGACATGCCAAAGAACTACCATTACTTAAAATTCATACAAACATTTTTGGCAGTGATTACTGAATATCATATGGTTGCTTACAAAATTGTTGACAACATATTTATACAACAAAAATGTCATATAAACAATCAATGTCTTTATTGAAATCACACATTTCACTCAGAGAAATACCATGGCTGTCTTTTTTATGTCAGCTATGATTGCAACTTACTTCGATCACAGATGTCACTCAGCATTTAAATAAAAAATAATTAAAACTAAAATAGTACATTAAGTTAAAGAAGGAAAAAAATATGTCATGTCCAGAAAGTTACCACACAAGTTTAAAAAGAAGTTAATTGGAGTAGATAGTCTAAACTATCGCCCGGTTCACACTGCACCCACGTCTATTGAACAGGTGAAGAGGCTTATCCCTTGTTTCCTGTTCAGGTTGTGGTTTCCGGTTTTTCTCTTCTCCAAACTTTTCACTCATTATTTTTATTTTTTTTTAATTGGAGTAGATAGTCTAAACTATTACCCGGTTCACACTCCACCCACGTCTATTGAACAGGTGAAGAGGCTTATCCCTTGTTTCCTGTTCAGGTTGTGGTTTCCGGTCTTTCTCTTCTCCAAACTTTTCACTCATTATTTTTATTTTTTTTTTAATTGGAGTAGATAGTCTAAACTATTACCCGGTTCACACTCCACCCACGTCTATTGAACAGGTGAAGAGGCTTATCCCTTGTTTCCTGTTCAGGTTGTGGTTTCCGGTCTTTCTCTTCTCCAAACTTTTCACTCATTATTTTTTTTTTTTTTAATTGGAGTAGATAGTCTAAACTATTACCCGGTTCACACTCCACCCACGTCTATTGAACAGGTGAAGAGGCTTATCCCTTGTTTCCTGTTCAGGTTGTGGTTTCTGGTCTTTCTCTTTTCTCCTTTTCAATCTTTTCCCTCTTCCGTAGCCCCCTGCGCATCAGTGGTTTTTTCACCTTGCTTGGGTTGATATGATTAAAAAAAAAAAAGTAATCATAAATCATGCACAGAGATATTTATTTAACTTAATTATTTGGCAATGCTATATTCTAACATGATGATTTCTAGAGATTTTTTTCACTATGCATGTCATTTTGCATAAATGAATATATTTATATATCAGTTTATTTCCAAAAAATAATAAATATGCTTGTGTATCTGTGCATTAAAATTATACACACATATTTTGATCTGTATATATATATATATATATATATATATATATATATATATATATACAGATAGGCAGAAATGTGTATGTATATACAAAATCTGCTTTCAGACTTATAAAAGAAATTCATAAGCAAATATAGACATTAATCCAAATTTTTAAATTTTAATTTTAAATATTAAACCCCCTAAATATAATGCAAATTATTTTTTTTCCATTCCAACAGTTGATTTTTTTCCTTATTTATTGTAGAAATTATTACTTCTATCATAACCTCTTTTGACCCTTAACTTTTCTAGTCTTATTGGTTGATATTAGTTAATGCCTTTATTTCTTTTTAATTCTATTAATCTGTTATTCAATGATTGGTTTATTTTCTTTTTTTAACCCTGTACTATTGAATAATTAAAATGATATTTCCCATTGATTTAACCCCTTTTCAATCTAGTTCTGTGTTTTTTCATTTGGGTTCTTTTTTTATAGATATCTGTCACATGCCAATTGAGAAATATAGAGAAATGGTGGAATTTAACAACAGTGACTACTCACCACTATATATATATATATATATATATATATATATATATATATATATATATTACATAATTAACACATTCCGTTTAGTAAAAGTTGGTATATTTTAATTTAATTATATTGATTTAATTTTTTTCATAATTTTATTTAATCTAAATTAGCTTAGTTTAGATTTGTTTCTTTTTTCCCTCTCATCAGCAATATTGCTTGAGATTAATTTGATATATATATATATATATATATATATATATATATATATATATATATATATATATATATATTCAAATAAAAAAAATTGTACATTATAAATTAATTTTTATTATTTGTCCAATTAGACATTTTTCTACATCAAAAGTAATACTTAAGTTTTGATACCCACTTGAATCTATTTCTAATTTATTTTACTTTATTTATATTTTAATTTTTCCCTTATTAGTTATTTGTGTTTTCTTCAGCTATATTATTTATTTATATTATATATCATTTACTTATATTAATATTCCATTTCATTTTTTCTTTTTTATTCCTGAATCTTAACATGAATTATTTCTATTTTAACATTAAATTATTAATGTAAATTATTTCTATCTTAGTTTGAAACAATTAAATTTTTTTTTTTTTAATTTGTAAAAATATTCAACAAAAGACACAAAATCTTGCTATCCTTCCTTTTTATCTTTTTCAATCTCCCCACCCTCTTGGTCTGTGTATCCTTCTGTCTGCTAATCTAACTTTTACTTTTTTTATTTCTTTCCTTTCCCCATTCTCTCTTCTTTCTTTTTCTTTCCCTTACTTTTCACTGTTTTTTCTTTTCCTTTTTTTCCCACACTTACCTTCCCATTTCATTATCCACTCACACACTCATACACATTTTTGTTTCTTCTCTAATAATAAAGATCACTGACAGTAGCAAATCTCCCCCACCTTCCTGACCCACATTTCCTCCTGTCTGCAAATTTAACATACTTCTTCCCCCATTCTTCTTTCTTCTTCCTTTCTTTCTTTCTTCCTTTCCATTCAATAAATTTTCCTTTTCTGTTTGCAAACCTACTTCCAGTTTCTTTACCCACACACACACACACACACACACACACACACACACACACACACACACACACACACACACACTCAAATAAATTTTTGAATTTTTCTATAATATTAAAGATTCCAATAAAGCGAATTTAATTTGCAGACATCATCATATGATCATAAGTTTCAAATTATTCTATATATATGCATATATGTATGTATATATATAAAGGTTTAATCCAAAGAATTATTCACTTTAGTCGAAAAAAAATACTGCCTTGATGAGTGATGGCATCCTAATGGTGTCCTCAAAAAACTTCAAAGTCGGCATGAACCTGCTCAGTTAAAGTGAAAAAATCTTTGGATTGATTCTATCAATGTTCTATCTCCACCCTGATATTGAGCACTTTATGATAAAAGTACCTTTTGTTAGTGAAACTATTGAAAAACTGCAACCTTGGTGTTAAACATTATCACAACTCAGCAATATATATATATATATATATATATATATATATATATATATTGTAAGAAAGTTATGGAACACAGGTTTTAAACCCACTGTTCATGAATTTACTTTTATTGTAATGTTTGTTACAATGGTTTATAAAAGCATAGTATTACTACACAAAAATTTTCGAATTTCAGAGCTAAGTTTGCCCCTCATCTGGTGACAAGTTTAAATGAAAAATAAATGGTGAAAAAGATTTATTTTTGGTAATATGATATGTAAGTGAATGTGGTGGGAGTGTAGTATGATTTGGCAGTTTGTAGTCATAGTGATACAGCCTTTGGTTAGGAGAGGGGTGCAGAGTAGCTTAGTTTTGAACAGGTCACTTTTTAGTTTTGTCTGGGAAATTCTTATATTGGGATGTAAGGTTTTTTAAGAAAGGGTAAGAGTGCTAGAGTGCTAGAGTGCTAGAGTGCTAGACTGCTACGTGATGTCAGTTCTTCAGTACGGCTGTGAATGCTGGACAATATCATCGAAAATGAGGACAAAACTGGAAGCGGCCGAAATGTGGTTCTACAGAAGGATGCTACGGATATCGTGGACTGAGCATGCAAGCAACGACGAAGTGTTAGAAAGAATGGCAACAAAAAGGAAATTGATGCTGAGCATCAGGAAGAGACAACTGAAGTTCCTGGGACATGCAGTGAGGAAGGAAGGCCTGGAGAACCTGATACTGACTGGTCAGATAGAAGGAAGGAGAGACAGAGGAAGGCAGCGGATAACATATTTGCAGGGCCTGATCAGGTGGATGACGGAACGGGGGTTGCCAGGAGCAACAGGAGCAAACATACTAAGAGCCACAAGGGATAGGGAGACGTGGAGATCCATGATCGCCTACGTCCTGAAGGGACAGGGCACATAGAAGAAGAAGAAGATACTTTTTATTTTACTACTGTCTATGAGTGGATGGAATAAAGTTGTTATTAATGTTGTGTGAGTTTATTTTCTTTTATTTATATGATGTTCGTTTTTTTTATTTTGAGGTTTAAACATGGGTGTTTATTACCATTTTGGAGGGAATTGTTTTACGTGAATGAGGTGTTTTTTGGTTAATTAAATTTTAACGAAAAATATTTTCGATGTTTACATAACACTGCTAATTCATCTCTATGGTTCAATAGTTCGCCATTGTTGGGGTACTTTAGAATGTGTTGTTTTTCACTTAAGCATAAAGGGCAGATGTCATTAAGCAAGTTGCAGATCCTTTCTGCATATTTTTGGAAATTAAAAGACACAAACCAGAAACCCAAAGTAAAATAGAAAATCCTGGAAAAAACTAAAACCTGCAACTTTAAACTTATCACCAGATGAGGGGTAAACGTAGCTCTGAAATGCGAAAATCTTTTGTAGCAATACTATGCCTTTATAAACCATTGTAACAAACATTACAATATATAAAGTATTAATTTTCTGTTTTCAATATCAAAACCAAAGAGGAATAAATCAAGAGTTTTTGTAAGCTAATCCAAAGACATAAGGTTTTCCATATGAAAAGGAATGGATAATCAGTTATTATTGTTAAATTGTAGCTTTTAATCACCTTCTATTCTGTTCTGCTTTTTTTATTTCTTAAAAAACTCCTAACTAGTTTATAACAGAAACAACTAGAATACACAAAACTAACTTATTTTATATAAATAAATTTAATATATGTTTTACTAAAAATATTATCTTTATCTATTAATTACATGTCAGATTTGCTTAAAGTGCACATATATAAATAGGACTAAAGAAATAGGTTTTGTTATTTCATACATTTCAGAATAAATTCATTTTTTAATGTAATAGCAATATAAAAATTTTTCGTCTGACAATAACATTATTTGGTCCAACTAGATTTGAATTTAGCTTAATTTTACTTAGAACTCACATGCAATGTTCTCCATACCTTGACTAATTGACATAGGAGTCTTTTTTCCTATTTTGTCATTCAGTTGCATGCTATTAGTTTGATTATATATTATATCTTCTGTACTATTTCATGTATTAAAAAATGTGATTGTTGTTTTTTATTATATAAAGCAAATGTAAAATATTTAATTAATAAAATTTAAAAATAGATTTAAATAACACTGGGGAACATGATTTTTGCTGTCTGATGTTGGAAACATGTTCCTTAGAAATTTTGGGTGCTAATTTCAAAAAATTCATTTTGCTTTATCATGTCAAAATTTTTCACAAACTCAAATGTCTATTTTTCAACATTTCCAGTATTGTCACCATTTCTAAGGATAGATTTGGTTTCATCAAATTTATAGCACTTGACATGACTTTAAAAACAGTCCTTCAATGTCATATAAAGTAAATGTGACTAAAACTGTGAAAACAAACGTGATAATTTTAAATAAAAAATCATCAAATGTGAGCAACATTCACCATTTTCACTCTAACCAGTTGTAAATGTCATGATGATGACAGACATGGCCTTTATGCTATTAAATGTTAATAAACAACAGATTATTTATGGTTTCTTGACATTTTACATGTTTCATATTTGTGGAATTTGTTGTAATTGTCTGCTAATTTAGTCCTTGATTTAGTGTAACCATCATAACAAACCAGGTGAGATATATTTTGTTGAACCTTTAACTATTTCTTATGAAAATTGGTATTTTGAATTGAGGTCACATGGGTCATGGTCATTTTAGCCAATTCTGGTCAAAGAACTGTAGAAGATCTTCATGTTATGCATGCTCTTTATGGAACTTTGCCATCATGAAGCTGCATTTGTCAACTTTATATCTATTGACAATTCTGAGAATGTTTTTCTCAGGGGACAGAATATATGCATTGTATTTCAGAAATGTGGCCTCATGTTTTCTGCTTTGATATTTTTTCACAGATTTTGTGAAGAAAGCGTACTTTATTTACTTTGGCTTGAAACTGGGTAATCAAGACAAAACCTAGGCACTCCATATAGTGCGAAAACATGTGTTTATAGACTGAAACCATGGACAAAAAGTCAAATAAATCATCAAGGCTTTGACATTGCCATGATGTAGAGGGAACAAAAACCTCATGACAACTGCTACATTTGCATGATTGATATATTTGACTCCAGTTCTAAGATTAAGTGTCACACCATTGTTAAATGATTTAGTCCAGATTTATTTAGATTTATCAGAGCTGTTTGGATCACATTTAAAAGTAAAGAACCTACTACCAGGAAGTAAATTCTAGTTAATAGGCTTTATGAGAATGATTTGTTTCCATTCATCAACATGGACGATGATTTTGTTTGTTGCAATGATGTTAATGGCCACATGGTTACCATGATGTGTGAATCCAGTCAAAAAGACTGGAGGCTTTTCATAGCACAGAAGCTAGTCTTAAGTGTGTCCTGATGCATAATGGCAACATATTTTCTTATAATGCAATAAGACTTATTTCTGTAATGCTAAAAGAAAATAATGATTGTATGAAAATAGTGCTTGAAAAGATGCAGTATGAGAAGCGTGACTGGACAATATGTGGAACTTGAAAGTTATTGGATTGTTTCTCAATCTACAAGGTGGTTATAGTAAGTATCCATGATTTTTGTATTTTTAGAACAGTTGAGAAAAAAGTGATCAGACAGAAAAACAGAAGGAAGTTCAAAATTGGAGAGAATAATGTTTAAACCCAGGAAGAATTTACTTCCTTCATTTCATATCAAGCTGGAGCTGATCAAGCAGTTTGTGTTAGCCTTAGACCAGTATGATGACTGTTTCAAATACTGAAACAGAAAGTTTTTAGTCTTGCCTTGTGAGAATATTAAGGCTAGTGTGTTTGAAAGGCCACAGATTAGGCAGCTATTGCAGGACAATCAGTTTTTGCTGCTGGTGTCTGCAAAGAGAAAGTTCACTCCTTAAGTAACTTAAACTCCATTTTTACAGAAATATCAATCCTAAGATGTGTAGTTAAATATTTCGTACAATATATTTGATAAACAATAAAAATTATTATTGGATTTGTGTTAGTTCCTTATTTCAGAATTACATTTAATGGTGAAATTGACATTTTTTGATAAAAAATGAATTCCTGTTTAACAAAAACTCTTAACATGATAGAAAATTTCTGAGGGTATTTCTGAACTATGCGCCATTAAATTAGGTTAGAACAATAGTAAAAATACAAAACAACTAAAAATCATTCAAAAAATGTTCCTATGTGTATTTTATGGTGAATGCCAAATTTCATTATAGCTTTAAAAACTGACATATTAAAAAAGTATATATTAGTATATAATACTAAAACATACTTTCTCTAATGGTTGCTGTTTCTTCCCTCTTTCACTAATCTTTCTCATTGAGAAATAAAAAGTTGCTTTACAGGTGAATCTTTTTCATGCTGCATTCTTCATTGCTTAATTGCTTTGAAAACTTAGGAAAATGGTTCAGACAAGAAGCTATGAACAGTAGTTAACTCACATGCACTGATTCTAATGACAGCAATATGAATTACAAAGTCATAAATAAGATTCTGGCATGTAAACTAAAAGAGTTACATGAAATCTTAGAGCAAGTCAGCGTGTTTCATATAATTCACGTTTTGCTTGAATTTGTGACAAACTTGATTTTTACTTCGTAACTCTGCTGCAAATGAAGCAAACAACTGAAGCAGAAAAGAAGAAACTAACAAAGATAGAACTGTATATACTTAGCACATGAATGTGAATGCATCTGACACAATACCCATGCTAAGTAGAAACAAGGTATTTGGTTATACGGCTAAAAGTGAAAGCAAACATCACTCAAATGCTTGTCTTGTTACAGCTCCTTTAACACCAACTAATATGCTCTTCTGTAGGCACACACACTTTTTCATTAATTCAGCTGACTCTATTTAGGGTATTCCCATTAAAAATGTATCATGCTATCTTGCTAATATCAGCAGAACATATATGAACATGAAATATTCCTTATTAGCAAATAATGGCAGAATATTCGTCTTTAACTTTTATCTTAATACTCCAAATGTTCACATGCAAACATTTATTCTCATCATACAATATTTTTATCTATTTTCCTTTTTAAATGAGAATATTTTTCAAAAGTGGCAAAAGGTAAACTTGTTTGAATTATAATCTTTCTTTTACATCATCATCATCATCATCATCATCATCATCATCATCATCATCATCATATTCTTTTTATTCAGCCAAGATCATGCTGCAGAAAAGATTTACACAATTATTTTTTTTTATATAATCATATCACCCCAAGCAAGGCATTTTACTGCCACTGTTTTGCAGGGGGTTACATAGGAAGAAAGTCATGAGAAAGAGTAGCAGGTTATAAGGGTGTCAGGAAGTAGGTAAGAGAAGGATGAGAATACTGATGATAGTGGAGTGGCTGGAGAGAAGAGCATGAGAGAGAGGGTGCAGGTTAGTGAGATAGGAGATGACTATTGACTTTACATTTAAATTCTTGGAGATTGTAGCTGTTGGGGAAGCAAGTAAATGGAAGGGAATTCCACAGGCTGGAAGTACGAGAAAAAAAAGGGCTGGAGCAGAATTGACATTTTATTGATTTCACAGTAAAAGGGTGGGACCTAGTTACTAATCTTGTTGCTCGAGTAAATTCATATATAGGCGGCACCAGTGAGCTAAGTTTATCAGAGCAGAAGCCATGAAAGTATTTGTAGAAGAGACACAGGGAAGTCACAAGGTAGTGGTGAGAAAGTGAGTGTATTTGAGCTGCCAAGTTAAGATCAATTCCATTGCAGATTCTTCATTGGATTTTGTCAAGGACACCTAGGTGGATAGCAGGGAACCCCAACCAGATATGGCAGCAGTATTCAATGCACAGGTGGATGGTAGATTTATATATGTGCAGGATGATTTCAGACAGGAAAAACTTTCTGGCCCTACACAGAGAACTGACTTTCTTAGCAGTGGATTTAGCTATGGATTCTATATAAGTATTCCACTTGAGGTCTGTTTTGAAAGTTAACCTGAGGAGGCACAGTTTTGCTTTCAGGTAAACTAGCCTGATCCATGCTAATAGGGGGTAGGAGTGATTGTCTGTGATGGTTAATAGATAGCAGCTTCATTTTGGAAGCATTAAAATTCACAAGCCATTTCTTACCCCAGTCTACCATAGATTGAAGGTCCTTTTCAAGATCGGCAGTGAGGTTTGCTTTGTCAGCCTCAGCAGACTTTTGTGAGAGTAGTGTCATCAGCATATATGCCTACTTGGGATCTGGGAGATCGTTAATGTAGATAAGGAAAAGCATAGAACCTTGAATAGAGCCCTGAGGAACACCTGCGTTTGTATGATAATATTGGGAGGCATGTTCATTCAATACTACATTCACTGTCTGATTTAAAAAGAATGACTGGATAAGGTCAAACAATTGTCCAGTTGTACCATAGCCCCACATCTTGCATAGAAAGCCAGCATGCCAGACTCAGTCAAGCGCTTTGGAGATATCTAGGGCAACAGTTCAGGCTTCGCCATTCTTGTTGAGAGACTGGTGTATATACTCAATGATGGTCATGAGCATATCAGCAGTAGACCTGATGAAGTGAAAACCATATTTTTGTCAGAGAAGAGTCTGTGGGCTGTGAGATGTTGAACCACCTTGGCATTGATGATGGCTTCGAAGAAGAGACCTCAGCCGTACAGTCTTCAATGGGAACACTAAAGGCTTTGTTCCAAGAGAAGCCTCACAGGAAATCACAGAATGAGTTCCAGTTGGCTATACGGTAGCTGTAAGATATTCTGCTAGTCTGAGGCTCTTGGGTGGAGTGAGAATGGAAGGAGATATTAACAGAAACCACTGTATGGTCAAAGTTTCTGAGGAGGCAGAGTTGCTTGACATTGCAAGAGTCAGGGATGGAAGTAAAACAGATCTAGCAGGGAGTCAGGTCCATAAGGGTTATTAGAGAAACACGTGGGGAACTCCACCACTTGCGTAAGTGACTGCATGATTGAAAAATTCATGGTGTGGAAACCAGCAAGATATGTGACAGAGTTTTACAGCCACTTGGCATGGTGGGCGTTAAAGTCACCAAACGCAAATATATGGGCAGACGGATGAGAGGAAATGGCCTTGTCAATATTATTAGAGATGCTGTCTAGAATGGAACAGTGGGGAGATGAGAAGGAGTGGTAGAGGAAGAAGAGATAGCTAACTGAGCTTAGTAGGGAGAGACGGAAACATATAAGAATGATCTCGGGATTCAAGAGAGATCACCCTAGCTAGAGGGAGGTGTTCACTGATGTAAACACCAAGCCTATGCATGTGGACATTGAAGTCCTTCCTGAAGCGGGGAGTGTAACCAGGCACATAGAATTCAGAAGAGAGGATAGAAGGATCAAGGTTAGTTTCGCAGAGGGCTAGGATGTCAGATTAGTTCACTTGGAGGAAGGATTTGACACTGCAATGTGTATACTGCATATGTTAGCAAAGGAGATGTTGATGGGTTTGGGTGTTTTTAGGTTCGCTGGTTTAGATTTGCTATTATGATAGTGTGTATTCATGAAAGTTTTATTAGGAGAGAGGCCTAGAGTAGAATCAGTCAGTTGCTGCATGCAGCATGTGTGGGAGGGAAACTGGTGCAGACTACAGCATAATGTGGCCTCAGGGTCGCCCACCAGAAGTTCATGCAGTGACACCCATCCATGCGCTACATGGCACTACATATAACCCCAATATTATTCAACTGCTGATCAGAGCAGCCTCTCATGATGCTATGCATGAGTTTGGGCTCCTAACTACTAGTTGGAAGCAGCAACCAGAAAATTGCCAACCTGGTACCCTTAGAAAGAAGAGATGTTGCCACCATCCACAAACACTGAAAAAAGCTTGTGACAGCACTAGGACTAGGACCGGAGAAGAGAAAAGGAACCAGGAACCCCTTCCTAAACAGGAAACAAGGTATGCATCTCTACTCTTGTTCAAAAGAAGCGGGAGGAGTGGAAAACGGGCAATAGAAAATGAGTTTCTTTTACTCACTTACTTTCACAAAAAGTAATAAAATCTTTATTTTTCAATATACATTTTATTCTCTGACAAATAATTATGAAATAAGTGTCTATGTCAAAGTTTTTAGAATCAGATTTCAAACATTTTACATTTTCTCTTTTTACATTTGCTACTTTTTACAGTCTCTCTTTGATCTCACTTCCTTTCATCATATTTATATTCTATGTATCTTTGGGCAGCAACCTTTATTTTAAGCATCTTGCACTGAATACAATCATTTAATCAATCTTTAATTGAGTTTTTCCATTATTTTGATATTTTCACATTTTTTAAGAGTTAAAGAATATAAAAATTGTTCATAGTTTTTATTGTTCCAAGCACTTTTGACCAGTGCTTTAGCTATTTTCAAGGGTGTTGTATTTGGTACACTTATTCTCCATGTGTTGTACAACATTGTAGTTTTTACTGTATGAAGATTCTTTGAAAAGAGTGACCATTTTCAGCAGTCATGTACGATGCATAGCTGTTGATGTGAAGATGATTTCTGTTTGTAGAAAACACTTAACGCACCACCTCCACTACTGAACAGTATCAGATTGATAATGGGGGAATTGTGTTTAATCAATAGGGCTTCTCTAACAAGATGTTGATGATTATCTGATTTAAAAAGGATTTTTGTGTTATCAACAAGAATTTTTCTTTGAGGTTCTTGTAAATTATGGGTTAATAAATACATTTTAATAGAACTTTGATTTGAGAAGTGACATGTAAGGCATCTACTTCATGTAGTATGTTTCGTATAGGCAATTGGTTTGTGACAAGAAATACAGTCTTGTACTGGGCATTGAAATTGGTACACTGTATTGGTCATTGCTAGTTTTGATTTAGTGGGGTTATTTTGATTAGTAGTGACAAGGTTATATATATATGATATATATGAATAGAGACAAGAGTAAAACTGTAATTAGCTGACATGTTTTGTCTTCTGACAGACTTTATCAAGGCAATATAGGATTTATTATGTTTCACATATTTATATATAAAGAGGAAGGATGTCTTTGGTTTATCAAGGTTTGTTAATTTAAGGAAGTTCATGAATAAGGATAATCGCTTATATAAATATGTGCAACATAATAAATCCTACATTGTCTTGATAAAGAATGAAAAGTGTTGGCTAACTACAGTTTTCCTCTTGTCTCTTTTTTATTCATTCTGTCTCTTCTACAGATATACTCCATCTGAGAATATTTCCATATATATATATATATATATATATATAGAGAGAGAGAGAGAGAGGGGTAGGGTGGAAGATAGAAACTAGTATGGAAGTCAGACCAGGACAAAATAAGGACAAAATGCTCCCCAGTATCTGAACCAGGGATAGTGGGCATGTGTCCTTTTAGTTGAGGAAAAGCCTTTTTGAAACTTGAAGTCATTATCCTCAGGTAGAAACAGCCAATTATTTCTTTTTTTTATGTTAATAATGTTATTTTGTTTGGTGGCAGAGTTAATTGGTGACTATAAAAAGATGTATGTATTTATATTGTTACCTTGAGTTTTTATCTATGTTGAATGTTTAGTGTTGGAGTAGTTTAAAATTTCTATAGTTGTTAGTGGGGTAAGTGTGCTTTCATATTTTACTGAGATCCTACTTTGCAACTTAGATGGCTTCTCCTGGATGCACCAGTAACAGGTTTAGTCATCAGAGTTTAAACAGAATGCCAAATTTGACCATTACACTAGTTAAATATTTGGCAAATAGTCGCAGGAAGATGATTCAAGTCATTGTACAGTTTTTAGATCTTCCCCTGACTGTGTTTCCTTTTCAAATTTTGTTAATTATAGAATTATTTCATTTGGTTCTATTTCCTTGTTTTTCTAATCATTGGTTTTTCTGAGTTGCATACCTAATAGTGAATTAATTTTATTTATTTATTTTTGTGGTTACATAAGTGTGGGGTTGTGTAGTAACATTGTCTTCATGACTAGTACTTATCCTCTTGTAGTCATATGCTACCATGCCATTTTCACTTAAGCCTTGATATACCTGATATATACCTTGATATAGTCTGGCTGATATTAAAGGCGATTGGAGTAACTACATCTACTTGCACGTAGTATTTCCTCCATGTGATGAACAACCAACAAAGTCATTGTGGTATCATAAGATACTGTTGGGGGACTCTGTGTTAATAGTAATGGTGCCATGACCTCAAAACCATGCTTGAACTCATTGGGGACTTCTTTGGAGGTTTCATTATTGTTGTTGCATCTGTATGATGAATTTATAGATTAACCAGCAAATTTTCTCTCCTTCTCAATATTTGATTTTTTTTTTTTATCGTGAAATTTCAGTACAAATCATGGTGGAAGTTTTATCATGATTAATGAAGTTCACTTTGAAACAGTGTTCCCTCAAAACACTTTTTTTCTTTCAAATATCTAATAGATTTTTTGTAAGTGGTTTTAGATACTCCCTTTGATCTCAACATGGATTTTAAGCTCACTAAAAGGCTGGCCAATATCAGGGGTGATAATGATTTGCTTGATAGACAGGAGTTAGTTAACAAGTTCAAGTTTATCTTCAGCCAAGGAGAATATGAACTTGGGAAAGCAATGACCACTTTAGGGCAGTAACAAACTATTTGACAGAATTTATAATAATGCCACAATAGATATGTATGAATTGCAAAGCTGACATATTAGAATTTGCTTCAATCACTGGTTTTTCTTAGTATAGAAAGAATTAGAATAAACATAACTTTAATCATCTATGTGCTGTTAAAACATTTACTCTCCAACTTTCTTGTGATAAAATGTAAAGAAGGTAGACAAGCAAACAAAGACATGTGGGTTGTAATGTATAGAGCGTGTATTTTACTTGAAATTTAGAGAAAGTGGGTTTTGATTCTTTTCAATAGCACCACTAAGATGCAAGAGGCTTGTGGACGTGAAAGAGAAGGAAAAGAGTTTAGAAGGAAACAGAAAACCAGTTCTAAACATAAAACCAAGGATTAACCTCTACTCCTGTTCAAAAGATCAGAGAGGAGTGTGAACTGGGTAGTTTATCTACTGTAATGAGTCAGGTATTTATTCATGCTGTTACTATTCAAAATGACAATTTTTCTTCATTCCATTTACTTTTTCTATTTTCCCTAATTTTCACTTTTTCCCCTCTTCACATGAACCCAACTCTACAATACATAAAAACTAAGCAAATAAAACTAAGCTAAATAAAAGTGTAGTGTTTGATGCATGCATATATTTCAGAAAAGGTGCAAATAGGGGACAGCCAAGTAGATCATATTCCATAAAGTTTTAACTTAGTGTAAGTTATAATATCTACTATCAAAGGTAAAATCAAGTGGAAGAGTAACTGCCCTAATTATCCCTATTTTTTTACAACTAGTTTCAAATATTTCTTCTCCCTACTTCTCCATACACAACTGATAAATTAAAATAATTGTTTATCTGATTATCAGTATTTTAACATTTTAGGGGAAAAAATATACAACATATTTATAAAAATAGACATATAAATAATTCTCCATTCAGTTCTAATTTTGGTCAGAACCTGTCATGATAGCAAAAGATGGTTACCAGCCATAATGTGTACTTACACATTGAAAAACAAATACTTAAAAAAAATCAGGTATGGAAATAATGTAACAAAATACATCAAAATAAAAAAATGTGATGTAAAGTGTGTGTATTTTGCTTACAATGTAGAAAGTGTATTTTGTTTAAAATTTAAAAAACACAACAGTTTGAGAGAAATACTATGCATATTTTTGCTTATTTATTCTGACTATTTCAATAACAAATCTAAAATAACCAGCACTTTTTAAAGAATATCCCCACAAATTAATAAACAAATGAAATGCTAAGTGTTGCTTGCTTTTATTAAGAACATTATCACAGCATTTGGAGTGTATTTATTGATTCATAATTGTTTCTTTCTAAGAAATCAGCAAATCAAGTTTGAATTCTAGCTGAGTTTATTATATTCAGACTAGAAGCTGTTGCTTTGAAGTGGCAACAAATGTAGGAGAAAGAGAAATTAAATTCAAAGCCTACTTGAAGCGCTACTGACTCTGTCAGGCTATCTGGCCCTAGACATACCACTTTTGCTATAGCTGCAGTATATATGGTATCCCTATGATGTTAATAAACTATGCAACTCATGGTATTGTGACATCAATGTTATGCATGTTATAATGATTATGCAAAATTTGACTCCAGTAGCAAGATAATAATATTTAAACTAAGAGTCACAGGATGCCAAACAGGAAAAATTCTTCTTGTCTATACAATTGTAGTAATTGACCTATACTATGGCACTAGCCTTTAAGATAAACTGATCAAGCTAGAAGGCACCAAGAAGCATGGCATTACAACAGACCAGATAAAGTAATCAAAACAAACCAGCAACAAATTACACTTGACAAATTTTATCTGAAAACATTTCAAGAAGGAAATAGTAAAAATCACAAATAACCAATTTTTACCTTTGAAATAGTTAATGATTTTTCATACTAGAAAAAAAATGATTATTTGAAGGACAGAAATCTGTGACATTTAACAAGTGTGTTTCACATAAAAGACAGTAGAATCTTCAGTTGATATTATTAACTCAAACCTTATTAATGTTCAATCCCAAATATATTTTTACACTTACTTTTATCACTGACTTTTTGTCTAAACTTTACTCTTTTCTTGCTTTTCAACTTTACATATTACAGCAGTTTCTGATAATATCTCAGAAAATTATATTAATCTATATAATCTTCAATAGAATTACACCACATGTCAGATTGTAATTCAATAATGGCAGCTTACAGAGATGACTTAATTGCTTGATTTTTTTGTAACCTTTTATATAAAGAAAAAACAAAACAGTGATATAATATTTTCCATTCTTTGAAGAAATCCTATTCTAAGTTTTGGAAATATAGAGACAATAAAGTTGTTCTAAATGTCAAGAAACTATAAAAAATTTTGAAAGCATCATATTTTGTAGAAAATTTTGCAACCACAACATTCAGGCAATTTCTAAAGTCTATTGATTCATTTCACTATTAAGATTAAATATTATTCTGGCATACATTTTTATTTATTTATTTTATTTTTGATGTTAACTCTCTTCAAAAGCCCTCATAATCTTTTTTAGTATTCTATACATTTTTCATAATCCAGTGGTTTGCAAATTTAAAACATTATTTTAATTCTTTCCAGCTTGAACTCTGACAACAACTTTGAAATGCTTAGAGCCAGCAATAACAATAATGTTAAGAGGGCCTTGTGGAATAATTGCCAACAATCTGAACTTGTAGATCATTAATAGTGATATGCTCCTCACTAGGTGCCTCATACTTGTGGCCTTCTGATAAAGCTTAACTAATAATATTAATGATAATAATTAAAAAAATATAAATGAAAAGTGCCTTCAATCTATCATCTTATGAAATTTATTCTTTTCCTGTGTAAAATTACAAGATCAAAAAATTATGAAAAATATTTTTGAAACTTTTGTAAAGCTCATTTTCCTATCCTATTATGTCAGTGAAACACATTGAAAAGTATTGATAGAAAATCATAGTTTAAAGGGCCTTTGATAACAAAGAAAATGTTAATTAGCTTTTCTCTCAGATGAATTTCACAGTTATTGTTTTGATTATTTATAATGAGCTTTCTCTGCATTGATTATAGTACTCATAAATTTTTCTGCTTTGAAAAAAATTAGAATAGAAATATTCACATACAAAGATATATTATCAAATACTCACACATAACCAAGGTGTTAAAAATGTCTCAGCCTGATATGATTACGAATAACAGGTGAATGACTCTTTAGCAAAATTATGTTTGACATGTGTGTCATTGAATTCCTTTAGTTCTTACATGTGAAAAATGTTGCAACCATTGGCATTCATCAAGACATACTAAATATTTATGAAGAGCAAACAGTAGATGTGAACAGAGTTATGCACTTGATAATGCATTTCAACATTGATGTGTGAGAAAAGCCATGTTCTGGTTGGTCCCATATAGCAGTCAACCAACAAAAAGAAAAATCTATTCATTCATCCAAATCAGATTTCAACCAGTGAACTGTGTATAAAGTTCAATATTAGTTTCAGTACATTAGAAATGATATTAGCATCATTAAAATATATATATTTTTTTTTAATCATCTCACCCCAAGCAAGGCATTCCACTGCCACTATTGCTCATGGGGCTACATAGGGGAAGGTAAAGAGAAGGAGTGGTTAGACATAGGGAATGTCAGGAGGAAGGTGACAGATGAGTAAGGATAGTGAGGATGAGGGTTGGGCAGATGGGAAGAGTGTTTGATAGAATGGGAGCAGGTTAGTGTGTTAGGAGGTGTCTGTTGATCTTACATTTAAACTCCTGGAGATTGTAGCCATCAAGGAAGCAATCCTTTGGAACAGAATTCCACAGTCGGGAAGTGTGAGGAAAGAAACTGTTGGAGTAGAAGTTACGGCTGCATTTTATCGGTTTCACTGTAAAAGGGTGGGATCTAGTTGCTAATCTAGTATCTCGTTCAAATTCGTATTTAGGGGGCACTAGTGATCTAAGTTCATTGGAGCAGAAGCCGTGAAAGTATTTATAGAAGAGACACAGGGAAGCCACGTCGCGCCGGTGGGAGAGAGACTGCAGGCGGTCTGCCAAGTCGGTATCTATCACATTACAGACCCTCCTCTGAACCTTATCGAGAAGCCCGAGGAGAACAGCAGGGGCACCCGACCAGATATGGCAGCAGTATTCAATGCACGGGCGGATGGTAGATTTATAAATGTGCAGGATAGATTTAGACGGAAAAAACTTCCGGGCCCTACACAGAGAACCGACTTTCATAGCAGTGGGTTTAGCAATGGATTCGATATAGTCATTCCATTTGAGGTCTGCTGAAAGTGTGAGACCAAGGAGGCGTAGCGTTTTACTCTCTGGGAGGCAAGCCTGGTCCATGCTAATGGGAGGTAGATGAGATTGTCGATGATGGTTAATTGAGAGTAGCTTCGTTTTAGAAGCATTAAAATTTACTAGCCATTTCTTACCCCAGTCCAATATGGATTGGAGGTCTTTTTCAATCTCGGCTGCTAGGTTAGCTTTGACGCCTACACCAGATTTTTGTAGGAGGCGAGAGTAAACTGTGGTGTCATCGGCGTACAAACCTATTTGGGTTCTTATGGAATCAGGGAGATCATTAATGTATATCAGGAAGAGTGTAGGACCTAAGATAGAGCCTAGGGGGACACCTGCATTTGTATGGTAGTTCTGAGAGGCATGTCCGTTTAATACCACCTTCATTGTGCGGTTAGAGAGGAATGACTGGATTAGTTCAAACAAATGTCCCGTTATACCATAGCTCCACAGTTTACATAGAAGGCCAGCATGCCAAACTCTGTTGAACGCCTTAGATATAAATATTGCAAATTTTGTTTCAAGTCAGTCCTACAGAAGAACAGAAATGCCACCAAATGCAAGTTTGTCAGGATCTTGTGAAAGACTAAAAGGCTGAAAATGATATTTTTCTGGAAAATGTCACTACTAAATGTCAAAACCAAAATGACAGTTCATAGAATAACAATATGTAAATTCCCCTTCAAGGAAAATGTTCAAATGACAGGAATTGGTGTGAAAAGTAATATGCATTGTCTTTTTTAATGGAAAAGATGAGATACTCCAGGATTTCATGGAAGCCAAACAAATCATTCAGTCTGTCTGCTACATCATGATGCTAGATAAACTAAACATCTAAATAAATATCCAAATTGAAACCAAAGAAGATAACCTTTTGCTTACAACATGATAAGGCATCATGTATTGTGCTCCAAATTTTGAATGTGTTGTCTTAAAAAATTTAGCATTTTCTGCCTTTTATGTATTTGAGCTGATGAAAAATAGACTATGTGAGCAAAAGTTTTCTGCCAATGATGCTTTCATCACTGCTTTGGAAAATGTTCTTGTTTATCTATTGATAAACATTCAATAGCCAATGGGGTAATTATATAGAAAATATTGTTTTCTGGCTGAAAATCTGCTCTATCTAATAACGTTATTGTGCTCTTAGTCTATATTGCGGTTTCCAAGGAAATAAATAGTGTGTGTGTGTGTGTGTGTGTGTGTGCAAATGCCAGATTGGGATAATTTTTCTTAAAAAATCTCATTGATATTATTTCCCAGATTAATGTTCCATATATCTATATCTTTCTGTTTCTGCATATTTACTGTTTTCTTTTTATAGCTTAACAGAGCATATATCTACCAAGGTGTTGTCTTATTCAAAATTGAATTTTTTTCTTTTCCAACCTTGATAGCATAACAAATTATGAAGCATTCTATTTTCCTCCCTGACACAAGATATATTGAGGAATATTATATCAGCCATTAAGAAAATGAGAAATTAATCTTCTTTCAGATAAAAATTGAAAAAAGTTTTTCTAAAAATAATTCAAAAGATGAATAAAATCTATTTATTTAAATTTCTCCTTTTTTTGAACAATAGTCAAAAGAATAATTTTCCTTGAAATAAAAAATTGTCATATTTTCCATTTTCTTTTATCAAAAATGAGAAAAATTGCTGCAATTTCCCTTGAGTTTTCTCTCTTAAAACAAATATCTCAATAAAAATGCTGGCAAAAAAGATACAGTGAAAGCAAGCTTGATTATTTAAACCAGGTTGCAGACTTGCATGCAAGTTAAAATAATAATGAGCCATGACTTCACTAATGCTATATTAATTTCACACTCTACTTTAAATAAATGATTCAAGAATGCCAAGAACCATAGAAAAGAATCAGGATCTTGCATAGTTTCCAACACATATAGAACAGAGTATTTATTCAAGATATAGACACATTTTCAATTCAGATATTATATAGTTCTTTAATACCTGTTTCTATGTTCTTTCATTGCTATTAGTACATTAAAACGTAATGAATTTGATAGGCAACTTTTATTTAATTCTTATTTAAGTTAAGCAATATCAAGTCTGGTTTGTACCTAGATGGGTGACTACTTGGGAATACCAGGTGCTGTAAACCAGGATGAGCAAATGGTATAATGGCTTGGAATTGTTAATTGGAGAGCTGAGTTCTAATTCCAGTTGTATTTGCTATATTCACTTACATATAAATACCATTGGAAAAGGTATGAATCCACTTCTTCCCCCAGTTATGGGCTAATTAGTAAAACTTGTAACACTAAACTGTCATTAAAAAATTGCATACAAAATATTTAGATCTCAGCATTAAATAATGCATAGAGATTGATATGCCACCAAACAGAAACAACTAACCAACAATTCATTTAATTCAAATCAAAATAATAACAATAATAGAACAACTTGTACTATTCTCTAGAAAAATCATAAAATAATAGATACCATTTCTTTTCCTTAAATTTATAGATTTTAAAATTTGTAACTATTGACATTTGAGTATGTGAATTTATTTTCATGGGAACATACTTTGTTGTTATAATTATCTGTATATATAAAAATGGTGTATATTATACTTTCTCATTTTAATTCTCTGCCCTCACACATTCTCTCCCTTGAGATTCACACTGTCTTCCCTATAAATTTATGATAATATTTTATCTAGACAAATGTAATCATATCTGAAAGCAATGGTGATTGTGGAACTCTGAAAATGGCGGGGGGCAGCTACTTAGGGGCTGAAATATTTCCTAGGAGGAGTGGGGACAAACTCAAGCAGCATCTTCATTTTCATACAGCGCTACTATCATAGACACAAATTAGGAATGAGTTTGTGAGCATAAATATGTTACTTTACTAAATAAAGTGACTATGTATCTACATATCAAGTTGAGACATTTGTAGGGATTAAATAAAAACAACAAAATAAAATAAAAAAAAAAATAAAATAAAAGTACGAAATAAAATAAACATAAAAAAATCTCCCAGAAGTTCTCTGACAGGAAAGACAATTGACACATGTGCAAAAAGAGAGGCCTCCTAGTGCCAAAAATAAACTCTATCTCTTTCTCTGTTGGACTTTGGATGGTAAAGACATGCCAAACTGTTAAAAAAGGAACTTCCCCAACAAGAACCAAAAATAAAATCAGTGTCCAAACTGTCCCTCTAGTGTCTCTGTATCTTTCCTTTTCTCTTTGCCTATTTATTTCAGGGAGGAAAGCTACTCAACAAGTTTTGGATGTTTAGTTGAAAGAACCAACCCAGCAGTAATAGCCATAACATTCCATACATTATTTCTAATTAACATCTTCCTTCATATATGAAAATATGACTATTAAGTCTCTTTCCCTCCCTAACAACATGGTCTGACTCTATATATCTGGTTGTTTTATTTTGTTTTTCTTTCAAACTCGTCTCTTAAATGTGTCCTTAAAAATCTAAATGAATAAGAAAACGTAGAGGGAAAGTGCTGAAGATGAAATCTTACTAAAATCAGAGACTGATCAGTTTCAATAATTTTTTAAGCTTATAAAAGTGGGGTGGGTCAGCCAAGATTGGGGGGTGGCCTCCTTATGCACCCCCACCATAGAATCGCCACTGTTTGAAAGTAATACAATTAAATAAATGGAAAATTTTCATTTTTAAACAAATTTTTAATGTTAAAAAAACTCTCCCTGTTTTAGGAAATATGTGCTGCTTCACAAAATTTTATATTAGAAAATAAAATCGAATTTATTAATTATTATGAATCTTTCAATCCCTTATCTTGTCATTTCACTATTTTATATTAGAACAGGTTTCAAGTGAAAATGAAAAATAAAATCGAATTTATTAATTATTATGAATCTTTCAATCCCTTATCTTGTATTTTACTATTTTATATTAGAACAGGTTTCAAGTGAAAATAAAATAAAATCGAATTTATTAATTATTATGAATCTTTCAATCCCTTATCTTGTATTTCACTATTTTATATTAGAACAGGTTTCAAGTGAAAATGAAAATAAAATCGAATTTATTAATTATTATGAATCTTTCAATCCCTTATCTTGTATTTTACTATTTTATATTAGAACAGGTTTCAAGTGAAAATGAAAATAAAATCGAATTTATTAATTATTATGAATCTTTCAATCCCTTATCTTGTATTTTACTATTTTATATTAGAACAGGTTTCAAGTGAAAATGAAAATAAAATCGAATTTATTAATTATTATGAATCTTTCAATCCCTTATCTTGTATTTCATTGTTTTATTTATTAGAACAGGTTTCAAGTGAAAATTTTGAAAATAAAATTCGAATTTATTAATTATTATGAATCTTTCAATCCCTTATCTTGGTTTATTTCAACTTTTTATATTAGAACAGGTTTATGAAAATGAAAATAAAATCGAATTTATTAATTATTATGAATCTTTCAATCCCTTATCTTGTATTTCACTATTTTATATTAGAACAGGTTTCAAGTGAAAATGAAAATAAAATCGAATTTATTAATTATTATGAATCTTTCTTCAATCCCTTCATCTTGTATTTAAAACTTTATTAATATTTTATAGTTATTTGAACAGGTTTCAAGTGAAAATGAAAATAAAATCTAATTTATTAATTATTATGAATCTTTCAATCCCTTATCTTGTATTTCACTATTTTATATTAGAACAGTTTCAAGTGGAAATGAAAACAAATTGAATTTTATTGTTAATTATTGCGAATCTTTCAATCCTTGAGTCTTGTATTTCACTATTTTATATTAGAAATTATGCTCATGAAAATGAAAATAAATTGAATTTATTAATTATTATGAATCTTTCAATCCCTTATCTTGTATTTCACTATTTTATATTAGAACAGGTTTATGAAAATTGGAAAATAAAATCGAATTTATTAATTATTATGAATCTTTCAATCCCTTATCTTGTATTTCACTATTTTATATTAGAACAGGTTTCAAGTGAAAATGAAAATAAAATCGAATTTACATTAATTATTAATCATCCCCTATCTTGTATTTTACTCAGTTTATATTAGAACAGGTTTCAAGTGAAACAAAATAAAATCGAATTTATTAGAATTATTATGAATTTTCAATCCCTTATCTTGTATTTCACTATTTTATATTAGAACAGGTTTCAAGTGAAAATGAAAATAAAATCGAATTTATTAATTATTATGAATCTTTCAAATCCTCGACTTGTATTTCACTATTTTATATTAGAACAGGTTTCCAAGTGAAAATGAAAATAAAATCGAATTTATTAATTATTATGAATCTTTCAATCCCTTATCTTGTATTTCACTATTTTATATTAGAACAGGTTTCAAGTGAAAATGAAAATAAAATCGAATTTATTAATTATTATGAATAATCCTTTATCTCTTTGTTAGTATTTCACTATTTTATATTAGAACAGGTTTCAAGTAAAGTACCAAAAATAAAATCGAATTTATTAATTATTATGAATCTTTCAATCCTTATCTTACTTCACTATTTTATATTAGAACAGGTTTTATGAAAATGAAAATAAAATCGAATTTATTAATTATTATGAATCTTTCAATCCCTTATCTTTATTTGATTATTTTATATTAGAACAGAAGCTCAAGTGAAAATGAAAAAATAAAATCGAATTTATTAATTATTATGAATCTTTCAATCCTTTATCTTGTATTTCACTATTTTATATTAGAACAGGTTTCAAGTGAAAATGAAAATAAAATCGAATTTATTAATTATTATGAATCTTTCAATCCCTTATCTTGGCTTTCCACTATTTTATATTAGAACAGGTTTCAAGTGAAAATGAAAATAAAATCGAATTTATTAATTATTATGAATCTTCTTAACCTTTATCTTGTATTTCACTATTTTATATTAGAACAGGTTTTCTAAGTGAAAATGAAAATAAAATCGAACTATTAATTATTATGAATCTTTCAATCCCTTATCTTGTATTTCTGCTTATTTTATATTAGAACAGGTTTCATTAAAAATGAAAATAAAATCGAATTTATTAATTATTATGAATCTTTCAATCCCTTATCTTGTATTTCACTATTTATATTAGAACAGGTTTCAAAGGAAAAATGAAAATAAAATCGAATTTATTAATTATTATGAATCTTTCAATCCCTTATCTTGTATTTCACTATTTTATATTAGAACAGGTTTCAAGTGAAAATGAAAAATAAAATCGAATTTATTAATTATTATGAATCTTTCAATCCCTTATCTTGTATTTCACTATTTTATATTAGAACAGGTTTCATGAAAATGAAAATAAAATCTCTGAATTTATTAATTATTATGAATCTTTCAATCCTTATCTTGTATTTCACTATTTTATATTAGAACAGGTTTTATGAAAATGAAAATAAAATCGAATTATTAATTATTATGAATCTTTTCAACTTTTATCTTGTATTTCACTATTTTATATTAGAACAGGTTTCAAGTGAAAATGAAAAATAAAATCGAATTTATTAATTATTATGAATCTTTCAATCCCTTATCTTGTATTTCAATTATTTTATATTAGAACAGGTTTCATGAAAAATGAAAGTAATAAAAAAACGAATTTATTAATTATTACGGAATCTTTCAATCCCTTATCTTGTATTTCACTATTTTATATTAGAACAGGTTTCATGTGAAAATGAAAAATAAAATCAACAAACTTATTAATTATTATGAATCTTTCAATCCCTTATCTTGTATTTCACTATTTTATATTAGAACAGGTTTCTATGAAAATGAAAATAAAATCGAATTTATTAATTATTATGAATCTTTCAATCCCTTATCTTTGTATTTCACTATTTTATATTAGAACAGTTTTCCAAGTGAAAATGAAAATAAAATCGAATTTATTAATTATTATGAATCTTTCAATCCCCTTTTATCTTGTATTTCACTATTTTATATTAGAACAGGTTTCAAGTGAAAATGAAAATAAAAATCGAATTTATTAATTATTGGTGAATCTTTCAATCCCTTAGTCTTGTATTTCTACCATTTTATACTAGAACAGGTTTCAAGTGAAAATGAAAATAAAATCGAATTTTATTAATTATTATGAATCTTTCAATCCCTTATCTTGTATTTCACTATTTTATATTAGAACAGGGTTTCAAGTGAAAATGAAAATAAAATCTGAATTTATTAATTATTATGAATCTTTCAATCCCTTATCTTGTATTTCTTATCATTTTATATTAGAACAGGTCTCTATGAAAATGAAAATAAAATCGAATTTATTAATTATTAAAGAGAATCTTCAATCCCTATATCTTGTATTTCACTATTTTATATTAGAACAGGTTTCATGAAAATGAAAATAAAATCGAATTTATTAATTATTATGAATCTTTCAATCCCTTATCTTGTATTTCACTATATTTTGGTATATCTTGCTATTATCTGAAAATTTTGAGTGACATGTCATTCTAAGTTACCCTGTATTTTGAAATTGTTATTTCTAAACATCTAATAATTGATAGATTAATAATAATTAAATAATAAAAAAGTGTATATAATTTATTTTAATTCCTTACTACATACTTGTCAAAGATGATAATGACCAATATTTTGGTATATCTTGCTATTATCTGAAAATTTTGAGTGACATGTCATTCCAAGTTACCCTGTATTTTGAAATTGTTATTTCTAAACATCTAATAATTGATAGATTAATAATAATTAAATAATAAAAAAGTGTATATAATTTATTTTAATTCCTTACTACATAATTTCTTGTCAAAGATGATAATGACCAATATTTTTGAAGTTATAGATTTTTCAATTTTCATTAAAATAGACTGAATTTCCTTAAAATATGGAAATTATACCTGTAAAAAATTAGTTTAGGCTACAAAAATTTCAGTAGATTCAGAAATAATTTGTAGTTTTGTTTTGTTCATTAACATTTGTAAAAATTAAAGCAAGAAGTTAGTTTAAACTCAACACCAAAATGTTTTCCAGAGATGGAAACTTAAACACAATTAAAATCACAAACACTATAACATACAGTGCCCTGCAAAAGTTTACAAAATAACAAAAATATTTTTTTATGTGTTTCTAATAAAGTTATATTAATTAAATTTTTACTACTCATAGAACATATATTTAGGTATTCAGTCAAACAATCTGTTTTTTTTTAAAACTTCAAGAAAGTATCCCACAAAGAAAAATCAATATTTAGTAAGTCAAGAGTTGAGAACACATTTTTTTTATTTACAACAGCATTTTTTCATAAAAGTGTTCAAATTTTACTTGAATGTTCCAAATCAGGACAAGGTTGCTTTTTAGAACAATCCAGATTAATTTATGATCACTTTTACAAAATGATTAATAGTACTGCATTATTCTTTTTCTGTTAACCGTCCTTTAAACATTGACAAAATAGGTAAAAGAAAAATAATTGATCAAGATCTCCATGACTTTTTTCAATGTTTTACTCATTTGTTCACACTTGGATATTGACTTGTTTAACCATAAAAGTATTCATATAGATAATAATAATAAATACCAAAGTGTAAGCCATGTTGTTATTATTTCAATGTTTATTTCCATTATTTTCAGAACAATATTACTCAAGGTGTTTATAATAGGTGGATGTGCATTGTGGTGCAGTGGATATTGACTCAGAACTAGAAATTGGGGAGCCAAGCTCAAATTCCAGTTGAATTCCTTGCAGTCACTTACGCACAAATACTCTTGGGAAATGTATTAATCCACTTTCAGTTATGGGTTAAATAATAAGACAGATTGGGTTCTCTAGTCTTGGCTAGCAACCAGTCTACCACAGAAAGTAATGGCAACCTACTGAGGGATAATCTTCTGCCCAGTCAGTCATGTATCTTTCGAGACATGATCGCCCAAGCATGTATCACATATGGCACTTAACTGACTGACTGACTGTTTATGATAGTTTTCTTTCATGAGATAAAACTATATAAAATAGAAAGAGACAGTGTGAAATGAGATGAAAAGTTAAATGCTTGAAATAAATAATTTAAATCACTAAATAATTAATTTCAAAATTTTGTTCAATTTTTAATCATTCTCCTCCAACAAGTAGCTAAAGAAAAAGGCATAAACAACATCAAAAGGATATTGACACACAGTTGGATGTTAGAATTTATTTTCACTGTATTCATATATAAAGATTGAGAGAATGAAGTTATTGTTAACAAGTGTTGGTGGGAGTATTTGTGCACCGCACCGCACACACACACACACACACACACACACACACACACACACACACACACACACACACACACACACACACATCTGTAAGTTTATAGAGGTGGTGAGATTGCTGAAGTATGCTTCATTAAATCTTAACATGACAGAAAAGTCAGTCATTGATTGTAAGCAGGTTCTCATGTCTATAATTTTTAACAATCATTTTTATTATCAACCTGCCAGGAGAGAGAGAGATGAGAGAAAAAAACATAGCTTTAAAAACCATGTTATCTATTTTCCTTTCTGCTAGCTATCTATTCAAATCCCTATTTTATTCTCTTGCAAGCAATGTTACCTACATGTGACCCTGTCTTCCTATTCTCCTTTAATAAAGCAACCACAATAAAGTTTATATAGCTTAAATCAACCTTGCCTAAATTTAATGACAGTGAAAAGCTTATTACTATTTTTTTCTTTTTTTTAGTCATGTCCCATAGGAAGGAGTGGAGTCCTTAACAAAGGATTCTATAGTTAAATGCTTGTTCTGCAAAAATAAGTACATTTCACTATATTTTATTTTACAGAGGTTTTGAAATTTTTGTCACACAAATATGAGAACCTCCACATAATCAGGATTAAAATTAATTTTTAAAACTGAAAAATCTTTCTTGAAGCTTTTATTTTTGTTGGAATTTCAAGTTAATAGATTAAAGTCAATATTTCCAACAATATTTTGCTCTATTTCAAAACTAATTTAAATTGACAGGAATGTATTCTTATTTTTTGAAATGACTAAAATGACTGATTTTAGACATTTTTAGCCATCTGTCAGCACAATGTAACTCTCTTTATTAAAAAATCTTAAAAATAAAATATACTTTTCTGAAATCTTTTTGAAGAATATTAGCTAAATTAAAGTTTAATTAATCTGATTTAAAACAAAATATTAATTCTATTTTAAAAAGATTGCAATAATGCATTTTTTAACAGTGTATATGTTTATTCAAGGTTAACTGACAGATGGAAATTTATCTAATTTTTTCCATGGGGGACATATCTATAAAAATTACTTGAGAAATATAACATGAGGACCTGTTTTTATATAATTTTATATAAATATATTTAGTACCCAATAATCTTTAATATTTAGGAATATATTCTCCATAATCTAATGTTTTATTGGATTTTAGCTATTTTGGCTTTAAATGTACTATAGCTATTGCTCTTATTTTCTAATAATCTTGTTCATATATATATATATATAAATCCACATGTTTATAATGCACACAAAAAAAGATTCAAAATATTTTTTAAATACTTGGTGTTGTTAAATTGTTAGCTTTTCCATTTATGATTAGTAAATATGGTTTATAACAGTATCACCTAACCCATAAATTAATACAGAATTTTAGAAGATTTAAAATTTTATAAATTATTCTAATCAAAATTTTAAAAAAGGAAAATAATTCTTATAAAAATTAATTATTTATCAAAAAAATCTTTGTTCAGACAACAGTGTCCATAATATATTTAATTCATTATAGCAATTAAAAGCTTTTCTAATTAAATAATACCTTGTTTCAAATTTTCTATGCTGAGACCAGGAAATACACTGCAAATCTGTTGATGACATTGGCCTTCCTTGTCAAGTGCTTTTACAGACTCTTTCATGAGTCTTAATTTGATATGGAGAGTAGGGAAGTTGATTTTGTCTCTGGGGATTAGTAGATCAATCATCACTTTTTCTTTCAGACTTTCATTTCTACTCTGACCAGCCATTCTCTTCTATTCAAGTGTTGATCTCTAGCTTTACTGTACCATAAACAAAAGATGAATGGAAACTTTGTGTAGCCTGATAGCTGTAAAAGTAAAATCACAGCATGAACATACCACTGATAAGACAGTGAATAGATTGACAATGAAATTCTTCTAATATTTTGAATTGCAATGTGAACTGAAATATTTATACATATTTTATTTACTTATGAAAATTGTCAGAAAAAAATCTAATGAACTGATTTCATTTTTACAAAACCATAATCATCATTGAAATACTAGATTACTTTTTATTAATAAAGATTGATTTGAATTGATTATGATTTTAGATCTTCATTTTCTAATATGAAAACCGTGAATTCATTCGATGAAAAAAAAATGAAGCAAACTGAAAATCTTTGCTAAAATGAAACATTTTGATAAGTAAAATGAAAAAAATGTATATTGTTTTTTTGATTTGGCAATTTCAAATCAACTAAGAAAGAATGTTTCTACCCTTGCACCAAAATAGATGTAGCATTATACTTTGCTTTATGTTAACTCCAGTGATATTTACACTTTTCAATCTATAGAGCACTCTAAGAACATTTACAAGTGGTTCTACACATCTGAACAATTTGTAGAACACTGAACTGTCAAAGATTTCACAAATGGGTTGTACAAAAAAATAAAAATAAATAAAAGGAAGAGAAGCTGTTACTAAAAATTTTTTTAGATCATTTGGCTGATTATTAGAACAGAGTTAGTTGAACAGTTATTTGGTGAAACAAAACAAAAATGTTACTTTTCAAACATAATCAACAATGTTACATATGGAGAAAGAAAAAGAACTCAATATACAGTGTGCCAAGTATGAATGCAAAAATGATTGCCAGAATGAATCAAAGTAGCAGTCACCTTTCATGGGATTGCTTTAGCACAACAGGAGTTTGGGAAACTCACCAAGATCTAGTGTAAAATAGATTTATTAAAATAACAGTCTATTCTTTTGAAAAATATTTTACTCTGTACTATCCAGCTTATCCCAGTGTAGGCAATTCATTCTCGAACAAGACAATGATCTGAAACATACTTTGAAAACCACTTCAGAATGGTTTAAGAACAATAAGATTATGGTTAGAGAATGACCTTGTCAACTGCTTGATATAAGTCCAATTGAACATTTGTAGTATGGAATGAAAATTCATGTTCTTAAATAGAAGCCATCAAATCTGAACAATTTGGAATAATTCTGTAGAGAAGAATGGTCAAAAATGAGTCAAGAGATATAGAAACCTTATTAAAGATCACAGAAAATGTCGATTAGCAGTTAGCATTGCCAAAGGAGCATCAACTAAGTATTAAGCTGCTAAGTTAAGCTGCATTGGATACTTGGACAAAAATCATTATAATAAGGTATTGATACTTATACAAAGAAAATAATAATATTAATTCTCTCTTATTTAATAACAATTCTCTCTCTGTTTGTTCACTGCAGCTTACTTTATTGTGGATAGATGTTTACATACATAGTTATCTATATTTGTGGATATATGCAAACTATTTTTATATATGTATTAATGTTATCTCATGAATATCATTTAGATTGAAAAAATAGAATTTTATGCTTGTTTGCATGATTCATACCAAGACCACACACTATATATATATATATATATATACACACATTAAAAACAGAAATAGGGTTGTTTCAACGAGTGAAATTGGTATAGAATAAGATGGACATATTGTATCATACAAGAAGCAACTAATATAAATAATAATAACAACAATAAATCTACACTATACAAAACACTCACGGCTTCTCACACTTTTTATTCTATATATATATATATATATATATATATAATTACAGAAAGTTCCGGAGATAAATGAAATGGAATTAACAACAGACATTTTTAATTTATTTGTTAGAGCATTATTTTTAATCAATTCTTGTATTTGAGTAGATATTCTGTTGTTAATTAAACAGTATATTTATATAACTTTAGTGGCCTGAATATTTATGAGAAATTTTGTTAGTTAAGTGTCTGTCATTCAGCTGGATTTAAACTGTCAACCGCTAATAACATATTGATCTGATACATTTAACCGCTCAATCACAAATGATTTCACAGTTTAAACAAAGCTTTATAAGACATGATTTGTCTTTGTTTTAAATCATTCATGGTTAACATATATATATATATATATATATATATATATATATATATATCTTACTTGTCACCTTTCTGATCAGAGTACAATTCAACAACATTTCTCAGAAAAACATAACCATGTAGGTAATATCAGACAGATTTTAGTCAACAATACAATAATTCTCACTCATACACACAGTAAAAAAAACCTTTAGATATTGGAGCTACATTAAATCCAAACAACTCACACTTAATAAAATCACAATTAAATCTGGTCATAACACATTACATTGCATTTAAATATATGATTCTGTTATCATTTTGAACTCGCACGCAGTGTGACGTCATAGAACTGCATTACAAATTTGCAAACTGCGTTTACTATTTTTAGTAACTGTTGCTGTTGCTTAGTGGAGCTTTATGTCAACACAAGATAAAATTGTTGCTGATGGTGGATGTTTTTGTGTTAACGTCCTTGTAACCTCTCTGAAGATGGCTCATGTGAGCCGAAAGCTTAGAACCAACTTAATAAAAAATTATCCAAATGTTGGAGAATTTTTGTCTTTATTTTCAACTGAAATTAAAGCCAAAATATGATGTTCAGAATGGCTCATGATTAAACATAATAGACATTCATTGTCTCTTATATTTAACAGTATATGTTTAGAAAAAAAAAAAATATATATATATATATATATTACGGAAAATCCTGAAGATTAACAAAATGACAACTGACATATTGAAATTATTTGTTTGAACATTATTTTTAATTGATACTCGTGTTTGAGTAGATATTCAGTTTTTAATTAAACAGTATATTTATTTCTACCGGTCTGATTATTTACAGTAAATTTTCTTATGAATGACACACATTTTCATGAGAAAATTTATCATAAATAATCAGGCCAGTACAAATAAATATACTGTTTGATTAAAAACAGAATATCCACTCAAATACGAGTATCAATTAAAAATCATGTTCAAACAAGTAATTCAACATGTATATGTATATATATATATATATATATATATATATATATATATATATATATATATATATATAATAAATATACATATTATCCTATGTCTATGGCACAACTTAGACACTGTTTTATTAACACCTGAATAATCATACTATACATATGTACACCTTCCTCATTTGTATATTTATTCATTTATGTCACTATATATATATATATATATATATATATATATATATATATATATATATATATCTTAACCATGAATTATATATATATATATATACAGTGTGGTAATGTTGTATATATGTAGATACAGGCATTGTTTATTCAGTAATGAATATGAACACTCTCAGCTACTGGCGTGTGTTTGCATAATGTATATAACACACTAAAATCTACCTTCCTCTACCGAGCACCAATAGCTTAGAAGCAGAATCGTCAGCTGATGTCAATTCAGTTGAGTTTAAATCCTGGTTAGAAACAATCAGATGTCTAACCAGACTGATGAACTGTGATACAGCAAAACAGAACAGTCTGTGGATGGCTATATATATATATATATATATATATATATATATATATAGTGTGGTTTGGGTATGAAACATGACCTAAGCCTTGTGAGTGAAACTGGATAGACAGCTTTCTTTGAGAAGTTGTTGATGGTTGTACTAGCTCAAAGTTTCAAGTCATTGTAACTGAGGGTTTGAGCATACTGGCTGTTCACATTGGATAACACACCCTCATCCAGAAACTGTAACTAAGGTCTACTCAGCATAGCTGCAGTATAAACCATAGGTGGGCTCTGTGGGTGTTGTACAAACACAAGTGTGTCTGAGCAAACGTCTGCAATAGGGATTAGCTATCTGCTTTTTAGACAGGCATCTTCAAATACAAGCAACCAGCCTTACACACATACATATATACACTACCGACCATAAGTTTGGGACCACTTAGATTTATTCGCTAAGAGAAATAAATAACAAATTTTATGTCTTAGATGAATAAATGCAGATATATTTCATTGTTGCTCCCAATTGTACAATGATTAAAACCAAAATTAACATACAATAATTTCAAATTTAATTAAAGTTAATTCATTTTTTTTTTCATCAACGAAACCACCACAAGCCTTTATTACTGCAGAGCAAATCCTTCACATTCTTTCTAATAACTTATAAAAATAAGTTGGTGAAAGTGATTTCCAAGCATCCTGCAAGCATTTAAACAACATTTGTTCATTTTTTGGGAAGTTCATTTCGAACTGAACTGTATGATCAATTTCATCCCTTATTCTCCTTCTTTAATAGTGGTTTCTTAACTGCTACACAGCCTTTAAGCCCAGCAGAATGAAGTCGTCTCTTAACAGCAGTAGCAGATACTGGATGTTGCCAGTAGAATTCATTTCAGTTGTTAATTCCCAAGAGATTTTTCTTCTATTCCTCTTGCTAGATATGATCAAGTGCCTATCCTCTACAATAGTTGTTACTCCTGGCTTACCAGATCTTTTTCTGTCAATATTTAACTCAGTTTCACAAAGTCATTGAAGGCAATAATGTACGCCATTTTTGATAGGCTTAATTTTTTAGCAATAACACGTTCAGAATATCCTTCTTTCAAAAGAATTTCAACCTGAGCTCTTTTTTCAATGCTAATCAGTTTCTTCCTTGCCATTTATACATTAGTAATATGGTTTACAAAAATAAATTATACTGTAATTATAATATCTGAATAAATCTGAATTTTCAGCAAAAACTTGATCACAATAAGAGGAGTAAATGTTTACTTTAAAGTTAAAAAGAATACTTTTTTACTTGACATCTGCATAAGAATAACAAAAAATACAAACTTGGCGAATTTGATTCTGCTAAAAATTTGGGTGGTCCCAAACTTATGGTCGGTAGTATATATATATATATATATATATATATATACAGTAGTGGGCAAAATTGTTAGGACAGGGGTGATTTTCCTAAAAACCTCACTGAAATTCAAATACAGGGTGAAAAGCTAAGTAAATTACTAATAAATATTGATTATTTAAAACTAGGGGTAAAAGAAATGTATTAAAAAGAAGTTATATTTCATTTTTCCTATTTTCTATTAAACAAGTTATTTTGAAACTACTCTATTGAACATCTATCAAATATTTTCGATAAAAAAATTGATAAATCTAACATTACTTCACAAGACACACTTTGGGAACAAATACAAGCTGGTTGGCAGGAGATACCATTAGATACATTGAAGAAGCTTATGTCAATGCCTGACAGAATGAAGGCTGTGATCAAAGTAAAAGGCTATTATACTAAATATTAAATTTATTTTGTAACAAGTATTTTTTTCTTGTTAAAGCATTTGTTGAGTCAATCAAATAAAATTACTTTAATTAAATTTTTTATTTTCTGTCAATATGCCTCATAAAAGATAAAATAGTTCTTGTCCTAATACTTTTGCACAGTACTGTATATATATTAGTTATCCATATACACACCTGTTTCGCTGTATCATTGCTTATCAGTGTGGTTAGAAATCCACTTGCTTCCAGCCTGGATCAAAACTTGACCAATTTGGTGTCAGTCGGAGTCCCTACTCCCTAAATATGAATGAATGAGAGAGGAGGAAATTTTAACATGTTATATATATATACAATGTATGCACATGCCAGCTACAGAGAAAACACAGTTCATTACTGAAGAGTAACATACATACATTCACAAAATAAATAAATAAAATGAAATAATAATGCTACCTATTAGTATGCAAAAAATTACATAATTTAACATATATCAAAGTGAACAGAGTTTCTGGTAATAAAGTGCTTGGTAGTTGCCTAGACCAAAATTACTGAATCAGAAATAATGAAGTATCAGAAGTCAACTCTGAGTTTCATAATTTGTAACTTGTCAGAATTTTGATAACAATTCTTATCAAAGTCTTGACAGGTGGAAAATTATGAAACCCAGAGTTCACCTCCGATAAGTATTGAATTTCATATAAACATATATATATATATATATAATGTGTGTGTGTGTGTGTGTGTGTGTGTGTGTGGATGACTAACATATTATGCTCTCATTACGAATGAGCTCTCTAGAAAAGAAAATTTTAAAAACAGTTTCCACTTCTGTGATATATGCATTACTCTTCAGAAATGAGTTGCATTCTTTCAGTGACTGGTGTGTGTGTATACACTACTTATATACAGCATGTTAAAATTTCCATTCTCTGATTCTATGCACCTATGGCTTAGTGGGTAGCAACTCCAACTGATACCAAATTGGTCAAGTTTCAATCTTGGCCAGAAGCAAGTGGATGTGTCTAGTCACACAGATGAGCTGTGATACAGCAAAACAGGCTTGTATGTGGATGACTAATATATATATATATATATATATATATATATATATATATATATATATATATAGTGTTGAATTGGAATGATGCTTGGTGCAAATATTGTTGTTTTTTCAGTAGTATACTGATAAAAAGACATTTTGACATGCAGGTTTTTTATCATAAAGTGCTCAACATCCAGAAGTTTGTCACTAACTGAACAGAGTCAAGCTGACTTTAAAGTTTTGTGAAGGCACCACTATGTTATTCTCACACCTCATGACTTTTTTCAATATGCTTGAAGATTCAAAAAAATCCCCAAGGAGTGAGGACCTCACAGTGATATCTTCACTGCTCAGTTAAGTGAAAAACTTCTCAACATCTCAACATTATATATATATATATATATATATAGGAAAAACTATTAAAAAGTTGTAAGTTTAAAAATGTATTTTTTTAACAGTATTTGTTTATTTCTATTATTATATTTTATATTTCAGACCGTCCTTGGTCTCTCATCAGAAACAAATGATTTTAAAATTTAAATTAAAAATGTATTTCGCAAGAGCGTCCGTGGAGAGAGACTGTTTACATCATGTGACGCAGAAAGTGACAGATTTTTTTTTAAATATTTGTAAACGTAAACCTATCTTTAATAATACTTATGAATTTTGTTTTAGAGAAAAATTTTTTTAATTGTATCTTTTTTTTTTTTTTTAATCATTTCACCCCAAGCAAGGTGGAAATGCCACTGATGTGCAGGGGGCTACATAACTGTAAAAAGATTAATTAGAAAAGAGTGAGGAGTACAAACTGGTTAGAAAGGAGCAATAGAAAGCTGAGAAAGCAGGTGCAATGATAGATGCATAGGTGGAGAGAAAGGGAAGGTCGTACAGGGGTGGGGAGAGAGCTAGGGTCCAATGGTTAGTAGATGACTATTGACTTTGCATTTAAATTTCTGGAGGTTGTAGCCGTCAGGAAAGCAAGAATATGGGAGTGAGTTCCACAGGCGGGAAGTGCGAGAGAAGAAGCTTCAGGAGTAGAATTGTTGTCTGCATTTGGCTAACCTGACTGTGAATGAGTGGGACCTAGTTGCCAGTCTGGTTGCATGAGTAAACACCTGTTGAGGAGGCACCAGTGACTTAAATTCGTCCGAGCAGAAGCCATGAAAGTATTTATAGAACAGACAAAGGGAGGCCACATTTTGACGATGGGGAAGTAGCTGCAGTCGAGCCACCAGATCAGTACCTATCACATTACAGACTCTCTTTTGGAGCTTGTCAAGAACACTGAGGAGAATGGCAGGGGCACCTGACCATAAATGGCAGTAGTACTCCATGCACAGACGGATGGTTGACTTGTATATATGCAGGATGGATTCAGGCGAAAAAAACATCCTGGATCGACATAGTGACCCAACCTTCTTAGCAGTAGATTTTGCTATGGATTCAATATAGTGGTTCCACTTGAGGTCTGAGGACATGGTAAGTCCGAGGAGGCGTAGAGTATTGCTCTCCGGGAGAATCGCTTGGTCCATGCTTATGGGAGGCAGGAGAGGTTGCCTGTAATGGTTGACAGACAACAGCTTGGTCTTGGATGAGTTGAAGTTGACAAGCCACTTCTTGCCCCAGTTCACCACAGAGTGAAGATCCTATTCAAAGTCAGCAACGAGATTATGTCTGTCTGCCACGACAGGTTTCTTACTGGTACGGGATTATATTGTAGTGTCATCTGCGTAGATGCCTACTTGGGACTTGATCTCATCAGGGAGGTCGTTGATGAAAATAAGGAAGAGCGTCGGGCCCAGGATAGAGCCCTGTGGAAGTTCAGGAGCACACCTCTTAAGGACTATCACTGGGATTCCATCGTCTCCACACGCCTTATGGGAGTCAAGTTTTGAAATTACTCGGGATACTACTGTTGGGGTAATATATACGTCATGCAGTTTGGCCTCAGTTCTAATAGGGAAGTCGGGTGGGTGTACTCTGGACGAGTCAAATGTGGAGTTGGATGAGAATCTGCGGGCAAAGCACTCAGCTTTGTCCGCAGATGACGTGAGAACCTCAAACTCATGGATTAAAGGAGGTATTGAGGATTTCCTATTGTTGAGCACTCGTTTGCAAATCCTCCAATAGTCCTTGGAGCCAAACTTGCGGTCAGCTATGCGCTGTCGCATTCTCTCAGCAAACAACCGTTTGGTGTCATTTAGGGTTCTCTTGCACTCATTGCAAGCAGATATGAACAGGCGCCTATTGTGATCGGATGACTGTCTCCGGAATAGACGGAAGTAATGGTTCCTGTGGGCAATGGCGGCTGAGCAGGCTAGAGAGAACCACAGAGAGGAATGAGGTTTTAAGCAATACTTCCTGGTGGGTATGAAGGCATCAATGCCAGCTTTCACCCATAACGAGACCTCAGAGGCACAGTCATCAACTGATAGGTTGAACACTTTTCCCCAAGAGACGTCACAGAGGAAATCGCAAAAGGCATCCCAGTCAGCTTTTTGGTAGAGGTAGGAGGTCCTATAGGTAGGGGGCTCCTAGTGGGAGTGAGATTGGAAAGAAATACTGAGAGAGACTACAGTGTGGTCGGAGTTGCCGAGAGGGCAAAGCTGTGAGACTTGACAGGTGTCTGGCGCAGAGGTGAAACATATATCTAGTAGTGAGGAATGACCCGAGGGAGTGCTTGGGAAGTGAGTGGGGAAGTCCACCACTTGTGTAAGGGATTGGGAAATAGTGAAGTTCATGGCGTGAATACCCGCTGGATCAGTAACAGCGTTTTCAAGCCACTCAGTGTGATGGGCATTGAGGTCTCCAAATACAAATATGTGGGCGAACGGGTGATAGGATATAGCCTTATCTATGTCATCAGCAATGCTATCTAGTTAGGAGCAGTCAGGAGAGGAGGGAAAACGGTAAAGAAAGAATAGGTAACTAACTGAACTGAGGAGAGACAGGCAGAGACATATGTATTGGTGGTCAGTAGATTCGAGTGAAATCACCCTAGCTATGAGGAGGTGTTCGCTGACGTAGACACCCAGCCCATGCATGTGAACAGTGGAATCCTTCCTTAAAAGGGGAAGATAACCAGGGATGGAGAGGTCAGAGGAGGGAATAGCTGAGTTGATGTTAGTTTCACAGAGCGCAACAATGTCAGGGGACTTTTCATGCAGGAACACTTCTACACTAGGAAAGTTCGTACGAATGCCCCAGATATTAGTGAAAGAAAGGTTAATGAGTTTAGGTGGTTTGAATTTAACTGGTTTAGGGTCGTTTCTGATTTGTTTAGTCATGATTTGGTTTATAGAAAAGGACCTAGGGTAGAGGATACAGGCGGTCATTATCCACTATCTGTGCCAGGAGGGATACTGGCTAGGGCTGCAACAAGGTGTGGCCTCGGGGTTGCCCACTGAAAGCGCTTGCAGGGACACCTATCCATGCGCGACATGGCACTACAAGAACCCCGATATTATACAACTGTTGATCAGAGCAGCCGCTCTTGGCGCTATGCAAGAGTTAGGGCTCCTAACTACCAGCCAGAAGCAGCAACCAGGAAACTACCAACCCAGTACCCTCACAGTGATGAGTCGTTGCTACCAACTGACCAGATCGCAGGAAACTCACAGAAGCACCAATACCAAGGTCTGAAGAGAGAAAAGAGAAAGCCGGAAACCACATCCTAAACAGGAAACAAGGGGCATCCAAAAAGTTTAGCTATTGAAATATTTGTAAAGATTCAAAACACCTAAATCCCTATTTAACCCTAGCTTGTGTGTATTTAATTTTAAAATCCAGTATTTTTCTTTCTTTCTGCATGAGTGTGTAGAACTAAAATCGGAGACTATTAGTAAACATTTGCAATTTTCTAAAGTGTGACCCGGTTGATTGAAGTGAACTGCTATTGAGGAATATTGATTGTTCTGGCGTATGCTAAGTTTGTGATTATTGAAACAAAATCCAAAGCTATTACCAGATACACCAATATATCCACTATTTGGACATATTGAACAGAAGAGAAAATATATAATGTTTTGGCTGTCACAGGTGAGGTGTGGTGGGTGCAATTTGATTTTGGTGTTGGGTACAGAGAATATTGTGTCATTTACTAAATGTTTACAAATTAAACACCAGGGTTTCTGACATTTTAAATTCCCTGATAGGTTTGTATTTTTTAGATATTTGGTAGAAGTGAGGATAGCTGATAGGTTGGGTGTTTGTTTCATTGCATTTATGGGTGGTTTATTGAAAATGTCTTTGATTTTTTTGTTTGATTGGAGGTTCTTGTAATCATTTTTTAAATTTTTGATAAGTGTGTGGGAATATTGATTGTGGTTAAAAACCATGGGAATTCAGTTATTGTTTTTTCTTTTCTTGTATGTGAGAAGTGTGTTACGATTTATGTGGGTGGTTTTATTTAGTGCTTCTTTTATTATTTTTATTGGGTATTTACATTTTAGAAATTGCTTTGTTAGGTTGTTAATGTTGTTTAGAAAATCTGGATGGTCTGAACATATGCGTTTGATTCTTAGAAATGAGCTGTATACGATAGATTTTTTTTTAATTTAAGGGGATGACAACTGTTAAAGTGTAGAAATTTATGTTGGTTTGTGGGTTTGTTGTATAGACTGGTGGAAAGTGTGTTTGTTTAATTTTATCATGACGTCTAAGAAAGGGACGGATGTGTATGAGTACGCCATGGTAAATTTAATTTTTAATTTTTCTAATCCATGAGTCCATAATAAGAAAATGTCATCAATGTATCTAAAATAATGTAATGGTTTATATTGTGAATTGTCTAGTATCTTTCTTTCTAGAATGTACATAAAGATATTGGCATAACTAGGTGCCATTTTCATGCCCATTGCTATTCCACTAATCTGTAAATAGTGTTTGTTGTTGAATTTAAAATTATTATGTGTTAAAATGAAATTGATTAATTGGCATATATCTGTAATTTGGTTGTTAGGTAGTTTGCTTTTACTAAGGAACTCATGGCAAGCTGATACTCCTTCAACATGTGGAATGTTTGTGTATAGAGAAGTAACATCCATCTTTACTAGGATATTATCATCATGGACTAAGTTAATGTTTTGTAATTTGTTGAGAAAGTCAGTAGTGTCTCTAATATAACTAGGTATGTCAGGCAATAAAGGTTTTAGGATATTGTCTATGTACCCAGATATAAGTTCTGTGAGGGTACCAATGCCTGATATTATGGGTCTGCCAGGTAGTGTGATTTTAAGGGCTTTTGAAATTTTATAGATCTCTTCATTATTTGATTGTTTAGTATGATGTGGATTGGATGAAGAGGTGTTAGGGTATTATTCTGAAATGATTTTGGGGAGTTTATGTAGTTTTAGGTTAGTGTAGAATGTTGCTGTTTTGGGGTTCTCAGGAATAAGAGATTTTATTTTATTTTTTATGTTGTGATTCAGGTTCTGAATGAGAAGTGATAATTCTGTTTTGTAAGTGCTGGTTGGATCTAAAGGTAAGGGTACATAGAACCTGTTATTTTGAAGTTGTGATTCTGCTTCTTTAATATAGTTGTTAGTGTCTAAGATGGTTATAGCTCCGCCCTTATCGGCTGGTACGATAATTATATTTCGGTTATTTTTAAGTGTATAGATGGCTTGGTGTTCTACTTTGGATAAGTTGTGTTTTTTTGTTTGGTGTCCTTTGTTTCTTAAGAAGTTATCCATGTGTTGTTTGGCTTTGTTGGCATATTGATCCAAGTGTTGGTTACGTCTGCTTGGTGGAGTCCATAGGGTATTATTTTTTGTAAGAGGAAGTTTAGAGCATGATTGGTTAGTGCTGTTGTCAGTAAAAGTGGATCTGTTGTCTGAGGAATATTCTTTTAGTCTCAGTCTATGAAGGTATTTTTCCATATCGTAGCAAAGGTTTAGAGGGTTTAGTGGCTGTGAGGGGCAGAATGATAATCCTTTATTTAATAAAGATGTTTCTCCTTGGGTGAGAGTATATTTAGATAGGTTTGCAATGTGATTATCAGCAGAGGTGTTATGGGTGTAGCGTACATAGTGAGATCTTCGTGGAATCTGTTGTATTAAGTAGTTATTCAGGTGAGGTATGTGTTGTAAAATGGGGTCCTCAGCAATTAGCTTATTGAGTTTTTGGTTTTTCAAAAAAATATACACTGTGTCAGCTATTTTTGGTACAGGAAATTGAGTGTTTTTTTTTTACTTGAAAGTATTGGAAAGGAGAAAGTGTTAGATAGAGAGAATAACTTATTTTTTTAGATAAGTTCATATAAAAGGATTTCTTAATGTAAGCAGAGTTGTGCGCAAGGGTTCTTAATTGCGTGGAGGTTCTGTTTTGTATATGAGTTTTTTGTTTATGCAATGTAATAAAGCTGTGTTGGAAATTGTATGTAAATCTGAATCCTTTTGGTATTAATTCCATTTTTTTTGCAAAGTCTGAGAAATATAATGTCCAAGTGTATTTGTGCCAATTTGTAGAAAAATTTTTCTAGTTTTCTTCTATCGTGGAGTTTTTTGCCATTTAAGTAGGGTCCAAATATCATAAATATAAAATATAATAATAAAATATAAATAAAATATAAAAATAAATAAATAAAATATAATAAATAAAAATATAATAATAATAATAATAATAATAATAATAATAATATAATAAATAAAATAAATAAATAAATAATAATAATAAATAATATAAATAATATATAATATAATATAATAATATATTATATATAATATAACATATAATATATATATATATATATAACATATAATATATATATATAACATATAATATATAATATATAATATAATAATAAATATAATAAATAATATAAATAATATATAATAATAATAAATAATATAATAAATATAATAATATAATAAATAAAATATAAATAAAATACAAAAATAAATAAATAAAATAAAAATAAATAAAATAAAATATAATAAAATATAATAAAATATCATAATAAAATATAAATAAAATATAAAAATAAATAAATAAAATATAATAAATAAAAATATAATAATAATAATATAATAAATAAAATAATAAATAATATAATAAATAATATAGATAATATATAATATAATATAATAATATATTATATATAATATAATATATAATATATATATAATGTAATATATAATATAATATATAATATATAATATAATATATAATATAATAATAAAATATAATAAATAATATAAATAATATATAATAATAAATAATATAATAAATATAATAATATAATAAATAAAATATAAATAAAATATAAAAATAAATAAATAAATAAATAAAATATAATAATAAAATATAATAAAATATAATAATAAAATATAAAATATAAAATATAATAATGGAAATAAACAAATACTGCCAAAAAATACATTTTTAAAATTACAACTTTTTAATAGTTTTTCCTATACATATTAAGACAGTATACGTGGATCATCACTATGTTATATATATATTGCTGTCCCCTTATTCTATAAAACATTCACTGGGGAGATATTTGTCATGTAAGGCAAATGTAGATGTGTTTATATGTAAATATAAGCTAGCAAATTAAAATTTGCTATCAGAATCAAAATAGGAACAAAAATCATTGAAAAAATTCAAAAACCTCAAAGTCAAAGACATAAACCAAAGTAAGTTCTAGAATTCTTAAAAGCTATTAATTCTTAGAAAAGTATTTATTTATAAAAAATAATATCACCAGGCTGTCAAAGCAGATAAATAGAAGCTAGAATGCAACTGACTGACTTTTAATCAAGCTACATTCTGCTTTGAATTTGTTGCATTCACTTACGTGCAAATACTGTTGAGAAAGGTATTAATCTGTCTCTTCCCTTCAGCTATGAGTTAAATAACAGAACAGATTGGGTTCTATAGCCTTGGTTTGCAACCAGTCTGCCACAAAAAGTGATGGCAACCTACTGCAGGATAATCTTCTGCCCAGTCAGTCATGTCTCTTTTGAGACATGATCACCCAAATGTGTATCATGTATGGCACTTAACTGACTGACTGATAGAAGATATCTTTTCATCCTTTTTTTATGGGCTTCTATCACATATTGACCAGACAGAGGTTAGAAAAGGTTATGCTACAAATTAATGTGATGATAAGCTGTAGGATGATTTCACAGATTCTTCTGATAAGATTCTGACTTATGACCTAGTCTGAAATCAAGGTGAATCACTCAGGGTGAATATCAGGAAGTGGTAGAAGAAGCAGATGAGTTGATACTTGAAAGGAGGTAAGTACATGACATGACATTCTTCTTAGAATATTCCAGTTCCAATTCATGATTATTAAAAAAAAGTGTCAAGAAAATTAGACTAAATGTTGTTGCTTTCATTATGCTGCCACTTAATTTTGTTGATTTTATTGTTTATTTGAAGTTTAGTTATATAGTTTAAATACAGGATTAGTGTTTGTAAATTTGTTCATACTTTTCTGTCAAAATTGATACAAGAAAATTCAACAGCATCTTTTGCCTTCTCAATGCTTTATAAGCTTCTGATGAAAAGTTTTTAGATGATATATCAAGTAACTGCTTTTCAGAGTTGTCATTAATTAAAAAACATTGTATACATCATTTATGTCTTTGGACATATGGCTTTACTGTAAAAGGTCTTCCACATCAAAATAGATTAAATATTAAATTGTTCATAAAGCAAGATCAGATATTTAATTTTCAAACCAATTATTTCCTAACAGTAATTTATGTCACAGTATTTCTTTACATTAATCCTTTTTAGGCATTATGACAACAGTTCATGTAAAAAAAAAAATGTCTATTTTTATTAGATTGAAGTGATTCAGAAAACACTTCCTTTAAATAAAAATGAACACCAACAACAATAATAACAGTGATAACTTGAGACATTTACAGGAGTTGTTTCAACTTTGTTAAAATTTTCTTAAAAAGGATTAAGTATATTACTTCATATTGCTTCAATGATTTTTAAGAATGAGAAAAAAAATGATATTTTTCTGTAGATGAAATCATTTGGCAACACAATTCTGTCTAACATTTTTTTTTTAATCGTGTCACCCCAAGCAAGGCATTCCACTGCCACTATAGTGCAGGTGGTTACATAGAGTGATTGGGTATGGGAAATGTCAGAAGGAGGGTGGTAGACAGCTTAGGATGTACATAGGGAGAGAGTTGGAGAGAGTGGGTATGAGTTAGTGTGTTAGGAGGTGTCTATTGACCTTACATTTAAACTCCTGGAGGTTGTAGCCGTCGGGGAAGCAAGCATGCGGTAGCGAATTCCACAGGTGGGAAGTGTGAGGAAAGAAGCTGTTGGAGTAGAAATTGCGGTTACATTTCATCGGTTTCACTTTATAAGGGTGGGACCTAGTTGTCAATCTAGTATCTCGTGCAAATTCACATCTAGGGGGTACCAGTGATTTAAGTTCGTCAGAGCAGAAGCCATGAAAGTATTTATAGAAGAGGCACATGGAAGCCACGTCACACCAGTGAGAGAGATACTGCAGGTGGTCAGCCAAGTTGGTATCAATCACATTACAGATTCTTTGCTGTATTTTGTCAAGAACCCCGAGGAGAATAGAAGGAGCACCCTACCAGATGTGGCAGCAGTACTCAATACACGTGCAGATGGTGGATTTATATAAGTGCAGGATAGATTCAGGCGGAAAGAATTTCCAGGCCCTGCACAGAGAGCCGACTTTCATAGCTGCAGATTTAGCAATGGATTCAACGTAGTCATTCCACTTGAGGTCTTCTGAGAGTGTCAGGCCAAGCAGGCATAGTGTTTTACTCTCTGGGAGGCAAGCCTGTTCCATGCTAATGGGAGGGATGTGCGGTTGTCTGTGGTGGTTAATTGACAGCAGCTTCGTTTTGGAAGAATTGAATTTTACAAGCCATTTCTTACCCCAGTCCACCACAGATTGGAGGTCCTTCTCAAGCTCAGCAGTGAGGTTCACCTTGTCACCAACACCAGATTTTTGATCGAGACGAAAGTAAACTGTGGTATCATCGGCGTACATGCCTACTTGCGATCTTATGACATCGGGGAGATCATTGATATAGATTAGAAAGAGTGTAGGACCTAGGATAGAGCCTTGAGGGACACCCGCATTTGTAGGGTAGTTCTGGGAGGCATGTCCATTTAATACCACCTTCAGTGTGCGGTTAGAGAGGAATGAACGGATTAAGTCCAACAAAAGTCCAGTTATGCCATAGCTTCACAGTTTCCGTAGAAGGCCGGCATGCCATACTCTGTCGAATGTTTTAGAGATATCCAAGGTGACGGTTCGGGCTTCACCATTCTTGTCGAGAGCCTGGTAATATATACTCGGTGATGGTTGTTAGTATATCAGCAGTAGACCTGGTGAAGCGGAAGCCATACTGTTTGTCCGACAGGAGCCCGTGGGCTGTGAGATGCTGAACAACCTCGGCGTTGATAATGGCTTCAAACACTTTGCCAAAGATCGGAAGAAGGCTGATGGGGCGGTAATTTGTGGGGTCCAATGGTTCACCAGTGTTCTTGAATATTGGAACCACAGAAGAAGACTTCCAACAGGCAGGAAAGCAGGAGGAAGATAGGATAGAGGAGAGTTCAGGGGTACAATTCTTCAAAACTATGATTGGGATTCCATCCCCACAACTTGCTTTGTGAGGGTCCAGTTTTGAGATTATGCTAGAAATCAGCGAGGGCGTGATGTAGACGTCATTCAATTGGGCCTCAGTTCTAGATGGGAAATCGGGTGTATGGATTCCAGACGAATCCAGACTCGAATTGGTCGAGAATCTATGGGCAAAGCATTCAGCCTTGTCCGCTGAGGAACTCAAACTCATTTCACTGAAAATTCATTTGCTAATTTCTATAAATTTTATTTATATGAAAATATATTTGATTTTTTACTCCATTGTAGATTTTGATATTCCTACTCCGACTGACTAATAATAAAGAGTATGAATATAAAAGATTTTTCAAGATTTAGATACTGTCATTTCAGTTCTGCACTCCAAGGAACAATGGTTATTTTTTAAAAAATTGATTAAAATCCCAACAATTTTCTGAGCTAAACCTCAGGCCTATTACTTTTGCAAAACATTAGAAATGAAAGAATCATTTTTCAATGTAGAATGTATTAAAAATCAAGAATAATGAAATCTTCAGAGTGTAAATTAATTAGTTTAGAAATATGTCATGAAGAGAAAATAATGGAATAGTCAGCATGAAAGCAATGGACTTTGGAAAAGGGATGAAGGAAAACTGAAACTGATGGCATACTTAGAAAAAAGAAAACAGCATAATAGATTATATCTAGAAAAGATAATGAAGGGTTTGAGGATATATTAAAAAAATGATACGACAGTTATATATTGTATAAATTGATTAAATATGTTATGCCAGATAAAAAACTCATTAAGTGGAAATGATAATACTAAATTTATCATCAATATTTGAAAGATGTATTAGCAGCAAAATAATTTATCAAACTTTATTTTGTTTTCCTTTCAGAAAACTATTCAATTTCTTTTAGAATCTAATAATGAAAAGAATGGCTATAAATATGAAAATGATCCATATTCTATCTTTAGACATATAAACTCTTTAACACATGAAAGACTTTTTACAGTTTCGTCATTTCAAAAGATATCAAGCTTCATGTGTCTTTCAAATTCTATCGTAATCAATAAACTGTTTTCTTTCAATATCACAAATTCATACTCAACTTATAAAAATGATAAATTACAAGAAAGTTTGATGCAACAAGAACCATAATTTCAATTCTAATTTCTGTTTTGTTCCTTTCTAAGTGGCAAAGTATATGTTTTATGTTTTTATTAGTTACATTTGATGTAATTATGATTGAATAATATTATAAATATGGTTCCAATTACTTAGAAAATTGGTTCTATTTGGTTATAATTAGTACAGTAAGATTTTATCTTTGCTTGATTGACTTTTCTTTGAGTAAAAAGAAAAGTGCTTAACAGAACTTGTTAAATGTTATTCTGAACTTGTTAAATGTTAGGAAGACTTTAAATAAAGAAATATCAGAAATACAACAGCTATATAAATAAGAGACATTCAAAAACTATTTTTTTAAATGCCATGTTCCTTCAGGACATAGATGATCATGGCTCTTCACAGATTTCTTTTCATTTTCTTTTATTATTCATGAATTACCATTACTTTATAAGAAAGATAATAACATGGTTTCCTCTTGCCATCTTCAATTTCCTGGCAAGTTTGTCACATTCAACTGAGAAAGGTATTAATCCATCTGTTCTTCTTTCCCAGCTACGGTTAAAGAGCAGGACTAACTGTATCCTATAGCCTTGGTAATTAGTCAAGGAGAAGGAAAATTGAATTCAAACCTGCCTGGAGAGGGTTAAGCTCCATCAGGCTAGCATGCCCAAGACACACTAATGATAATATAACAGCAATATGTGTGGTGCTCCTATAACCCTAATGAGTTACTGAACTCATGATCATGACTGAAAATTTTTATCATTACAAATGAAATCAACTTGATGGAGAACATCACTAGAAAATATGAAAACTTAAGTAATCAGTGGATATGCTAGGCTGCAAAAATCTCCTAGGCCAGCCAAGCATAGACATGAATACAATGCAGGAACCAGTAATATGAAGTGCTAAAGAAAAACAATAATAACACCAAAAATTGTAATATGAGCATTGGTAAAACATAATTCCCCCAAATTTATACCTCAAGAACACATGGCCTCCGTGGATAAAAGCATGGGTTTACTCCAGTGACGTGACCCAAAGAGTTGTATGTTCAATATCTAACTACAAAAACTTGGGTATTTGAGTTAAAAGGGAGATAACTTACATGGAGAAATCTGGAAGTGGTATGGCATGTGGAACTATAATAATCTATCCTGGTAGGCATAATAAAGTGTTCAGTTCAAAATTTCAAACACCTGACGAAGGATAAAGTATACAACAGTTGAAATGTCATGAACATGGCATCAAAGATGAAGACAGCAATCCAATCAATATAAATGGTGTAAATAATTTCTCTAATTTTTTACTCAATTGTGATTCTCTTTTCAATATTGAACTTTATTAAAGATCAGTTCTTTCAAAATCTTTAAGGATTAATTGGAAAATTCCTTCCTTTTTTTCTACAGTTAAAAACACTTGCACTGAATTCTTACTCATCATGTAGACAAAAAATTAATGACAGGTTTAATGATATTGAATAATGGTGATAATGAGATAAAGTGGAAAAAGTGATTCAGCTAGTCATCGCTAGAGTAGACATCTTTGATCTAGAATGAGACTGTGGTGATACTGACCGAGCAAAAGTGAGGGACCGGATGTTTGCTCTATACCAACTAGAAAGCAAATGAACAAAAATCGTCTCTGCACAGATGTATTTGCACAGATGTTATAAAAAAAAAAACATTAATCAAATATCAAATTTCCATTTCGTGAGCCTACATGAATTTTATTTACCAGCCAATGGGAAGCCCAGAATCAAATACAAGTATGAAATTCCAAACAAGCTGTTTTGCTCCAAAAAGCAGATATAAAAAGCAGATACAGACAAGACCCCAACAGACAGACAGGCAGAGACCAAGGAGAAGAATGTAATTAATAACCGCTTGACTTAACTACTACATTTGCCTCCCTTCACCTCCCATCATTTTTTCACTGTCTCAAAAGTACTTACTGCCCTCAGGAGCGACTACTTCAAAAACATTCCTCACATACCTCCGCTCCCCACATTCCTAAGTCTTTTATCTCTTTCAGCTCATTATTTGCCATAAACATTCTAACCTCCATTGGACCTTTATATTCAAGTATTGCTTTAATTGTAAAACATTAATTGATATATGTATATATATAAATGTTATTTTCAACTCAATTTGCTTTTCTTGATTTTATAATCATTTTATGACTTATAGTGGGCTATCTACCACAAGGCCAAATTCCATTAACCTTCAATGGTATACGATTACCCTTCACTAGAACTGACTCCCACTACTAACAGAATAAGAATAGATAAGCAACCCACTATAAGACAAACTCTTATGTAAGGAAAGTGTGTTTCAATATGAGGAAGAGCTATAAAGATTCTTATCAGATGTTGCAGCCAGAAAGTTTTTTTTGTGTTTTTGTTTTAAACTTCATCTGAATTCGAAATTAATTGAGTCCAAGTAGATCTCTCTTTATTCCTGTTAATCCATATATCCCATTGTACTACTAATATTCTTGCAATGATTGATGGCATTGGATAAGAAGCCTAGTCTGAGAATTGTGAGATCAGTGCACTTCCAATGCAATTTCTTCTTAGTAATTTTTTTCTCCTTTAATGAAACTGGCATTTATTAAGTTGAAATTGTGATCAGATGTGTTATAATAAACTAATAGTATGTTTAAAATGTTTTTATGCAGTTGATCCATGCAGTGCTAGTATATATATTTTTCTTCAAAATACTGAATATTTCATCAATACATGTTCTTGGGTATTTGGAGCAATTTATTTTGAATATTGTTACTTCTGTTTTATTGTTGTTCCTACTCTGGTTAGTGCTGACTATATCTTTTATTGGTTTACTGGTGGTTTTGATAAAATTTAGATCAAGTTTAGATAAGATATTTTTAGTGATGGCTGTTATGGAATTAGTGGATATGAGTATGCATAATTATATTTATAGATTTGTAAAGGAAATAATTCAGGTACTGGAGGAGTTAGAAAGTATTTTCAATGTATTTTTTCCTTGGGCTAGAATGAGGGAAGGGACAAAAAAGAGCAAGAAGTAATGCAATTAAAGAACTGAGTTGTACTCTCTATGACTATATCTTCTTACAATAAAAGATATTATATTTTCTATCACTGATTAACAAAAACATTAAATCTTCATGGGACTAAAAGATGTAAAATATTGCAAGCAGTAATATGAGAATTTAAAATTACCAAGCTTTATGTTCTAAATAATAAAAGCAAATTAAATATAATCAGTGTTTAAAATTTATTTTCAAAATGTTTGGCAACAAAACCTATATTTGATAAATTGTGCTATTTATGAAGTAATAACAGCAGCAGGTAAAAAAGCACCTAATATATAGAGAGAGAATAAAAATAAATTTAATCCATTCTTTTCTTTGTAAAATTTTTAATGTCTTAGTTCAAATCTATCCAATCTGAAATAAATTATGAACCACATTTCTCTTTAGATCTTTGAAATAGCAATAAAAATAAGTAAAAAGAATAATCATTTTATTTAAAGAAAAACAAGTTTCTTTATTTCATCTCTGCCTTAACAGATCTTCCTTTGCTGAGAACCATTTCAAAAAGGCCATCACTCTTTTAATTCTGCTAAAATCACAGATATATAAATAAAAAATGAAAGATGAAAGAGACTGATGAAAAATTGAATAAAAATAAAGCAAAATGGCTGCCATTTTCAGTGTCCCAGGCTCATCAGCCCTTGACCAATGCCCTACATTTGCCTTCATCATTCACAACAAATCAATCATGAATAGGAAGGAAAGCAATTTACTGGAATGCTGGGTAATAAGGCATATGGCATTAGTGAAGGTGGGTGGCGATGGAGTGAAGATAGGAATGATGTAAACTTGAACCAGTGATACACACAGTATTCTTCTGGAGAAGTGTGTGTGTACAGGTGTAAAGTATATGTGAAATAACTGACATATATATAAAGAAAACTATGAAAAAAATGAAAGAATCGTGAAAGCTTTGTAAATTGGAGTGAAATATGCTTTGAAGGCACATGTCAGGCATTTGGTTCAACATCATATCTTTGAATTAGTTCTTTTACTTCCATAAATTGTCCGATTTATGTTCCTTTGTGGAAACAACCAGGATTTTTTATTCTTTTACATTAATTACCTTTTTATCATTGATTTCTTTCAAATGCCTTTTTATTGGAATTTCTACTTGTTTTTCTAGTTTGGGTTTTCTTTTCATGCTTGTAATCAAGTCATTCAAAAATGGCAGTGAAAAGGAAACAAAAATGTTTCTTCTATCTCTACTCTTGCTTTGCCTTCCTCCCTTATCAATCATTGAATCAGCATCTAACTGTTCTTCACATATAGCCTTACCATGAAAAGAGCATGCAGTCAATATTTCATTTTTTTGTTTTTTTGTGTATGTCTGTTCTTATCTATAAATATGGACAGTTTTCAAAAAATATGACACATAGAAATATTTAAAATGGAATGTTTGAAAGTTTTAAAATTTTAGAAGTTTTCTGTGTTTTTTAAGTCAATTACTATATTATCTTTCAAATTTCTTTTACAAGCTCTTTGTGGTTGTTCAAAGTCAAAGAGTAGAATCCATTCATCTTTTGCATATAATTTTTTGAATTTTAACCATTTAACCTTTACTGGATTAAGCAAATTGTGTGTGTGTGTGTGTGTGTGTGTGTGTGTGTGTGTGTGTGTGTGTGCATATAAAATTCAAATATAAATAAATGTATCTACAAAAACAATGTTGTTTCAGAATTGGTATTATGGTTATTTTTGGTCCTAATTATTTCCATAAGAGTTGCTTACACAAACCCTGAAAAGACATCCTACGAAGCCCAGAAAACTTACATATAGTGTGTAAGAGCAAGATCCAAAAATGTAAAATGTCCAGTTTGCACAAAGAAAGGATAGCTACAACATATATTAAATAGCTGCCCCAAGGCTTTGGCTGATGGACGTTATCAGTGGCGACACAACCAAGTACTAAAAGAAATTGCTGATTAAACTATCACAGCCATCCAAACTAGCAGATATGAACCATTGAGGAAAGCAAATGAAGTCAAATTTGTTAGAACAGGAACAAATGAACAAAGTACAAAGAAAGGAAAAACAACGTCTGCTATCTTCAGCTCCAGATTGACAGCTAGAAGCAAATTAAAAAAAAAGTAATTAAAATTCCCTAAACAAATTGCAGAAACAGCACTTTGCCTAGATCTAATAATTTTTCTCCAACAGCATTAAACAGATAATAATGTGGGTAGGGATGAGCAGGCTTAGGGAAGTGTTTATGATAAATATTAATGAAAGGAAGTGTGATAAACCCGAACAACTAACTGAACCATATCAAGAAAATGAATGGAAAACATACTATGGACTCTATGATAGGATGTAGAAGATTCATGGGACAGTCCTTATGCAACACTTTAACAAAAATTGGAATCAAAGGATTAGTAAAAAAAAAAACAAAAAGAAAAGCTCTTAAAGAAATAACTGAAGTGGACAAAAATCATCTAGATGGATCTGATTCAAAAGATCTCAAATGTGGAATCAAGCAGAATAGGAATATTAATGGGGAAAGTTGCTGAACAAATAGAAAGATCAAGGAGAAAAAACAAAAATAAAAACAAATCTTATTTGACATTAATTGTAAATAAACCTTTTCATTTCAATAAGAATTTAGCCAAAGAATACCAAAGGAAAGTAATTTATAGAGAAATAATATATAAGTATAGACATTAAAGCAAGATACAATTAGAAACTGGGCTTCCTTTCTTCTTAAGTGACCAACTCTGTAAATGGTCATGATCAGTAATTCATGCAAGGCTGTGTGATCCATCATATTCTTCAAAGCTGACCATTGTCATTGCTGCTCTAAAATGGTTTCAAATACACCAAATTAATGAAATGGCTCTCAGTCTCTCCTGATGTTAATTCTAAGGAAAACTTATGTTCCATAATTAAAATTAATGGAAAGCATATTGCAATTAATGCTAAAATTTAAACAGTAGAAAAGTTGAACTTTAGTTCCAATAGGTGTTCAAAACAAGAAGCCTTGTTGAGAGTGCAGTGCTATTCATTATGAATTTGTGGAACAAACTCCTGAGAGAATGCTTCCCTGACAGCTACAATCTTGGTACCAGGATCAACTGATATCTATACTACTCATTCTCATAATACATGCTCATTTCCCCTTCTTTACAATCTCACTCAGTAACCATTTACTTTGAGTGAGCTTTGGGATTTGTATTGTGTGAGATATCAGTAAAAAAAAAGAGATAAATAACATAAGAGTAAATTTATAATCTTATTTTTTATTTTTATTCTATATCTGGTCTTCAGAACTAATAATGAGTTAAGGGTGAATATTATCTTCAAATATAAAGTAGCAAATAAATATAAAATAACAACTGGGGTATAAAATTACAGAAAGAAAACATGAGGGTGAAGGAAGTTCGTAAATAAGAACTTATCACACTAAAATGAAATCAATAGTAGTCAGGATAATCAAGTCAATATGAACAATCCTCTCTTTAGCTGTATAGTATATGCTTTGCCAGGGCTACATACAACTTTGAATTCAGAGTTTTACTTCTCCTCCACCCACAGCAATAGAACCTAGTTCTTCCTACTATTTAACCATAGATAGAAGGAAAAAGAGTTGGATTAATACCTTTCCCATGTGTATTAGCACATACATGAATGGAATGAACTTGAATGAAATTTGAACTCACTTTCAAATTACTCAAGCTAAAGAGGGCAAATAAATTAAAATACCCTCTAAAGAAAACAGAAGAAATATATCCATTGAAAAATATACTTGCATAAAGGAATTTCATTGGCTGATGGCAGAACAGTTGAAACACTTTTTTAAAAAGAATCACACCAAAATAAAAAAGCACTAAAACAAAGATGTTTGAAGAATACATAGCACACAATCACCAAGATGAAAGTTTGCACATGATCAATCCAATCAGGGTTACCTGGCAGAAAGAGTCTGATGTTGAAAATCCCAAAACTTTTAATGAAGCCAGGAAAACATCAGGGACTTCTCATCTCAGAGCATTCAAAGAGTGTTTGTTATGAATCATATATAGAACTTGTAACACAAATGATAAACAGTTTTAAAGTTCTGATTTTTCCTTTACATTATTTTGTAAACAATTGTACCTTTTAACATTGAAGATAAAGATAAAATAAGATGCTTACTTCTAGACTGAAAATCTCACTCATATAAACACAGAACCAAACACTTTATTAGGTTTGACACCATACTAAGCATCTTTTAGTGCTCATCATTAATGCATATTCATTTCTCAAAGTGAAAATAAATTTACTCTCAATGGCATAAAGTTGAACAGAAATCACTCAATCAACAGGTGTATTTTTTATTCCTTCTCCCATCTTGACTTGAAAAATTAAGCTCTATGATTTTCCCTATTAAATGGCTCTGAATTTTGTTAAAGAAGAAAATTACTCTTCCATCATTTTTTTGTTTACCTTTGAAAATAATATCATTACATTCTTTGTTGCTCTTCCTTAAAAAAATAGTAAAAATAAAAATGTTCAGAATTATTTTTCCTGTATACTAACAAACATATTTAACAGTTATTATCAAGAATATTTATCTGTCTTTGTTAAGTGATACAATTTGGCTTATTTTAAATAAATAAAGTTTTTCATCTCTATGGGCTGAATATATATTGCATTTTTCTGATATATGAACAGAAGCTGAGATTTAGCAGTTATACCCTAAAAAGTGAAAATGAAGTGCTCACTGTACAAACTAATTTCCATGAAATGAGATGCTTACTATCATACAAACCATTTGCATGAAATGAGGTCTTCGCTGGACAAACCATTCCCATGAAATGAGATAGTCAATATCTTACAAACTATTTCCATGAAATATTCATAACAGCTGTGTTTATTATACTGTGAGGTTCCAGAACAACCTGGATTAAAAAGTGATTTTAATGAGGGATATCTGGTCCACAAAAACACAACACAAATTTCAAGAAAAGACAACACAATAAGAAATGTATAAAAATATAAAAATTCTGTATTTGACAACGTGTATACAATATAAAAAATTTGTACAATTCTGTGTATCTTTTGTTCGATAGAAAAGTGTCTTTTATATTAGTGTGAACATTTGTTTAGATATAAGAGTATCTGTTGGATTTGAGCGAAAGTTGGTTGAGTATGAAAGTGTTGGTTTTGAGTCTGTAATTTCACAGAGTAGTAGCACAATGTTTCTTTCCTTTTTATGTATCAGCTATTAAGTAGGTGGAAAAGGAAAGTGTTTCAAATTGTGTTGAAAAGGAGTATGAATGAGAATTCTCGAGGGGGGAGAAAGAGTCAGAGATAGTAATAATTGGTAGTGTATGTGTAAAATGATGAATCACTGTACTTAACTTATTGTTACTTCTCCTTTCTAGTTGCTGAGAGATGTGAAAAATTTTATGGCCTTTGCAGGTGTTTCCTCTCTTCTTTCCATTCATAACGGTTGAGTGGGTGAAGGATTAGTTTGTCCATACTGGTCTCTTTGATGTCTGCGCCTATCGGTTTGTGTATATCTGACACTGCACCTCTTGATATTGACTGGAGTGGATGACGGTCTCACTGATTGACAGATCGACTGCTTGCTCTCACTGACCCTCTTGACTAACTGACTGCTGTGACTGGTCAGGGGATCTTCTTAAATATAGATTTCTAGTCATGTGGGAGGATCCCAGAATGATTTTTTCTTTAGCTGTGAAAAAAACCGTTTTGCTAACATATTTTGAATCTCTCGATTTATCAACCAATCAGGATCCAGAGTATCGCTTTTCACACTGACTTGTGAAAAAAAAGCTTTTAGCTGTTTGGATCCACTTTTGCGGGTGTGCAATTTTACTTTAGATTTTTTTTAGCTGGTTGATGGATAATATAGGATTTGTATCCTATAAACCCCCACCCGCAGATTGATAAATATTGAAAATATTTTTCAATATGTAACATATGTTTTGAAATGAATAGGCCAATGTACGTGTCTAACTGATTTTGTAGTGGTGTTTTTAGGTGTTTTTGTTTTTGTAGAAAATAGTTTACTTACGTTGGTATTTGCTGGGTGTTCCGACATACTTTCGCTGTATGTAAATCTAAGTACGCTGGTTTTAGCCTTTCTATAGAGACAGTGTCGTTTTTTCCTTTTACGACAGTTGTGAAATATTTGAGCTTTCTATCCACTACTTGTACAGGTCCTGCGTAAGTAAAGCAAAGAGGTCTTTTTACTGCCTTGTTTTGTACAAAAACATACTCACAATTGGGGAGATCTTTTGGTATGTAGAAATTTTTTGTTTGTGTTCTAGTGGGTGTGAAAATGAGATCATTCATCCTTTGCTTAAACTTTTGAACGAAGGATGTAGTTGGCTGGAGGTGATTGGATTTGTCACAAAACTGACCTGGTAACGTCAAGGGCGTCCCAAAAACTATTTCCAATGGTGTGCATCCTAAATCTTCTTTGATTATATTCCAGATGGACAATAATGTTTGTGGTAGGTTTTCTAACCATGTTTTGGAATTGTTATTTGCTGTTATTGCTGTTTTAAGTTGCCTGTGGAAACATTCGATTAAGTCGTTGACACAAAGGTGATAAGCCATTATTGTTATATGCTTCACTCCTAACAGTTTTGTGACTTCACGGAAGAGTGTAAATGTGAACTGAGAACCTCGATTTGTAGTTATTACTGAGGAATGGCCAAAAACAGCAATCCACTCATGTAGTATACTTTTAGAGATTGTTTCAGCAGATATATCTTTTAGAGGAACGACGACAGGCCATCTTATGAATTGATCAATAATAGTGAGTAGGTAACTATGTCCGTCTACTTCTGGTAAGGGACCCACTATATCAATGTGAAAATTCGTGAATTGGCCGTCTGGTTTTTTAAATTGCCTAGGAGGGGACTTTGTGTGTCTGTTCACTTTGCTTCTTTGGCAATTAAAACAAGTTTACGTTCAGCTTTTTATATCCGTGTGCATGTTTGGCCAGACAAAACAACTGCTAATCAACTTGGAAGTTGCTCGGCATCCAGGATGTGAGAGGTTGTGAAATGCATGAATATCTTCTTTCTTAATGAAGGTGGTATGTATGGTCACGTGTTACCGGTCCCAACATCGCAGAGTAATGTTTTTGTTCCAAATGGGACGGGATGTTCCTTCAGCTGTAAAGAAGTATCCTCTTTTACTTTCTTTAATGTGACATCTTTCTGTTGTTCTTCTGCAATGAAGTCGAAGGAGAGTGTTTCGGAATTGATAGCTTGTATCATGGAGCGTGAGTGTATCTGCCACAATGTATAGTGCGAACCTTTAACATTGCGGATATCCAAGGGAAATTGGGATATGTAATTCAATTGTCAAGTATCTCTGTGTGTGTGTATTTGTCTGTATTCACATTTAAAGCATAAGCTAGTGGTTTGTGGTCTGTGAAAACAGTAAAGTTTCGTCCCTCAAACAGGTGTCGAAAATACCTTATTGACAAGTAAATAGCAAGTAATTATTTCGAGAAGGTACTGTATTTCTGCTGTGCTTTGTTCAATTTGACAGAAAAGAAAGAGATCATTAGTATCGTCTTTGATATAAGATAGCTTAGTAAAATCTGCTAATGCTTTTTTAGCATCTTGAAATGCAGTTAAAGCTTCTCCGTCTATCAGTATTTTTGCATTTTTCTTCTTTTGTTTTTGCAGCAAGTTGGTGAGTGGGGTTAAAATTTTCAAACAACTTGGAATAAATCTACGGTAGTAATTTATTAGCTCGAGAAATCTTTGTAGTTGTCATAGTGATGTTGGTTGTGGGAAGTTTTGTATTGCTGCTACTTTCTCTGCGACAGGTGTAATTCCACTTTTGTCGATCACATGGCCCAAGAAATTTAATTTTGGAGAAGCAAAGTCGCATTTGTGGACATTTATTTTTAAGCCAAAATGTGCCAGTCTCTCAAAAACTTGTTGAATATGGTGTAAATGTTCTTCTTTGTCACGGCTAATGACAAGCGCATCGTCAATATATGCAAATGTAAAGGGTTTGTCATTGAGTCTTTGAAAGGTTTGGGTGGCATTCAGTCAGTTAAGTGCCATACGTGATAAACACTTGGGTGATCATGTCTCGAAAGAGATATGACTGACTGAGCAGATGATTATCCCGCAGTAGGTTGACATTGCTTTCTGCCGTAGACTGGTTACCAACCAAGGCTATAGAATCCAATCTGTCCTGTTATTTAACCCATAACTGAAGGGAAGAGACAGATTAATACCCTTTCCAAGGGTATTTGTGCATAAGTGAATGCAAGGAATTCAACTGGTATTCGAAATCGACTCTCTGATTTCTCGTTCCAAGTCAATATCCACTGCACCACAATGCACATCCTATAATAATGGGTGGAATTACATAACCCAAATGGCATCCTGGTGAATTGTTAGAGTCCAAACGGGGTAATAATTGCAGTTTTCTTTATGCCTTCTTCTACTACTGGAATTCGGTAGTACATCTTAACCAAATCCAATTTTGTGAAAACTGTGGTTCCTTGCAAATCCATGGCGAAATCAGGTAAGTGCGGAATAGGATATCTATCAGGAACCGTTTTTGCATTGAGATTCCTAAAATCCCCACAAGGTTGTCATGCGCCCCTGTCTGGCTTTGGTACCATATGTAGCAGAGAGGAGTATGGGCTATTTGATGGACGTATGATGCCTAATTGTAACATGTGCTGAAATTCGTCCTTTGCTACTTTATATTTTTCTGGACATAATCTGTGTAGTGTAGGTGGTTCAGATGTGGTGATATAGTGTTTAGCAGAGTGGTGGATTTCATCTGTATGTGTTAAAGGCGTGGTTAATGAAGGAATTTTTTAATCAAGTCCTGTAGGCCATTAGCGGATCGCTGAACTAATTCCTGTTGATTTATAGATGGAGGTGATTCCCTTTGTTCTTAGTTTTGTTTTATTGTCGCTGAGAGAGCATGTAGCCATATTTACTGCTTTTAGACACAATTACTTCCCAAGGAAAATGAACTGTTTAATTAAGGAGTTATTTACTCCCTTCAGTAACTAAAAGAGTTCAGAACCAATGTTTGTCAAATTTAAACTAGTCTATTTCCACCCTTGGTATAATCACAATCTAAATTTTAAACCATTTTAATGGTTATATTATAGGATATTTGGAATTTACAAAAAAAGACTGACTGAAGTTATTATGAAGATAAAATTAATACCAGTATTAATACCAGTGCCTCTGAAGTCTAATAAAAACTTTTTTTATCTTTTTCCATATATTTTGTAACATAGGTAATGAAAGAATCTAACAAATGCTGAAAAACCAAAACTAACAAAGTTATTGAATGAGAAAATCAAAGGAGTTTTATAGAGAATATCAAGCAATAAAGAGGCTGTTAAATATATAATGAAGTTGAGAACTAGAAGCAAAAGAAAAGGCTTTAAGAACTTGTTTCCTTCATGGGAATGAAAATTAAAGTAAGTTATAGTGAAACAATCACTTTTGATCAGTGATCAGATCTTTGAATAGGCTGGATTTGAGTCAAGGACAAAAGTTATAAAATACTTCACAAATTGGGATCTGTTAAGAAATCTAATAGACAGACTCCCCTTAGTAAAGCAACTATTTTAAAGCATAAAAGTTGAGTCAAGAAATACATAAAAAATGATTTTTCTTTTTAAAATCTTGGATGACTTTATCTGATGCAGATGCACCAGTGGTTAAAAAAAGGCATTAAGGAGATGGCTGTGTGATGATATGGTCTGAAATTGTTGACCAAACCATTCGAAGTCAATGAAGGAGTTAAACTGAACAGTGCTAACTGTGATTTCATAGACATGACATTCTTTGAATGGTGCAAGTCTCAGCCTTGCAGTTTCAAAGTGAAGGGTGTATTTATGCACAGCAATGCACTCTAAGATAATCATGAATTTTTTGAGCATAATCTGAAACTAATTAAAAATATATGGTCAGTTGTGAAATGAACTTATATGAAGGTGGAAAATAATATGACAGCAAAGCAATTAAAACCACCATGTCAGAAATTGAATCTGCTGAATGTAATTAAAATCAATGGATAATAGATTGCTGGCTGTTATTGAGAAGAAGGGTCATTATATTAAGATGAAAATGCTTCAAAGATTTCTCATATAGGTTTTTTATTTGTTCAATTATGGGTGTTTGTCAATTGCTGATTATTTTATTACCTTGTTATTGAAGTTAATAGTGATTTTCTAGTTTTACATAACTTCAGACTGAAATTTGGCAAAAATATTCCAAAGCAAATTAATGTTATTGAAGTTTATATAATTTGCATGATAACTTTAGGTGGCCTGGATAAAATGAAGGAAGAACTGTAGCCTCTCAACTGTGAAAGAAGGCAAGTTACTACAATGTAATGGGATATACATTACTTTTGGTTATAAACACATAGACACACACATGTACAAAACACATAGACACACACATGTACATGCACATACACACAAAGGAAAATCAATAAAGTAAATAAAACTGCAGGTTTGAATTTATCAAAAATAAAAGTGCAAACCAGGTGTCTTTTCAGTCATACAAATTGAAGTTAGTATACAAAAAATATTATTTTTGGATGCTAACATATTTATTAGGAAAGGACAAAAAAGACACTTTTCCTAATCTCTGTTAAAGATTTTTATATACTATATGTCTGTACCTCAATATAATATAATGCTTAATAATTAATATCAGAACTTTAAAAAACAGCTAATGTTAGAACAATCCAGCATTTTGGATGGCAAGTTATGGCAGAACTGTTTATATGATTAACATTTATAACTTGACTTTATAAAAATGTTTTCAGAAAGAAACAAAAAATTAACAGAATGAGAAAAGTTATTATATAAAGAAAAGAAATTAAAGGACAGAAGTAAAAATTGTCCAAGAATTGTTATAAAAAAAGTAAAAATGGGATAAAGAAAGAAATTTAATGTGGAAAATATTAAAAAAGAAAAGTTCCTGGTTATTACAGAGATGTAGTGCATGCTCATCAGATTTTTGTTTTATGCAAAGTGCATCAAACTGAAGGGAGATGAGTAATATTTTGAACTTGTATTGTAAACAGTAAAATTATAGTCCTTTTCAAAGTTGCTGATTGTTTAAAATAAATGTTAGACTTAATCAAATTTTTTCAGCAATTCATTTTTTTGGCTGCTACAGAATATAACCAAAAAGCTTTAAAATTAAAGAGTATGTTCATGCAAAAAAAAAAATGGTTCTTCACATTCTACAAAACTGACTATTGTCTACTTTGACAAAAGTGGTTTTAAAGGCATACTATTAATGGAATGGTCTTCAGACTTTCCAGATATTGATCCAATATAAAATTTTAGGTTCATCATTAAAGGAAATATTTATGAGAATGGAAAACAATATTGAAGTAAAGATCTCTTAGAAGCAATAAAAACCACTGTCGTGAATGCTAGAAAGTAGAAAATTCAACAAAATTAATAACTGTTGAAGACTATATAATTTCAAAGTGTCCAGATTAATATGTAAAATAATTTAGTTATGTATATGGGATATTGTGTTATGTTTCTATAATCTAAATCTTTCGGTTATATATATAAATAAAATTTATGTTGCATTTATTTTGTTTGTTTGCATAATAAAAGTTGAAATCCTAAATTAAGTTATTAGTAATATGTTTAAATAAGGATAGATATTATAAGCTGAAACTCATATGAGACATTGCTCATTTGAATATCAATTTTACCAACCAACATTAAAAATTTTATTGAGAAAATATTGACTTCAACAATAAAACCTGATATAGTGTAAGATAAAAAAAACTGTTGGTAGAGCTCCATCAAATAAACAACCTATTTGCATTTGAATAAAAATAACAATGTGTTAATATGTTTGTAATTTCAAACTGGTCCACATTTATCTGAAATGCTTTCATCTGCTTCACTAATTCCATTCAATGTTCTTTCTGTTGCTTTTGCAAAACACCACACTATCCAGTTTCATTTTTTATTTTGTTCTTTCTTTTCTTTTCTTTTTATTAGCATAAAACAAGGTTGAAGATCTGTGATTTCTCTTTTGTCCAAATGAATTTTTGAAATCTCAGTCATATGGGTTTATTCTTCCCTTTAGAAGTTATTCTCTCATTTTATCTACTTGACCCATCCTACTTGGCCCAGATCTAGTCGCAACTTCTACAACACACCTATGGCTTCTGTAGATGGAGACACACCCAACCACCCAGAATTTTTCTTTTACCTCAGTAATACAAATGATTTTGTTCCATTCATCCTCCTTATATTTCTGTTAAAAAACAAACATTGAAAGAAAGTTACCACATTTTTATGGTTTTTTTACTGCCTTTTGAAAAAATGGTGCTCTTTACAAATAAATGATTTTAGACACTGAAACTTTTCTTTATTATTTCACTCACACCTGTTTTTCAAACACTTTGACTTCTTCACATTCACATGCAAACTCTATTCTCTCACTCCTAAAACCCTCTCTTAATATCTTTCTTAATACTCAGCCTTATTCCTTCTCATACACCCTCTGTTGATTGCATGAATAAGAGGAGGAAGACTGTGAAATTTTCTCTCTCTCTATCATTCATGAAATTATTTTTTCTCTTTCTGCTTTGTAGACTTCAATGGATTCACACATATGCAAAAATATGTTCTCTTTTTCTATATTTCTCACTTTATCACACAAGCTTTCCATATAGACTTATCAGTCTACTCACTATAATGAAAGATAACAACTTTAAAATTATAAACACACACACAAACACATACATGTATATATTAAGTATAGATACATACATATATATGTGTACATACATATACATATATACATACATATATATGTGTATATATACATACATATATATGTGTATATATACATACATATACATATATACATACATATACATGTGTATATATACATACATATATATGTGTATATATACATATATATATATATGTGTATATATACATACATATATATATATATATACATATATGTATATAAGTACACATAGAAATATATATACACATATATACATATATGTGCACACAAACATATCATGTTTATGATATTATTAAGATATGACCTGACAAATTGACCCTGGCAAGATAAAAAACTGGGTTTCATGATCAGATAGCAAACATTCTAATCATACAGTCATGCTGTATATCTATCTATCTATCTATCTATCTATGAAACCTCTTGGTAAATGGATAGAATTATTACAAAAAAAAAATACTTATTAAACTCTAGAGTCAAGATGCTGATTATAACATCAATCAGCTAACTGATAAATTTTGTATTTGTATTAATCCTATATGATAAATATAATTTTGTGGTATGGTATATTTATGAGTTAAAGTGCTCAATATCAGGAATAGAGTGTATGTAAATATAAAAGTGAACATTGAATTCATCACCCAGCAGTGAAACTCAAGTGGTTACTCACATTTGAAATAGACAACCCAATCTAAATTTAAAAATAGCTAAATACCTAAAATTAAATCGATTAGTTTTTAGAAATAAATATCTGTATATATATATATATATATATATATATATATATACATATTTATGTGTGTCTATATTTACACACACACACACACACATATAAATGTACACAGGTGTGTGTGTGTGTGTGTGTGTGTGTGAGGATGATGAAACAAAGTAGAAAGTCTATAAATGATGTTTGTTATTCTCATTTTTCTTATGTCAGATTTAATGCATCATTTGTAAGCTTTTCCACTATGTCTCATCATCTACACTTTTACTAGTTATACTATTATTCATCTTACAAACACACATTCACATATATATATGTGTGTGTGTGTGTGTGTGTGTGTGTTGTGTGTGTGTGTGCATATACATATATATTTCCTTAAAACATTATATTTATTAGATACATATCTTTAAATAGATATCTCTATTTTTAAATAGTGTAAATTTATGGCTATTTGCTCATAATTCGAGTGTTTTAATGAAGAAAATCCATTAATTCCTTAGAAATTTGTGTGTTTATATATATATATATATATATATATATATAATATAAATATATAATATAAATATAAAAGGAAATTTAATTTTAGAAAAGAGACTTCCTAGATGTCATTCATTTTAAAAAGGAAAAATCTACTTTAAAAGAAATAATGGATTGCATTGATTTTTATAAAACTAGCTGTATAGCCTGGTGTTGCTCGGGTTTTTTTAGTGGTTGAATTGAAATGGTAAGGTCAAGTGCTTATGCAAAAAAGCTCCAATATGAGATTGCCATGACACATAAGTTAAAAAATATGAAGTAAGTATTGGTTTTTGTTGTATTTGTAATTTTGCTAGTAAACAAGAATGATATATGTACGATTGGAAAAATGGGGGTGGCCATTATGGGAGACTATAATGTGATGGAATGACATTTTGATGCAGAAGAAGTAGATGCATTGTCTCTGCAATGTCGTAGGGATTGGCACCTTGTAGAAAATGTGACATTGTTATGGTATATGAGAAGGTAGAAGTAACAAAAAAGTGTTTTTTTGTTGAAATACAACTTAGTGTTTGAAATAAATAAACAATCACAAAAAGCAATATTTTCCATTCAGTTTTGCCACACTCTATGTGAAATGAAATTTTTGTTTGCATAGCAAAGACTTGATCTACCTTAACTTGATTTTTGGTTAAGTTTGAGTGAAGCATCTTGGAAAATTGCCTAAAAGTATTCAAAAGATCATCTGAAATTGTGTTTGTTGTTGATTTTTGATGAACCCTGTACATAGATTTGAAAAATTTTTGTGTACATTAAAGGTTCAGAACTTGATCTACAAGTTACCTAATTTTGGTTGAATTTTCATAAGGTGTCTTGGAGGAGAAGAGTTTGTAAATTCTAAGGGTTTCAGTGATTTCTACTGTTACCTGTAAATCGATTTGAAAAGATTTTGTGTACATTAAAGATTCATGTAATAATCTACAAATGATCCAATTTTGGTTGAAATTGGACCAGGGGCTTCGGAGGTGTAGCGTTCATTAGAATGGAGGCACACAAACATACATACACAGACAGGCACATACATTTTTATACATATAGATATATTATATTTTCAGTTCACATTGTTTGTTTACCTTCAATTTAGAGGTCAACCTTTGATTTAAATTTAAGCAACTGAGAGAATATATATATATTTAACACATTAATGTCAAAATTTAAAAAAAGATCATCCTATACAAATCCTCTATTAATTTTTTTAAATTAAAATTTCTATAATATTTTCTTCTATATGTTCTTTGTAAAAGATTTGATTATTTCAAACTGAATTATATCAGACTGGTAGAGAGAAGTCTTATGGACGTTTTTGATACATCCTTCTATGAAAACTTTTTTCTCTACTGACATAACAGTTAAAATCAATCAACAAAATGCATTTATTGTAACTTTTCTCATCTGATCTTTATCATAAAATAGATGAAAGATCTTGAAAATTCAATAAAAAAATGCCCTGTAGATAATATTATTTTCTTCATTAGCATTAAGACAAAACATGGAGAGTCATTATAAATCGGTGTGTGTATATTTAAAAAGCAATGTGTTTATTAAAAATGCATAATTTTTTCAGTTGTTGTTAGAAGTAAATGAAACAAATGTTAATTAAAGTAGTAGTTTCTTGCTTTGTTACAGTAAAATTATGTAAAGTTTATTTCATCTATGAATAAAATACACAAAAGACAATTTGTGATGCTTTGCGTCACTGGTCATTGATGGCATCGATTCAGTAGCTGGACTTCAAGTTGACTTTTCCAACGGTGATCTCAAGGAAGTCACATGGAATTCTCATTAGATGTCTCTCTACCAAGTCAAACCAAGCTGAATGCGCGTGCACAATTGGGTAAACGAAATTGGGTAAACAAAATCATCTTCTTCCCAAACCCTGTTTCTATCAAGCTGGCAATGGAATGGAAATTTTGACCAATTTCTCCAAGTAGTAATTGTGAAGCATATCATTAATTCAAGTTTCTTGTTGGCAATATTACTTCAATCCAATCAAAGTTTTAAGTTTGTGGCAATTCGAAATGTCCTTGTTTCACTTCACACCAAAGCTTTATGGAAACTGCCAAAGAATTGTCTTTGAGTATAGTGGGTAAGGCTGGCAACAGTGGTAAGACATCTTCTGTTCTGTTGGTACTTTGGACTGGCTCTTTGATCCAAGCTGGGTCTCAAATGGAACTCAAACTATCTGCAAAATCACTTCCCATCCGGCTTTTAACTCAGGTTGGCCATTCAAAATTTTGTCTGCAAAATCACTTCTTGTCTGTCTTTAACTTTGGTTGGCTGTTTCAATGCTTCAACTTCTTTTGGTTGGTCAGTGGCAGGCTTCTCTATGGTTGGCACCCAATGGCGTGGCATTATCTCTGTCTGTATACATTTTCAACCAGGAGCTCTATGAGAGGTGGCCGACCCTGCGGTGGGTCTTCACTGGCTTGGCGCCTATCTTTGTCATTACATCTCTTGGCCAAGAGCCAACTGGAACTGCTTGCAGCCCTTTAGGGCTCTGTATTTATGCTTGTTCCTGCACTGGGTGTCTATGAAAATCTAGTTTCTGACCTTTGTGGTCAATAAAATCACTCTCACCCCCACCTATGGGGCGGAGTCACTTCTTTCTGTCTTTTTCCCTTTTGGTTAACAAATCTAGTCTTTGGTTCTTGCAGCCAATGAAATCACAACTTCAGCTCTCTCTGTCTTCTTCCTTTTGACGCAGCCAATGAGACCATTTTCTCTTTACTTGTTTTGGGCGGGACCTTTTTGCCTTCAATTCCTCTCTTAGGGAAATCTCAATTTAGTCATTTCTCATAATTAATCAATTGTCCTTTTCTCTCCCACAACAAATCAACTCAACCTTTGCATTTGTCAAAAAGCCTGAATATGCAAAATTCCCTTCTTTTCGTTTGTGACAACCTTTTCTAACATTCCACAGCTATCTTTTTGCTTTCCATTGTTTGCTTATATATTACACACAGGTTTGTTAGAAAAATACAATAAACAATAAAATTTTCATTTTTCACTTCTCACCTCCAGTTAGTATCAGCTGTGTCATTGAGAATAACAATTGAACCTCTCTCAGTCATCCTGTTTCCGCTGTCAACAATGTCCGCTTGATCCGATGACCTTGTCTGGTTGATTCTGGGTAAAACCATTACACCTGTCGTTTGCAATCTTCCTTTTTTTTTTGCCTCTGTTCATAATGGAACAGAATAAATTTTTCCAGTTGGTTCTTTTTTATCTATACAATACAAACTAATATAATTTCTTCCATTCCGGTTATGCTAGCATAGTGTGACAAATTTATGTGAATAAGATTTTTTGAAAATTTAGAAATATGACAAAATAAATAAATAATTTAAAAATAATGTAAATTTTCTAGTAAAAGTAAGTACTTCCTAATTAACTTTAACAATTCCAAAGGAATTTATAAAAACATTTTTATAGTCTTATTTTTTTAATTAATCATTTACTTTCTTTTTCTTGTTTTCTACTTTTTAAGAGATAAATTATTCAGTATACATATAATATAGTGCATTTTCACATTCCTGACTTCTTTGATAGACTTGAGAAACATGTTACTGATTTCAGAGAGAAAATAAGATACTTCTAAAATTTCAGCATCAATGTTAAGTGATAAAACACATTCATTAGAAATGCACAGTATTAAAAATCACTTTTAAGGCAAGTTTTCATATTTATTTGCTATATTAACTTTGTTTTTGTTTGAAGAAAAAGCAAAATTTATAATCTATTAATAGCTGCAGAAACTAGAAATGGAGATGTCTAAATGTCAACAAAGATACTTTGTTTATAATTTGTGAACATTAATTTTGTCAACTCTAGCAAATTTTTTACTCATATTAGCCTTCCTAAAAATGTATCACTTAAGAATGTAAAAATATTAAAAATGAAAGCCTATTGTAATGATAATATATTCAGAATTATCATAAAACAAAAGCACCCCCAGTAATGACAAAAGCACCCTCAGTAATGACAAAAGCACCCCCAGTAATGACAAAAGCAGAAAACTATATTAATTATATGTGACTCTGCAGTAAGACACATAATTGTTGTAATGCAAAGAAAGAAGATAATTATTCTGAAACATATGAGAAATTACTTTGCATTACATATGCATAAAATGCATTACATATGCATAAAATGCATTACATATGCATAAAATATTATTAAATATTATAGGAAAACACATAATGTGTTAGCAGGAAGCTATAGCAAAGACACTGCCCTAACAGAATTTTGCTAATATAGTGAATGTACCCTTTATGGAATGCCTACATTGATGGCCTCATGTCACACAAAGCTAAATTTAGTAAACAGTTATAGGAAGTCTCAGGAATTACAAACAGAAAAACCCATAAATATGGATTCAGTTTTAGATAAATAATTATAATAATAAATATTACAATTAAGAAACATGACAAATATTTGTTTCAAGCAAGCACTTAATAAAAAATTTCTTTTGTACCAAAAATTGTGATAATGTGAAATCTGTAATGTTTAGATTGTTTCAAAAGAAGCAATTCTTCTCATGATGCTACTACAGAAAAATGTTTTAAGGCTTTATTTTCGTAAATTATCTTATTTCTTATTTTAACAAAAAGAGTAAAAAAAAAACAAAAAAGAAAACCTGCAAAAGTGAATAAGCATCTCTAAAAAGTGAATTTCCCCATCTACAAACAAAGCAGCCTAATTTCTCAAGATGGTTGCCGTCTTTCAAATGAAAAAATAATGACTGAAGTATAAGCATGTGTTTATAGGCAGGAACACGTGTGCACATAATTATGTATATTTAGACATATTTAAACATACAAACATATATGTGTGTGTGTATGTTGTCACAATGTTTTATCACTTTCCTTTTTTCTAACTCCATCACAATTGAATAGAGGAATTCATGTTTATAAATGTTGCATTTTACATAGTTAGATTAAAGATAGTGTTTTCCATCCTGTCAACATCTAAAAGCTCTTAAATATGGGAAAAGAACTCTTCTGAATCCACATGTAGCACTGAGTTTGTTCTGTTTCTTTTATTGCATTTTAAAATGTTGCAAAATTAGCCCATCTATCTTTGTGCACTAGAAAGTTAAATGAGGTCATTCAGAATATTTCTGGTATATATTTGTGCAAATATTTTTCTCCTATATGACATGTGACATACAGTTGGCAGTTGATCCAGTAAAGTTGCTAGGCTGGAGGTTGCTGTCATGTTAATCTGGACTGGTCACTCATGAAGATAGAGTTTTAGTGACTAGAGGAAAAGATTTGTTGGTTGTCCTGAAACAGACAGTTGCTTTTTGTTCTAAAAAGGACAGTTGCTGTAGAAGTGGTTGAAAGTGTCATCAGGCTTAGTAGCAGGTCAGTGGCATCAAGCAGAGTGGTAGTGGTCAGAAGCATCAGGCAGCATGGTTGCAGGCATTAACAGTCTGCAGTCAGTCCTTCACTTGCCTGTGTCAGTCAGCTTCTGACTTGTTTGCCTTTAGATTGCTCTTTTTATACACCCCTGTGTATGTCACTGTCATTGTGTATCTCATTTTAATTTCTGTTGACTTATGGTCAAATAATGTAAAAACCAGAGATTTTGAGGTGAGAAGCCTACTACTATGATATTACCTACATGTTCAGTCCATGGTATTCTCACTGTCTTTTTGTAGAAACACATTATTACTGCTACAGATCTCTTCTTCATCTGTGATAAGATTGTCCAACTTTCACTGTCATATAGGAGGAGCAATGTTACATAACATTTCAGCATTCTTATCTTTTTAACCAAATTTTTCCATTTCTTAATATTTTGCTTAGCTTTTGGAAAGCATTTTCAGCTATTCCAATGCACCTTGGAATTTTGGTGTTATATTTTCCATCCTCTTTTAAAACCAGTCCTAAATTTTTGTATTTGCTTGATTTTAGTCACTTATTTGGTGTTTGCATTATGGGCTGTTCTTTTTTTCTAACAACTATTTATCAATTGACGTTTAATCCTTTCTTCTCACTTTCCTTCACTAATTTCTGTAGAGGCTTTTGTAGTTTCCTTTCTGTCTCTGCAATCAACACTGTGTCATTAGCATATTGTTAAGATTGTGACCAGCAATAATGAATCCTGGTACGACTTGTAATTCTTTCAGGATTGCCTTACAGTAGATGTTAAATAAGTCTGATGAGAAGGCACATCCTTATATTATGCCCTTTCTGTTTTACGTATTTACTGAATTCATTTTCTATCCATATACAGGCAATATGTTCCCAGTATAAGTTCTGGATTATTCAAATATCTTTTTTCTCGTACATCAAGCTTACTTGGCAGATTAAACAGTTGCTTCATACCTTAATCAAATGCTTTTGCATGATCTGTAAAACATAGTTATGTATCCTTCTGCATTTGTATTGCTCTTTCTGTGTATAAATATCATATTCATTGTTCCAGTGTCATCAACAAAACAATACTGTTATTTCCTATTTTCAGTTAAATTTTACTACACACTTTATTCATCAGAAGTCAGAAGAGAAGTTTTGCTTTTATTTGCACCCACCTTCTTTGACCAAGTATAAAACACTTTCATATATTTCATTTATTATTTGTATAATCTTGAAATTTTAAAGTTGCCAGAATCCCATCAAGCCCTGTTGCTTTGTTTCAGTTCAATCTGCTCAGTACTGGTTTTACTTCAGAATATTTCTTGTTTTTCTATATTTTTGTTTATTGCAGGTTTTCCTCTTTTGTCATCGAAGAATTCTCCAATGTATTCGTTCCATCTTTGAGGTATATTTTCTTTACTTATATTTTACTGTTTATCATAATTTCAGGTCAATCAAAATTTACTTTTTTGGATCTGCTATAAATTTAATCTTCTTTACAATATTCTATAAAAACAAATATTAATCAAATATTTCAAGAAAAGCATGATTTTCACACCCAGGAATATCTGTAAATAAAACAGTTTTTATCATAATGATTCATGATACACACAGAAAATATAGAATTAAGTCACTACAGGTAGGATTCATTTTTTAAATCAACAGGTTTTGTTTATCCATATATAATATCATCATGACTTTCCCATGTTTTCTTTAAATTTTCACAAATTTTGATAGAATAAATATGATTGAATTATGCAGATATATGTTTCTAAATGCATTAAAACCCTTAACACTATAATTAGAGAATATATAAATAAATTTACTGCTGAGTAGGAATTCAGTTAAAATGAGACATAAATGAATCAGGGGTTTTTTAACAAATGGAAATATACAAAAATGAAAGAATTCCATAATCTATGAAAAAATGTCTTTTTTACATTATTAATTTTTACTAGGAATTCAGATTGAACATAGATTTTTTTCAATAATATTATGATTAAGTAAAAAGCAAATTCTTATATCTAACCAATTAGAATTAGTCACTCTTTAAATTTTACATCTACCCACACTTAAAAGGAACATATATCTACAGTTTATCACCAGAATTAAATCTGATAAATCTGAGTTTTAGCCCCTAAAATATAATAGGTATATTACTGAATGACATTAATTAAAACAAATATGTATTTATCAGTTTACTTTTTAATTTGCCACCATGATCCACTAATTTGCCAAAAGTTTTAATAAAAGGTAAGTGATACTGGTACAAATGTCATGGGCATTCAATGCAGGGAGGTACCTTAGTTGTGAATAAGGTACCATAGCAGGGTGGTGGCAATTCCATAATGGTATGGGGCGCATTCACATGTCATGAGTTGAGTTCGATGGTGTTTTAGCATGTTGTTGAACAGTGCCTACTACATTACCCTGCTTCATAACCATTGCGCACCTATTCACAATTTCTTTATGCCCTGACAATGATGTTATTATTCCAGTAATAATCATCAGTTGCCCAAGTTACCCAGAATTGGTTTGAGGATCATTTTAGAAACTTTTGACAAATACAACAAGCACCACATTTTCGTGACATGGACCCAATTGAGAATTTATGGGATGTAGTGGAGAGGTTTATTTAAACATACAAATAGGGCTCAGCATCTTTTCAGAAGTCTTTCTTACATTTGTAAAATTGTTGCCACAATGTCAAGTTATTAAACTTACCAAGGCTAGACCCTAGGCATCTATCCTTTGGTCTTTGACACATCACTGTAGATTCATAAATTTGCTTACTTAATAATACATATCAGGATTCTAAGCTTCAATGCAATGATTTTTCATTGCATTGTTTATCTATGAATTTGGTTTTCTTGTTGTCTATATTTGTGTTTTGGAATCTAATTTTATAGTTAGAAGTTTTGTTGCTCATAACTTGAAAAGTTTGTCACCAGAGTGTTTTGAGTGGCCTTTGAGTCAGGGAGGCTGAGAATAATAATTTGTACACTAAAATTAACTTAGATCATTTTCACAGGTGGGGAGAAACTTATTTTTGGCATGGGCCTGCTTGAAAAGATAGAAAGGCCTGTAATAAGTTATCCTGACGTTTTGATTTTTAAAATTTTTCTATTACCAAATTTGAGCAAATCAAAATATGCTGTACAACTCAAGTACATGAGGAAAAGATCTGAATTTTAAGATTTTGACAAATATTTGATATATTTGGGTAATAAAATCATTTTCATATTCAAAATGGTCCTAGAAGTATGGTATAACAATTTCAATTGCATTAAACCATTTCAATGCATTAAACCATTTTTGATAAAAACAATTATTAATAGCTATCTTATTTTCTTAAATGGATATAAAGAGACATTTTCTAGTCTAATTACTTGTTGGCTATTGTAAATAAGTAATTACATAAAAAGTAAAAATCACATGGTTAAGTAAAAAGTGGCATTTACCAGTCAACCACTGCTACACATAATAGAATGTTGACTAGAATGCTGACCATTTCTTCGTGAACAAACACAAGGCTATTAGTTAACACCTGCAGACATGATCAATAATGGGTGCAAAGAACAGACTTCCTGTTTGAACTTCCCAACTACCCCATCTCACTGGTTTACTCAACAAAAATATTTAATCTCTAAACACACATTTTTATAATGTGCCACTTTTTCTCTAAGCACTCTTTCTTATAAACTGTCTGAGTTTTTTTGTATTGTTATTTCTTAAGAATAAACTATGTTTTTCTTGTTGATTAATTTTTAAGTATTATTAGATTTGAATAGTTTTATTATTTATTAAAACAGTCTTTATCTTTTTTAAATTTTTTTTAGTTTTATCTTTTATTAAAACAGTCAGTTATATGCTGTACATGATATACGCTTGGGCAATCATGTCTCCAAATAGACATAACTGACTGGACAGAAGATTACCTGAAGTAGGTTGCAATTCCTTTCTGTGGTAGACTGGGGGGCTGAGACAAGACAGGTCACTTCATTATTACTAAAAGTAGGTCACTGAGGTACAAAACATTTGTTTTTGCAGAATGGCAATTAATATAGTTTTAGAATTTTAGTTTTGATTTTAGAGATGAAAAATTGTTAACATACTTTCACTTATTTGTTCGTTTGTTTTTTTGTGTGTTTTCAAACATTTGTTCTTATCTTGATTATTAGAGATTTTATTTTAGACTTGACATTTTAACTTTTGTCCACTTCCACTAAATTCTTTAAAAATACAACACTGATGTTCACCAGTTAAAACAAGCACTGGTTGCTGTTATTTAGTGTTGTGAGTTCAATCCCAGGATCTGGTAGTGAAATATACCCTGATTCAAGAAATGACATTACACGGATAATAATTAACATATGATATCCCATATCAGCTAAAATCTGAAGAAAACCAGATAGTACTAGGCCTAATAATAATAAAGATATGAACATGTTGAAATAAGTATAATCATATTGTTTAACTGAAAAATCATCTTTTTCCTTTCTTCTCTATTTATTGGTTACTTTGGGGTCATGCTGTGTTCTTGCAACTCTTGCATGACACGGCTACTCTCAAAGTTCTTTTAATAACAGCATGGTCTACAACCTGTCCTTTGCAGGCCATATTATCTCTTGTATCAAACTCACAAAAACATCATTTTCATGTTTCTCCTCATAATAATTTGGACCATCAACCTTTACTTCTGCACACATAACATTCTGCCAACCTTAGTGGCTTTCTAAAGATCATCTCTACTCACTGATATATTCTTTTTAAACAAACATGGTTTCAGCTTTACTTACACAATTTTTTATAACTGCATCAGGAACAGTATGGCTAACCTGCTGAAATGACATTCACTCAATTAAGTATTTATGGGATCTGGAGGAGTGATCTATTCACATTCACCTATACATATCAGGTTGGTGTAAATATCCATTAAGATATCCATGTTTTCCAACCACTCGTACAAACATCAAGTGGCTGTATTTCCTTAGGCATGAGAGAGGGTCAGAGACAGTACTTAACAACTACCTTATTGCTTTTGGCATGTCTGTGTAACCAATTTTTTCTATTTGTTTTTATTATGGAGCATATGGAATATACACATCAACACAGGGCACTTTTACAAAAAGAGTAGTTGAAAATAAATTAGTGTCACAAGAATATTTGTTTTTGCTAATAATCTGAACATTCTGAGATATTTAATAACTTGTCAGACTTTTATTTAAGACTAGCTGTTTGGGGTTTTTTAGTGGTTATATTGAAATGGTAAGGTCAAATTCTTATTCAAAAAGCCCCAGTATAAGGTTGCTGTGACACATAAGCTAAAAAATACTAAGTAAGTATTGGTTTTTGTTGTATTTGTAAAACGGGATTTATGCTTGATCAGTTTTGTGAATAAATAGGAATGATGTATGGACAATTAGAAGAACGGATGTGGGAGTTATGAGAACCTGTAATGTGATGCAATGACATTGTGATGCAGAAGTGGATGCATTGTCCCTGCAATGTCAAAAGGGTTGGCACCATGTAGAAAATGTAAAATTGGTATGGCGTATGATAAGGCAGAAGTTACAAAAAAGACCCAGTTTTTGTTGGAATACAACTAAGCATTTTGGATAAATAAACAATTGCAAAAAGCAATATTTTCCATTAATTTTTGCCGCACACTGTTTGCAAATGAAATTTTTGTTTGCATATTAAGGCATCAGATCTTGATTTACCAGTGACTCAATTTTGGTTGAGTTTGAGTGAAGCATCTTGGAGAAATACATGAAAGTGCAGAGAAGAGAAATATATTGAAAATACTTTCAAGTTCCCTTTAATACCCTATTTCATATTCAATGAAAAAGAAAAGGCTCATAAAATATTCCAAAATAGAAAAGCCAACCCTCCTGATGAACCCAATGAATAAAACAATATATATTGTTTTACCCACTAACTCTTTTACAACTACAATTGAAAATAATTTATCTAAACTCAACATAAAATTTATTCAACCAAATTTAAAACAAGGATTTAATCAATACCAAACAAAGCAATAAACTAAAACTTGAAGAAAGAAATTACTCTATCAGTTGCAATGATTGCCTCAAAGAATACATCAGAAAAACTTCAAGAAATTTAAATAAAAATTATAAGGAACACAAAAGAGATATTTTGCAAAACACCATATTTTAATATTCAATTTTTTCTTTCTTATTCCTGATTTTCTTCTCACTTTTATCTTCATAACTTTCTTTCAAATTTTATTTTCCTTTATCTCTCATCATGTATTTAATATAACATTTTTTTGCCTTTGTATTTCCAAATAAAAACAAACCAGGAAGACCTTGGGTTTTCCTATTTTTGTCATGGTATCATGCTATGAACTCTAATCTTTGTTCTATAAAGTTCATTCAAAAAACAAAAAAAAAGTAGTGAAATGCCCTTTATTTTTTAACAAAAGGAACAAAGAAAGTTCCTTATCAAGGGTCTGGACCATAGGAAGTGTTACCATCAGTATTTGGGTGACACATTTGCAAATAACTTACTCAGCTCTGGTCATTTTTGAATAAAAGAAGTATTTCTTTTATGTTTTACTTACTGTCTTTTTGCCTAGATCACTAGTTTTTTGTTTCCTTATCATTTAGTTTGTTTTTGAGGTTTTTGATTTAGGCAGTTGATATTACACTAGAATGGATGAATAGAAGTTTCTCTTTAAAGTGTCTCCAATTTTTTTTTTAAATTCATTCTTTTCATATTTATTTATGAATTTTCTTTTTGTATCTTTTTGTTTTTCTTTTATTCCAGTTTCTTTTGCAAAAATCTTAATCATTTTATTATGGAAATGGAAATCAGATGGCTATTTGTAAACTTTCAAATTTTCAATATAACATGAAAAAAGAAAAGTAAATAAATTAAGTTCTAACAAGTAAATAAATATTTAAGTTAACATTTTTAAAGTTTACAATTTCAATAAAAATTTATTTTTTAATTTTTAAACCTTTTTGGGATTCATAATGAGGAAAGAGTGCTTGGAGAATTTAACACTCACAAACCATATTAAGGACAAGAGGAGCAGAGGGAAACAGTGAGAAACCCACCTAACAAGCTTGTGTGAATGGATAGCAGAGAGAGAGGAGGAGGTTTAATAAGGAGACAAACATTGCTGAGCTTCAAAGGAAGGAAGTTGTAGAGAGTCATGATCCCTCATACCCTGAAGAGACATGGTTCATAAACATAGACCTCAACATTCTTAATATTCTGTGCATTTTCTCTCTGTTTACATTTGCAACACTAGCCTCTTCAAATATTCTAAATCTTTTCTCCCTGCTTATAATTTCAATACAAACCTCTTCAAATATTTACTTGTTGGTCAACTGCTGTCCTTACATTTTAGCCTTTTCATTTTTTTTGTTTTATTTTTTCAGTAAACATTTTTTTCAATTTCTTTTTTGGTCTCTGATCAATTTTTTTGCCTTTTCCAACATTGTATTCTCATCAATCATTAATGTTACAATATTTCATTTCTCTTTCATACAGTCTAGGACAGCATTTCTCAACCTTTTTACTCTTGTGTAACCCTTAAAATAAATTATATGTCTCAAGGAACCCCTGCACAAAAACAAAATTATATACCATATTTTTCTCATTTGCATTTTCATTTACATTGTAGTTCACATGGTAGATATCAAAGTATAGATATATATATTTTAATCATTTCACCTGAAGCAAGGCAGGACCACCACGGGTGTACAGGGGTTACAGTGATAGAAAAATCAAAGTACAGGGGATGTCAAAGAAAGGATAAAAGAATGATGGGTGTCAACAAGATAGAAGATGGCATTTAATGTTGCATTTAAACATTTAGAGATTGTGACTATCAGGAAAGCAAACAAGTAGAAGAGAGTTTCACAAATGGGAAATGTGAGAAAAAAAACTGTTAGAGTAGAAGAGGTAGTTGCATTAAACTATTTTGATGGTAAAAGGGTGGGACCTAGATGCCAATCTAGTAGCATGCATAAATACATGTGTTTTGGGAAACCAGGTTAAAAAGCTCATCAGAGCAGTAAACATGAAAATGCTTGTAGAAAAAATAGAAGGAAGCCACATTACATTGGGGAGAAATCTTTTTTATTGAGAACCTCAAGATGAATAGTAGGATCTCTGAAATAAAATAAATGTCAATAAATCTACTATTATATAAAAGAAAATTATATATAAACTTTTATATACCAGAATAATGTGAGGAAAATTATTGAAAAAAAAGAAGGAAAAAAAAATGTTCATGTGACATCTTTTGTCCTTTGGGGTAAAACTGATGTTTGCATTGATGTAAGTAATGAAGTATTACATTAATTTTCCTAAATATCATGTTACACCATGCTGTCAAAGGTCTAAAAACTAAGTGACCATCACAAATCAACTAATAAAAATGATCTCATAAATTTCCATTCTCACCATGATAATAAAATAAAATCTGGAATAATTTTCATATTTTGTTTGAGAGCAACCAGAATTTGTAACCATCAATACTTGAAACTTCCAAATTATTTCATATTCCGTGTGAAAGAAAAGGCTCACAAAATATTTAAAAATAGAAAAGTAGACCATTCAAACAAATTCCACAAATCAAAATATATTATTCTACTTATCAACTCCATCACAACTAAAATAGAAAATCATTTACCTAAGCTTAACATTAAATTTGTTAAAACTATTTGTATAACAATAAAAGAATTAATTAATACAAAAAATACAGGTTAAAAATTGAAGAGGAAATTTATTATATCACTTGTAATAATCGCCACAAAAAATGCATAAGAGAAACCTTTAGTAATTTAAATAAAATGTTATACAAACACAAAAAGGAACTTTTACAAAACAACACAATCAAGATATTACTTTCTCACTGTAATGAGTTTGATAATTTTTTCAATTGAAAAATGATACTTTAATTAAAAAAAAGAAATCAGTTTTCTAAGACAAAAGTATATAGAAAAATGCTTCAATTTGTAGTTCATCTATAGTAAATTTGTGTCCAGATTCTTGCAACATTTCACCTTTCTTGGCAGATTTTCTATTATCAAAATGTTGGGCAATTATTAACAAAACTGATAAAGATATAAGGAAAAAGTAACTAAATGTAATTAGCTAAACTATATACCCAAATAAATATTACAAAAAAATATAGTATTTTAATTTTAAAATTCAAAATTTCAGCATTCCATCTCCTACACACACGTGTTGTCACATCAATGGAAACATCACTTCAGTCATCATCAGTGAAAAAAAGATCCACAATTAAATGATGAAATGTGTCAGATGAAAAAATTTTCCACTTTGTTATTTAATTTCCAAATATATATATATATATATATATATATATATATATATATATATATATAAGAGCACCATGACACAATTCACTCCCCTGGAAACTTTGAAATGACATGCTGTACTGCTTAGTATTCGTTTTGAAAGTGCTAATACAAACATTTCAGAGTATTTGTGTGTCAATCTGATGGCACTACAGAGGATTCAGAAAGACTTGGATGAGTCTAATTGGGATTACAAAGGTGTTTGGAGTGATCACTAGTGATGGTGACATTATTCTTCCATTCATCTTGCTACAGGTCCTCAGACTCAACATGGAGTCTTACATCAAGGGCTTTGAGAAAGTAATGTAGCTCTGTGTCAAGAGAGTGGCTTCTGGAAGACCTTCATCTGGCAACAGAATTCTGCACCATGCCACACAAGAACCCAGCCATGGCTTGATTATTAAATGTGAAGCATAGTTGAGAGAGAGAGAGACCAAAAAACTTCCTTGTAGCACCAAATATGAATTCAAGGTAAGGATTATGGCAGCATTCACCAACTTAAACAAAGAAACCATCCAGAAGAAATGTAGAAAGTTCCAAAGTTGTCTGGAGGCCATGGTTGAAACCAATGGTGATTTAACCTCTTATAGAAAGTATCTTTTCTTTAGCTGGACTATTACATGTCATTGTTCAGAAACAGACTTTTGAACTTAAAACACTTTTGTTAGCGAAAGGTGTACCTTTTTTCACAGCTAGATTATTTATTAATTTTGTCTTGTTTATGAAATAAATATTTCATAAAATTTCAGCTTGTTGTCTATTAACTTTCATTCTGTATTATTTTGTTTTAATTCATTTATGTTAGCTTCAACTTTGTCTTCTAAACCAAACAGCCAAAATATATCTTGTAAATAATGAGAAAAGAAAATTAATGGTATTAAGTGCAACTAAAAAAAAAAAATGATGGCTTCAAACTGCCATATGGTTACATTTTTTACAATTAAACTTTAAATCCATTTATAAATATCTGAACATTCATCACTGAAACAACAATTTCTAGCAACTGTTCTTGTTTATTTATATACATATATTTTTGTACACACACACACATTATTGACTCCTCATCTCATAAGATTATGGTGAAGATTGCTTATCTTCACAGTTGTACAGGGTGCCTTATGAAGCCAAGTCCTGCTTGGAATCAACAGGGACAATGTTCTCTGATGTCATGACACCTCTGCTCACTATTTTCACTCATTTCTTTGCTTAAATGCAGTTCGTTCATTACATTTCAAAGTGGGCTTTGCCATCATGCATTGGATTCTTCCAATACTTGCAGTCCATGACTTCTACTTTTCAAGATTGGTGCTCTAGCCTAACAACCTTTCATGTCCACTTGTATTGATCTTTGTATCAGCACTGTGGAAAAGTTGGATTCTTGTTCTTCTATGTGCCATGTCCCTTCAGGACGTAGGCAATCATGGCCTTTCACATCTCCCTATCCCTTGTCACACTCAATCCCCACTCCTCCCCCCATCTGCTCAGGTTCATCAAATATGTCATGCATTACTTTTCCTTGTCTCTCTTCTCTTCTATCTGTCCTGTGAGTATCAGATTCTCCAAGCCATTTTTCCTCATTACATGTCCCAAACACTTCATCTGTCTTTTTTCTGATATTAAATATCAGTTTCCTTTTCATGTCCATTTTCCACCAAACCTTCTCATTGCTCATATGTTCCACTCATGGTATCCTCAGCATCCTTGAGTCATTTTTGTGGATCATTTTCAATATTTTAATTTTATATTATATTACTAGAATCCACTTAGATTATTTACCAAGGAAAGTGATTGTTTACCATCACTATATATATATATATGTGTGTGTGTGTGTGTGTGTGTGTGTGGAGGCATGGTGGGGTAATGTTTAGCAGCCCATCCTCTCTCACTTCCTTCTCCCCTCTATGTATTTTCTTCTTCCTTTTTGTTAGACCCAATGCCAGGTTATCAAATGGTTGGATATGACTATACTTTATTTCCTACTTTTAACTTTGCACCTGTCTTTGAGCCTCTCATCATGTCTTTTTTAGTTCTCTCTCTTTCTCTCTCATTCTCCTCTTTTTGTTCTTTATTCCCTCAATGTCTCTTTTATGATCCCCCATTCTGGTTTCTCATTTTACCTACCACCTTTCTATCTCCCTTCAAAAAATAGGTTTACTACCTGATGAGATATTGTCCCTTAAATGTTGAAACAAAATGTACACTTTGTAGTAGATTGTAATTGGAACATATTCTAAATTATAATTAATAAACACACACACACACATATATATATATATATGCATTGAAAAAGAAAATGTTATCAGCAGTACACTTTTTTATTAAAATGTCTTAAATACATATATGCAGGCCTCACTAGCCATCAATAAACATAGATGTTAGACATAATGTTTAATGTTGTTTAAAGTAAAAATAAAAAAGGACATCTATTTCAAATATCTGAAGTAATAAAAATGTCAGATTATAAATAAAAATCTATTAATTCTTTAGAAATATATGTGTATCTGCATGTGAGTTTATGTGTATGTAAATACTGTAAAAAAATGCAATACCTTGGATTATTTTTTGTTAGTTCTATGTATTCAAGATTAAAAATACAGGTAATATAGCTGGATTACAATAAATAACCAGTTATATGAATACACTGTATAATCTTGCTGTGAATTAACATGGGTCTGTTTAGATATCAAATCCATTTGATTGTGCTGGTGATGAAAATCATTCTGTGATTTCATTGATCTTTAACCTGTTGACACAATACAGTAAGAGTTTTTGGTGAATGCCAATACAATGTAAGTTATAATTGAACATCTTATGTTCCATGCATCTTGAAAGGAGGATAAGTTTGGTGATCATACCAACCAAGGAATTTGTTAAAGTAGACAATCTTGCTTGAACAACATTAACTTTCTTTTTACAAGAATGATATCACAGTAGGTTGAACATAATGAACATAAGACCATCATTCAGTATTATATCCACAAACACCAATGGTGATGTTGAGAGTTGGTCTGGTGTATGGAAGATTTTGCTCTCATTGAAACAGATGCAAAACATTTCTCACTTGCAGGAAAACAGTATCTATTCTCAACATTGAACACTACTCTATAGTATTCACCACCCTGATGTCAAGGCTTCAGAATACACGAATTGCCTCTTTGTAAGGGGTAAAAATCACCCAAGGGATCCATCTATTTGCCATAGGTGACGACTCATTATGCTTGAGGATAGGATTCTGGTGGGTGAGAGTTTTAAGAATTAAGCTATAAATATACTCCTAAACTCCATCATTGGATCCTGGATATAACAGGTGCTTGAAACCGCCGCACATTTGAGTATACCAGTCATGTAGCTCTGGAGGAATGAGACAAATTGGATTGCTCCCTCCATCATCTCTTTCATATAGGACTCCAAGGTGAATGAGGAATATGGCTAATTAATAATAATAATTAATAAAATATGAGCACAAAAAACAGGAGACTACACATTGATACAGACACAGAAAGTGATATAGGAAATCAGTCATAAGAAAATTTTTTGATAGTAATAAAGCCAATAAAAGACAAACTAAAAGAAAGTTGTCTCCTTTGTGAGAGAAAAAAAACAGCATCTCAGTTCCAAAAACAGTTACAAAATCAAGAAATGATACGTTACTGATGGAAGTCAAAGGAAAACATGATGCTGAAACTATAACTAAGGATGACTAAATTTCATGATATAAATTTAAAGGTTGACCCACACCAATTTTAAAATCTTTCAAAGATGAGGTGAGGAGTACTGAACTATCACTTTGGATGAAATTAAGAACAATAATTCTATCAAACAAAAAACAAAAAATACAGGTATAAAAAATATCTATTAAAAAAATGATACAATTATAGATACCAACATTTAAACATTTCTTTTGAGGCACCAGGATTACCACAGGAAATAAAAATTGGCTATACAATTTCCAAAGTAGAAACATATATTCAAAACTTACAATGATTATTCAACTGCCAAAGATATGGACATGGTAAAAATAAAGATAAAACAAATGTACAAGAGAATCAGTTTTTGGAATATGTGGGGAGAATGATTCTAACTATACAGTCACTTGCTCAAATGAAACAAAATTCCCTAATAGTAGAAAATATCAACTTCCAGGGACTGTGAAATCTGGAAAAAAGAAAAAAAATATTAAAAGTTAAACACATCAAAATAATTCCCTACTCAGAAGCAAGAAAAAACATTGAAATAAACTCCAGTGCACCATCATATGCAAAAATTACTAAAAACATTACAATCAATTGTAAATTTAAAAACAACCCATACCACTAAGCAGATGATTTTCTAAGCGCAGCTTAGATATGATTTGGTAAGTATATGTATGACTGTCATCCAGAACATTTTCCAAGGATGTATAAATGTTCATTTGACTACTTTTAACAACATTGAAGCTCCATCAACAAGTCAAATAAATAAAAGCACATGCATTTTTGTGGCATGATACTTGCTTGCACAGAACTCTTTCAGCTCAATGACCATATTATTGAATGCATCACCAGTTAGAGATCACATATAGATGGTGCTGAAGTGAGTATTACTACATCACAAGATGGTTGAAGATTTTGAAAATTTTATTACAATTTCTAATACTCACTAGCATGCACGTAGGTTTATTATGTATTTATAGATAGATAGAAGTGTGAAAAAAATGACAAGATAGAAGAGGTAAATAGAATCCATTATTTTCTTTCACTTCCCTGATGCTTTTTTTTATTTTGTGTTTGCTAACATTTTCTTTCTTTCTTACCTCTTATTTCTTTATTTTATTTTTCCTATAATTATCTCAATCTCTTTTTTCTTCTTTTTCTATCATTTTTCTTTCTCTTTGCAATTCTCATTTTCTTTTACTACTCTCTTATTTGCTCTTTAGATGAGTCTCTTCGATAACATTTCATCTATGTGGCCACTTGTTTATATTGTCCCCTCTTCCAACACCAGATCTCTTAGCCTCTCTTTGATGTGAACAATAACTGTCCCCAATCAAACCTGTTGTATCAATACAAGAGCAAAGGATCAATAAAGCTATAGAGACTCTTCAACTCAATGAAGGTTTTACAGGGAAAACCTGAAAGATATGTGGACAGTTTCTTGTTTCAGACTCCATTTACTTTGAGATATACAATTCCAGCAACTGTTGCTATAATTTCCAGCAATGTGCTTGATATCTATTTGATCCTTTCACATGATATATATATTCCTAAGAGAGAGGATTTTACTTCATCATGTTTTCTTCTTTAACATAAACCTTTTTAATCTATTCTATAGCGCCCAACTGTACCAAGAATTAGAAAAACTGAAATACAGATTATAAGACTATAGTCACAAATATTCTTTGTATGTCGGCCTTTGAAAATAATTATCAGAAGTTTCTCTCTGTCACTATGATACTACCGCAGTGCAGACTGACTGGCACCCCTCAGGTCATGTCTTGGTCATGGCACCCAAATGTGAACACTGCACAGGGTGGATCCTGGTTGAAACAGCACCAGATGTGACGCCTAGACCAGGCTGGCTGTCTGTCTAATGTGACGCTTGTTCCCGATGACAGTCGTGACGATCCCAGTTGTGACACTGCCACCCAGTTGTATGGTTGGTTTGGTCGCGGTCACTGGTCAGGACGATCTGGTCCGATGATGTCACCACAAAAGCTGACGTCTTTCGCAACAATGGACCACTGTCCCACGTTGTGATTAGATCCCAGAAGTCTCGTCGTGCAATTTTAATAGTCGTCCCTATTAGCAGGTCCAGACATTGGTGTACACTTGTGGTTCGAAAAAAATAAACATGGCATGCACCAAAAAACAAATTAATAAAATAAATGAACAAGCCGAACACACCTGGAGAGTTACGTAGCATATATATAAAGAAAAAACAATGTCTTTCTTTTCCCAAGAATACAATTGTCAAAAATGATATACAATCGTCAAAAATGATATTTACAATGGAGAGAGAAAATTCAGCAAAACATCATAGCTTCTAATCGTTAAACGAAATGTTTCGTTAGCATTGAAATAAACAGATCTCTTCAAATATTTGCCAAAGTCTGTTCTCGTATTTTGTTAAAGTCTTTTCATTAATTCCCTATAATCAAGATTGTCAATTTTTCTATGTAACTTCTAAAACAGCAAAGTTCTATCAGGTCCTTAACAGAGTTTAACGGAATTTGCCGAAGTTGAGCAAACGAAGAATCAGAATTTTCGATTCTCCCGTGATTAAAAAAAATAACAATAACGTTCTTTCGGGATTCATGTCGATGGCACATTTTTCCAAATTAACTTCTTTGAGTTAATTTGCGGCAGGCTTCATTCAAAATTAACTCTTTAGCCATAAGTTCTATGGTGGGCGACCAGTCGTGGGTCATGGCTCCCCAGCTGGGGCCTTTTTCCCCAGTCATTACATTTCAACTGATATCAGCTCCAACTCAAGAAAATGCTTCCCAACTTGCTCTCCAACTCAAAAATAAACTTTTCGTGTCGAGCATCTATTTTTATAACCAATTTCGATCCTCTCTGGGGATCCGGCAGGCTTACAGTCTTTGGCCAATGAAAATCAGTACTAAAATTATTATTATTTTCCTAAGCTCACATTTTGTGACGCAATAAAACATTAATAATATCACCAATATCAATTTCCCTCGCCGTTGTTTTAAACCAACCAAAGGAAAGTATTGCCGCGGTAGAAGGGAAAGCATCACCATGTGAGATAGTGTCACATCACAAGTGATACTTATCTTCAGGAGCTTTCATTTATTCTCTTTACATTAGAAAGAGAAAAAATAGATTCATATCTGTTGACTAAAGCTCTACACTAGACAATATGTACGTTTTACTCAGTTCGAAAAAACCTTCAGTATGATTTTTAAAAGCTGCATTAGCATGAAACTTTGCATTTGTAGAGAAACATCTTGTTGAAATGCAAAACTATGAATTAGCTTTAGAACCAATCAGATAATGTCTAAATATTATCTTTAGTGACTTAAAAAATGTTCATTTTCAAATTTGGAATGGTCATTTCTTTCTTTTTTTCTTTTACATTGGAGCTAAAGTTTTAATATAAAAATAAATAAAATAAAAGTTAAAGAGTGGAACTGGCATCTATTCTGTCTTTGGTTTGTAGATTAATGTAGTTCAACACTACACATTCAACTAAAGAATTTTTCTCTGTTACTGTCAACCATAGGTATCAAAAGACTATAAGGGACTTTGTACATAAAAAACTAACAAGGTTAGTTACTGTATTTTATTGTGGTGGAATTGGGTTCAAAACTAGCGCAGAAGTTTTGAAATTAAGAATTCTATAAATATTTCTGTAAGTGTTCAATTTTATAAATTGAAGAAACCATCAAAAGAAAATTTATATAATACTTTTATGCTCGAAAACTTACTTTATACACATAGAGAGAAATTTGTATGTGTGAAATACACACAAATGTAATTTTTTGTGATACATTGTGATTTCCAAGAATTTAGGTTACATATTAGTTTTTATCTTTTGACATCAATCCCAGTGCTCTAATGGCTACAAGTAGTGTGATTGTACTGACATACCTCATTTTTCTAATTTCTATCTCAAGGTCCTTGTACTTAGTTTTTCAAATGTTTTGAGGGAGATAAATGATTTATCAGTTGGGTCTGTGATATCTGTTAACAAAAATACTGTTTTAGCATGATTTTTAATGATAATAACAGATCAATTAATATGTTTTTTTGCACATTCCTACCGATTTTTGGCAAAGTTTTTTTGGCGAAGCATTATCAACGCCAAGGTGGTTCAACATCTCACAGATTCTTCTCTAACAAACAGTATGGTTTCCACTTCACCAGGTCTACTGCTGATATGCTCACAACCAACACTGATTATATACACCAGGCTCTCGACAAGAACGGTAAAGCCCGAACTAGTGCCTTAGATATCTCCAAAGCATTTGACGGAGTCTGGCATGCTGACCTTCTACGAGGTTATAGTATAACTGGACAATTGTTTGACTTTATCCAGTCACTCCTTTCAAATTTGCACAATGAAGGTAGTATTGAATGGACATGCCTCCCAATACAAACACAGGTGTCCCTCAAGGTTCTATTCTAGGTCCTATGCTTTTCCTTATCTACATTAATGATCTCCCATATGTAATAAGATCCCAAGTAGACATATACTCTGATGACACTACAGTTTACTCTTGCATCGATCAAAAATCTGCCAAGGCTGACAAAGCAAACCTCACTGCCAAGCTTGAAAAGGACCTCCAATCCATGGTGGACTAGGGTAAGAAATGGCCTGTGAATTTTAATGCTTCCAAAACGATGCTGCTATCTATTAACCATCACAGAAAGTTGCTCCTATCCCCCATTAGCATGGATCAGGCTAGTTTCCATGAAAGCAAAACACTGCGCCTCGTCAGATTGACTCTCGCAACAGACCTTAAGTGGAACGACTATATAGAATCCATAGCTAAATCTGCTGTTAAGAAAGTTGGTTCACTGTGTAGAGCCTGGAAGTTTTTCCCATCTGAAACAATCCTGCTCATATATAAATCTACCATCCACCTGTGCATTGAATACTGCTGCAATACCTGGTCGGGTGCTCCTGCTATCCACTTAGGTGTTCTTGACAAAATCCAACAGAGAATCTGTAATGTGATCGACCCCGACTTGGCAGCTCAGATACAGTCACTTTCTCACCACCGCATTGTGGCTTCCCTGTGTCTCTTCTGCTCCGATGACCTTAGCTCACTGGTGGCCTCTATATACAAATTTACTCAAGCCACAAGATTAGCAACTAGGTCCCACCCTTTTACTTTGAAACCAATAAATTGTAAATGCAAATTCTACTCCAGCAGCTTTTTTTCTTGCACTTCCCGCCTGTGGAATTTCCTTCCATTTACTTGCTTCCCCAACAGCTACAATCTCCAAGAATTTAAATGTAAAGTCAATAGTCATCTCCTATCTCACTAACCTGTATCCTCTCTCTTATGCTCCTTTTTCTAACCACTCCACTCTTATCAGTATTCTCATCCTTCTCTTACTCACATCCTGATACCCCCTATAACCTGTCACTCTTTCTCATAACTTTCCTCTTATGTAACCCCCTGCAAAACAGTGGAAGTAAAATTCCTTACTTGGGGCGATATGATTATAAAAAAAACATTGAATTTCCAAAGAGTTGTGGTATTTGCCTTTTGCATATAAATAAAGAAAGAAAATAAATGCTTAGTATATCAATATGTACTGGATTGCTTTATCATGCCATTGTAAATTCTCTATTGGTGGGAATCAACCATATCCAGTGATTCTAAGGTCAAATGTGTTAGAGTGTTCTCCATATATGCAATGAAATAGGTTGATAACAATTTTCAGAGCAAGATACTTAGTTTCTGGCTACAGTCAAGGTATTCCATCCTCTGAGAAATAAGAGTTTAGTCAACATCATAATTGTTGGCTCTAATGGGCCATTTGCCATGTAGTAGATTTTATGAATTGTTGCTTGAAGACTAGTTTGTTCTTTATGCTGTACCTTATTAAATGCCTTTGTGTATGAAACCTAGATATTTCTGACCGTCTATTCTATCATTCTAATCCTGAAAATAGCATTTTTTTCCCAATAGTTGAAAAAAAAAGCCCATATTATTCTTGCTCTATGTTCATTCTAATTCTTCTATGAGCTCTTATCATATTTGTAGGTGAAATATTCTTCACTCATGTATTTGATTGTCCAGATAATGTTTATAGTCTTTGTTTGAATGATATTCTACCAATTTTTAGTAGTTCCTGAAATTTACTGTTCCTAGCCCGTGTTTGTTGAAATGAGTTTTCTCATGCTCTTCATAAAGGAAGATAGCATATAGAGCAAACACATCAGTAATAAATTCAACACACTGGTTCAAAAGGAGTATGAAAACAAGCATGACAAGGTAAGAACAGCAATATATTGGGAAATGTGCAAATGATTTGTCTATAACCATGGAAAACATACACTATCTGCACAAAGCAGAGGCTGAACAAAAATACTAAGATGGTTTATTATTTTAAGATCCATAACAAACACTCGTTCCATGCAAGAAGATCACCTCTCTAGTAGTTGGAAAAGAAAATCTACCAGACTGTAGATTTAACTGTGTCACTGATCAGTGAACCACAAGGTTAAGAAGAAAGAAAGTGAAAACACTGTAAAAAACGACATGGAACTGAATAGGATATAGAACATAAGGGTTGGAGTTATGTGTCTGACTGATGAATTTTGGAACATTGCCAAAAACACCAGGAATAAGTGTGGAAGTATCATGACCGTCCAGACTTTTGTCTATAAAGAGAGAAAAGACTGGTAAAGATTTGAAGAGACTCCAATGATAACCTGTAGACATCTAGTGTGAACATGCAAATGTATGATATTAATGAAGAGAGAAAAGCTGAAGATCTCTAAGTGAAAAAGGAAGTGATAATAACTTTAAAGGGAACAAAGGAGAAGAGAGTAAAAATGAGAAGGATTTAGGAAATAATAAATAAAGGGAAGATTCACTAAAGTACCATTGGTAGTGAAATAAAAAGTATAGTATGAAGAGAGTGTGAGAGAGAGTGGAAGGGAGAGAGGGAGAGAGAGATTTAAAACCCAGACAGGAAAAGAACATTTGTTCAAATGGCAAGGAAAAGAGGACTGCTCAAGCTTGAATAACTTTGGATTGCTCCAGAGTAAAAAGATAGGCTAAGAATTTCTCTTTCTATGAACTAAGGAAATAGCTGACATGCCATGAGACATCAGCAATAGTGGATGGCTTGGGTAAGGGAGTCTAAAGCTGAGGAAGAAGTTTAAACAGGTTATGGAGGAGGTCGGTGTACATATGTTGAAGTTTGAGTGGTTGGGGATAGATAGACAGACCAGAGAAAAGAGTGATTTGTGTGAATAAAAAGAAATTTTAATGAAGTGTAATCTAAATAAATGGAATTACAACATTGAAGAAGTAAAAAAGAAAAAAAGGATTTTTTGTTTTCTCTCCATTACACAGGTTACAATGGCAACCTTTTGTAAAGTTTTCATTTGTCCCATTTAACAATTCTGTTAAAATATTTTTATTTGTATCAACTTGGCTTTAGTGGGTGAGGTAGCCTTCTTTCTTTCTTTTCCCTCACCTCAGATTTTAAGATATTAAAGAAAAATTTCTAAAGGTTTTCTCTCACTCACACACACATACAGAGAAATATCTAGAAGCAAACAAATCTCTCCTGATTATCATGGCTATTATGACTTCAAAGAAATGCAGTACCTAAGTTTTAAAATGCATTTTAAAAATGAAAAATTTTTTTTTCAAGCTTTTGTTTTAATTTCAAGCTAATAGATTAAATTTGATATTTCCAATAAGCAAAATACTTTGTTTTTTAAATCACTAAAATGGGCTATAAATCTGTCAGCACAATGATGCTTATTATTAAAAAATCTTTGAAAAATAAGATAAACTTTTCTAAAATTTTATTTGAGGAAGCTTAAAATTTAATTAATCTGAATTAAAAGAAATATTACTTTAGCTTAAAATATTACAGAAAGGCAATTTTTTAATACTAAGTTGGGTGTTTTTATGAGGTGTTAAGAGAATTATTGATAACTTAAATGCTTACTATTTTTAAGTAAATGAACAATAATCCTATACTTGATGATGCAATATGAACACCTTTGTTATAATTTTTTAACTACCCAGTAATCTTAAAAATTTACAAAAATATTCTAAATAATATTTTATTGAATTTTACATATTTTGGCTTACAATGATAGTTCTTGAGAAAATGTTAGGAAATTAGCAATAAATTTTAAATTTACTATAGCTACTGCTCTTATTTTTTTGATAATCTCATGTATGGATGTCCATATTTACAAAAATCGGTACATTTATGCATGCAAACAAAAAATTAAAAATTCTTTTTAAAATATTGAAATAGAGTCATTGAACTGTAGCAAGTTTTTTCATTTATGACTAATAAATATTCTTTTTACTTAATACTAACATCATCTAACTGCTAAAAATTAATGTTGAGCATTAAACAATTTAAAGCATTATAAATTATTATAATTAAAATTAAAAAATGAAACCATTTCTTGTAAAATTTCATTATTCATTTAAAAACAAAAATTTAAGACAATAGTGTCCATAATATATTTTATTCATAAAAGTAAATAAAAGCTTTTCAAATCAAAAAAAGTTTTAGTTTTATTTCATTTTTTATTTTAAAATTCAGAGCAGATTTTCCCTAAGTGGAATCTTGTTTGAAAAAAAATTAATGATTTAAATTATCCAAGGACTTGTCGAAATAACTAATATAAACATTCAGTTAGTTAAGTGCCATATGTTATACATGCTGGGGCGATCATGTCTTCAAAGAGACATGACTGACTGGGCAGATGATTACCCTGCAATAAGTTGCCATTACTTTCTGTGGTAGACTGGTTGCCAGCCAAGGCTATAGAATCCAATTTGTCCTGTTATTTAACCCACAGCTAAAGGGAAGAGATGGATTATTACCTTTCCCAAGGGTATTTGCATGTATGTGAATGCAAGGAATTCAAATAGAATTCAAACTCAGCACCCCGATTTCTCGTTCCAAGTCGATATTCACTACACAACAACGCACAATGAATTTCTTGAAATTTCATAAAATTAAGTGTGTGTGTGGGCAGGGAGGGGAGTAACATGTAAAAAAGATTATATATTTTTACCTAGATTTTCTAAAAAAGAAACATTTCTAAAATAATTTTATTCACTTGTGAATAAATTATGTAAGTTTCATTAATATCTGACAATTATCTGATTGTTGCAAGAATTTCCAAATGAATATGTTTTTCGTTGCAAAAAGCTCTAACTTTCTATATTAATTTATGGCCATCTGTTAACACAAAAAAATTTTAACAAAAATTTCATACATTTTAAAAGGTATAAAAACAAATAATTTAATAATCAAAAATTTCTTTGGTATTTTTTCTTAATGGTATAGTTATTTTGACAATCAAACTTTGTTCTTATTATATTTGAGGCATTTTTTATCATGTATGCTCAGTTTTAGCAATTTTTTAGCAAATCTTTGGAGGTACTTAGTTATATAACTCATTTGTTAAAACAAGTCAAGATGATAGGTAGAGTATACTGATACAAATTTGTGTATTGAAAATTCAAATGAGTAAAATTTCTTTCTTTCTCAACTTTGTCCATCAAAAACAAAACTGACAGTTACACTTTGTTCTTTCCCACTTTTGTTCTAAATAACCGGTTCCAATGTCATTTCCCTTAACTTTTAATTTACTTTTTAACTAACCACTTACAAAGAAAAGATTAATTTGAATCATTTGTACACGGTTTCATCTTCTGTGTGTAGTTATAATTATTTAGTCTATATAAAAACAAAGTGTCTTATAAAAAACATGGACTTTATAATGTGCAGTGCTCTGGTAACATTGTGGCATTTTTATCACCACAATATATCTATGTGAGTATAGAAATGTATATATATTTATACCCACATAAGTATGAGGGGAGCTAAAGAGACATGAAATAAATAGCTACAGATACCAGAAGTGAGAGAGAGAGAGAGAGAGAGAGAGAGAAAGTGACCTAGGTAGACAGAATGACAGTGGAAATACAAATTTGTCACATCAGCACTTTTATAGGGTCATGAAAGCAAGAAGACATTTTTCCTAGATTTGAGGGAGAGAAGAAAAGCCTAGTATTGAGAGACGTGAAAAAATATACAAAAAAGAGAGATACAAATATGACTGACTTTCAGAAATGCTTTATTCCCTCATAAATGTGGAATAGTTTCCAAAAGCAAGTGTAAACATGTGTAAAAACATGTGTAAGTACCCAAAACATTTTGAAAATGGCAGTTCGATATATTTAACTATCAAAAACAAAGACATTTTTCTTTCCTTGTTATTCTAATGAATTCTTTGGGAACCACTGCAGTGTCAATAATTGTTAAAAAAAGATTTGCTTCAGTTCTCTCTGAAATCAAACTTAACATCCAGCCTTTAGGTATAAAGTGTTCACTAATTGGCCTATTAAAATTAGATATCAGCACTACTTTAGACCATTATATTTGTATTTGAAAGACTTAAAACTGGCAAATCATTTGTGGTCTATTTTATCAAATCACTGTCTCTGTGTTTCACTTTATAGTTTTATTGTAATATTCCTTCCAGGAAATATAGTAAAGTGCATACCACTTTAATTAAATAGCGATTTCTTACTGCTGTACACTTTCCAGAGTAATTAAGATAATAAAAATATATTCAAACTGTCTACATAATGAAAAAACATACATGAATATATATCTCTTTTATTATGATGTGGATAATGAATCTCTACAACTTCCACTCTTATCACTCTTTGCCATTTCTCTGTCATCCATTCACACAAACATATTAAGTAGGTTAGTCGTTATTTTCCCTGCAATGTCCTGTGTGTATGTTAATTTCTCTAGTCCAACTTTCTACATTATGTGTCCAAAATTTTATCAGTCTCTTTCTGATTGTAAGTATATGTTTCCTTGTAAGTTCCTATTTTTCTTAAGACTTCCTTGTTGATTACATGTTCTGTCCATGATATTCTTAGTATTTGTCAGTTTAACTATATCTGTCATTACAATTTTTTTCTTCATATATGAGGAGATTGTCTAGCATTCATAGCCATCTAAGGAATTAAACATTACAATTCAGCACTCTTTTCTATCTTACTACTTTGCAGATTTTCTGGTAGATTTTTCATTATTTTCATGCATCTTCTCTGTCACATTTTTCATTGTCTGCAACTACACTAACCAGATAGTTAAAGTTATGTACCTGCTTCATTTTCATATCCCCCATTGTGTAGCTCACACTTGGGATGTACCTTTTGCTGACAACCATGGAATTACTAGTTAGCCTTCATTTCTTGCTTTTATTTGTGATTTGCCCAATTTTTTTAAAGTTTTCCTTCTGAGTCTGCCATTCTGTCATTCTGAAAACTCTTTAGATAATCTCAGTCTATAGGTTAAATAAATCTAATGAGAAAATTCATTATTGTCTTATTGATCATCATATTTTCTGCAGTAATTGTTTGTTTCCAGTAGAGGCTACTGCTGTGCATTCATCTACACCTGTTTCTTTGGCATTGCTGTGAAGATAGATCTGATGAAGTCATTTGGCATTTCATGGATGTCATGTTTCATTTATCATTTCAGTAACCTTATAAATCCTCAAATTTTCTGAGGCTATTCTTGTGGTTTCATTTCTGTTCATTAAAGCCAGTAGTAATCAATCTCAGATTTTAATATTACATTTTTTTGTATATTGCTGGTTTCACTTTTCTCTAGACTTGAAAGATGTCACTGGTTTATTCAGTCTGAGTGTGAAAGAATCTGAGAAAAAAAAAACATTATTAAGCAGAGACAACAATAGAAGAACAGGTTTCAAGGAGACAGAAGGGGTCATTAGATTTAAATTTTTGAAAAGAAAATTTAACTGTCAAGCAAGAAGCCAGAAGAGAGTTCCACAAGCAAGAAGTGTGAGAGAAGTAACTATTAGCATAGAACTTACTCTTACAATTTCAAATGTAAAATGATGAGACCTAGCTGCTAATTTAGTAAAGTGCTTAAATTTGTAAAATTGATGTATCCAAAGAGAAAGGCTCATCAGAAAAATTACCATCAAAAATATATATAGAAAACACACAAGGAAGCTACACTACGGCAATAGAAAATTGACTGAAACTGAGATGCCAGGTCAAGACCACTAATGTTGATGATTCTTCTTTAGATTTTGTCAAGTCACTGAGCCATATGTCCATAAGGACACATGGCCCAGTGGCTATAGACATTGGTTAATTCCAGTGACTTGACCTAAAGATTTATGAGTTCAATACCAGGCTACAGCAGTGGTGAACAAATAACTGAGTAAGTTAAAGGGAGATAACTACATGAAATGGCATTACGGATGGAATGAGAATTATATACCCCAGTGATTGTAATAAAGAGTTTGGTTCAAAATTCCTATCATCTAGAGAAGGTCAGAGCATAAACATTGCAATAAAGATGAGGACAGTATTCTGAACATTGTAAATAATGTAAATACTACTTCATCTCAGAAATATAGACAGTTTCATTTCAGTGGTGTTAAAATTAACAACCTACATTTTGACCCAGATCACACAAATATAACAGTGCTGTATAACACTGTCATTGCTACCTATATTAAGTATATAGTAATCCCTCAATTAAGGCAGCCTATGTGTAGATTAAAAGATATGCACTAATCGAATATAATAACTTATAGGTAATGATGTAATTTGTTTCTCAAACTTTTATCTAATTCATATTTCATTTCTAGTATTTGTCTATATTTCTGAGATGAGGTAGTATTTACAGTATTTACATTATTCAGACTATTGTCCTCAACTTTGTTGCCATTTGTATGACATTTTGTCTGTTGTATGCTCTGGCCTTCTTCAGGTGCTAGGAATTTTGAACTGAACCCTTTATCACTGGGGTATATCATCCTCATTCCTTGCGTAAAGCTTTGATTGGAAGGTCATGATTTATCTCCCTCTAACCCAGCAAGTTATTTGTTCACCACTGCTGTAAGACAAATTAATTAAAACTACTTCCAGCATTATTAATTGAACATCATCATTAAAGTTAATCTTTCAATCAGGGCAAATCTGTTCATTTAAAAAGAAAACACAAGTTCCTAAACAAATAGAATTGTGAAAGTCAGATTTCATTTTTCTTTATATAGATTTACCAAATCACAAGACAGTTACAAAATCAAAACATTATCAAAATTTCCCATGATTTCTGGTTTCAATTTGGACTATTATTTTTGTAATTAATAATACTTCAAATATTGAAAAAGATAAAACTAAGCTAAATTTATATATATATATATATATATATATATATATATATATATATATATAAACTAATTATATTAATAATAATTCTTTCCAACCTTATATGAAGGCTAACTCTAAACCAATGTATATAAATCCTAATTCTAACCATCCTCCATCAGTTATTAAGCATATACCCTTTTCTATTGAATCTAGACTCAGCACTAACTCATCTAACAGAGTAATTTTTGATCAGCATAGTGAATTGTATAATCTGCCCTTAGAAACAGTTGTTATAAAGGTACTACTACTGAATTAGAAACCCTATTGGCAATGATAATAATAAGAAGAAAAGATCTAGAAAAATCATCTGGTTTACTCCTTCTTACAACATGATGGTTAAAACTAAATTGGGGCAAAAAACTAAAAACCCATTCAAAACCCACTGGTATCAACGCACACTATCTTTCAAGAACAGTTTCTATAAATACAGTACTATGTTAGCCAAATACTTTTGGTGTTTAAAGAAAAAACCAAAACACCTACTGTTAAATGGAAAGTTCTTACAAAGGCTTGAACTTGTAATTCCTTCTATGAACCTTGCTACTTTTGTCTCAATGAGAAGTTAGAAATTATCAAATTTAAGGACAAAATTAACTTGTTAAACCAGAGAAATGAACTTACTCTTCATTGTAAACATAGTTCATTATGTACTTTACAATTTGGGTTGTAATATTAAGAATTTATGTATACTATTTAAACTGTTGTCAATTGTTATTTGCCTTTATTTGATGGGTATTTTCATCTGATTTGGATGTTCTAATTAATTTTTCCTAGGTATTTAATTCGACATATATTATCATATTAATACTTTCTAAGTATTTATAATATTTAACATTTTGTCACCAGCAATCTTGCCATACATTCTGTTGCCTTTCTATTACAACCAGAGTTTTTTTTTTATGACAAATGGAATGACATGTCTTACAGTGACAAACTATCATAACATCTAAACTCAATGGCATGTTTAACTAACTAGATATCTTCCTATAACCAAGTCCCTTTGTATGAAAATCAATAATACATTTACAGGGGTGTTGATCAATCATTTTACTTTTCTCCATTCTGCCAATGTTTAAAGAATGGTTGACAAAAAAAAGAATGATTCAATACTTTTAATCACTCTTAAAAGTAATCATAAAATTAACATGGGAACTTCTACAAAAGAACCCCATCCTAATTTGGAACATTTGAGTAAAATTTGAACACTTTTATAAAAGAAAAAGCTGTTGTAATTAAAAAAAATGTGTTGTAAACTTTTAAGTTACTAAATATCATTATTTTCTTTGTGGGATATTTTTTTGAAGTTTTAAAAAAATCTGGTTGTTTGACTGATTATCTAAATATATGTTCTACAAGCAGTAAAATTTAATTGATGTAACTCTGTTAGAAATACCTAAAAGCATTTTTTGTAATGTGTTGTAAACACTTATATATATATATAATATATATATTTTTGTAATGTGTTGTAAACACTGTATATATATATATATAATATTCTTTTCTCTTTGCAATATTTTATAGATTTCTTTCTTCTAATGCAATATGGTTTTTCTTTACTTACCCAAAACTTCTTTTATAATTATCCAACATTATAAGTCTAGTGTTGAAGCAAAGTTTGTTCAGTTTTTGAGTTTCCTTAAATTTTGCAGTCTGTCTTTCTCATAACTTGATTCCTTTTTTATATCTAATGTCTTGCTTACAAGTATTTGCTTTATATTAGAGATCTTTTTTGCCAAGTATTTATTGATATGGTCATGGATTGTCAGGTTAGAGTGATTGTTGCATGTCCAGTATATAAATTTGTTTACAGTTTACTAAACATTATTAATTAAACAAATCTCTATTTTTCTGTTTCAGTGTATATGAGGAAGTGTTATATTGTATGATGTTTATTTGACACATTTGTTGGCACTCATATTTTTAAGACGAAAGGTTTAGTATATGATTTTTAGTGAGGAAATGTTTGGAATTTTAAAAGGTCTGAAATATGTAAGAGGTTGTCAGTATGATGAAACTTAGAGTAATTAAGTAGTTCCAAATTGTCCATAGGCAAAAATCATATTACAATAGAGCAGAAGAATAGAACACACAATTGAAAATGGAACTGGAAATATTAGAGTTCTACAGAGACTTGTTTATAGGTGTGTGTGAAATGACTAAGAAAAAAAGAATCATGTAAATTTATAATAAGCATGTTTTCAAACACCTAATTCAGACATTGTGATAAGCATACAGATAAGAACTGCTTTAACATGGATAAGATCAAAACCTAATCATAATGAGTATCCACAGTATGAATGAAACATCATAGACAAAACAAAAGTATAAAGTAATCCATTATTCACTTGTAAGTAAAGCAAAGGACATGGAAGAAAAACACTGACAACTCAGATGTCAATGTAGCACAAAATATCTCTTCAAATGATCACAGAACAAATGACAAAGATATTTTTGTTTAGAACAATGTTTGAACTGAAAATAAAACAATAAAGTAACTCATTTAAAAAGCAGTCAAAAGAGCATGTATATTGGGTGTGGTCAAGTAGTTAACAAACAAATCAGATCTAATAAAGTATGTCATTTTCTTAACCAATGAAAAAGAAGCTTATGTAAAGGAAACAAATAGAAATAAGTGGAAATAACATTTGTCTTTCTCACATCATTAACCACTTGATGTTTTATAAAATAAATACTTAGAAATTAAAGGTTTATTTACTGAATGATAGCAACATTTATCTGTGCAGTTAAGATGGAAATGAATTTGTTCTGAGCTGATATAAATAAATGACAGACATTAGTACAAAGTATGCAGAAATTCAAAGACTCAAATAAATAGCCATGTTTCAAGTTTAGAATTGGTCATAAGGCTGATATGATCAATACAGAAAACATAAAAAAAAGTCCAAAGTTTATATTGCAAAAATTATGAACCAGTACTACTGAAATGTGAAGGCATTTGTTGAAGGTCTTGGATGATTCTAATGCATATCTGAGGATTTTATCTCAATATATCAAGAGAGACATCATAAAGTCCATTCTTGTCAAACTATGAATTTTATAGGCATTGTAGAAATGAGGAAGTACTAAAATGTACAACAATTTGGTCCTAAATCAAGTAGAAAAACAAGAGAGATCAATTACAAGACTAACTTTAAAAACATCTAGAACATCAATGGGTAACAAAATGCATGAAGACTTTCAACCATTCTTTTTACTGATGAATGCCATGCTATCCTCAAGAGACAGACAGTTGAAGCAAGGGCTTCTAGTAGAAACTGCTGTCATAAGTTGAGATATTAACAAGACAGACATAGTGTTGTTGTTAGTTGGGATTATAGGTGGTGAGGTGGTGGGCCTATGGCAAGTGTCAGATGGTGTTAAAATGACAGCTTGATTTTTGTAGTCATGGTTAAAGAAACTAAATGCTTTCAAAACCATTATGAATTATACAAAGTAGTGCCCCATCATATTTTATAATTGAAACTACAGCATATCTGAATAAAATAGATTCTAAAGTCACTTGATTATTGAAGTGGCCATCAGTTTGACTAAAATGAACCTAATTTAAAAATTGATGAAAATTCTGAAGGGAAATTTACCTGCAAAGATTAATTTTAGAATGATATTCTGGATTCTTTGATTTTCTTTTATATGAATAAATACAGTAACTCACAACCCAAATGGATGAACAACCTATAAATTACCCTTAGAACATGGAGCATACACTTCACATATTTATTGCCTTTATAACTTTGTTATCATTACAATGGTGCTGTTTTCAGTTTATTTGTTGAAAACATTTATATTTGTAAACTTTACAAACTATATATAACATGTTTCTTGGTGTTTCAATCAACTGGCTAATAAATTGAAATTTGGAAAATATTTCATAAAGTTTTTGCCACATCAAATGTGTATCATGTAGTATACATTAATTCTACAAATTTGAAATATTTGGCACATTAATAGTGAAAAGATTTATTAGAATATCTTCATTAGTTTTTTTGAAAAGAAAAGAAAAAATTAAGTAGCAAATAATGTAAGATGCCGTATATATATATATATATATATATATATATTGATAGATATAAAATCAATGAATAACAAACTTTTTCCTATGTAGTTTCAGAAAATGAGAGAAATGCTTTTAAAAGTGCTTATCACTTATTTTATCAGAATTGATTATCAGAATTAATTATAAATAATCAATTTTTTTATTGTTTTTTTTAACCAGTTGCATACAATTTTTTTTCTTTTTAATATATTTGAATGTGGTTTTCAGCATTAACATTATATTATATTAATGCAATACCTTGAAAAAAATCATGGAGAACATGGAAAAATACACACATAAAAAGTAATATTCTTAAGATTATATTAAACATGGAAAAGTAAAGGACAAGATATTCTAGTGAAGTAAAAATTAAGAAATTTCTTACTTAAAATATTGCAGCTAAAAATAAAATTTGAATGCAATATTTTAAGTAAGAATTTTCTTATTTTTTACTTCACAAGAATATCTTGTTCTTTTCTTTTCCAGGTTTAATAACTTGTCCTGTCCTTTTCCGGATTGTGCAAATCAGCCATCCGCCCATGCATGGAATACTGCTGTCATATATGGTCAGGCGCCCCCGCTGTTCATCTCAGTGTTCTTGACAGGCTCCAAAGGAGAATCAGTAATGTGATAGGTACTGACTTGGCGGCTCGACTCAAGCCACTTTCTCACCAATGGGATGTGGCTTCCCTCTGTCTGTTCTATAAATATTTTCATGGCTTCTGCTCCAACAAACTTAAGTCACTAGTGCCCTTGCCACATGAGTTTACTCGTGCAACCAGATGGCAACTGGGTCCCACCCATTCACAGTTAGGTCAACCAAATGCAGCCAACAATTCTACTCTATCAGCCTCTTTTCTTGCACTTCCCATCTGTGGAATTCACTTCCATATTCTTGCTTTCCTGACAGCTACAACTTCCAAGAATTTAAATGCAATGTCAATACCCATCTCTTAACCACTTGACTCCAGTTCTTTTATATCACCCTGTATATATTTTCCTTTCTCTCTACCTCTGCAACTGTCATCACACCTATATTCGCATCCTTCTCTTGCTCCCTTCTCTGACCCCCCCCCCGTAACTGGTTCGTCTTTCTCTTTACTCTCCTCCTATCTAAACTTTTTCTCTTATGTAGCCCCCTGCACATCAGTAGCATTACTGCCTTGCTTGGAGTGAAATGATTTAAAAAATATATTACTTTTCATGTGCACAATTTTCTATGTAATATAGATATGAATAAAAATTCCCTCACATGTAAGATCCTGTACCTACAAATATCTGTGAACCTGTAGACAGCTCTCATGGTGGCATGGTTAACACATTCCTCCTCAGATCTCTTTTCAGCCACTTTTGAAATCAATGCCACATCAAGTTGCAGCACTTTGTCCAACTGTAGTCACCCATCTCATTATATATCAATTTAAAATATTATTTGAGTAGTTTGTCATTGTTCCTTGAGACATTTTATAGCTTTAAGCATATCTTCTGCAGGTTTTGATATTATTATTATTATTTAGGAACATTTCATAATTGTAATTACTCTTGATTGATATAAGGACTATGAAAATATTTTAAAGTTGATCTGTGTATCTTCTTTCCATATTGTTAATATACAGAAGTTCAGAAGTATTTTTTTGTTTATGCATCTCCTGTCCTAGATTATCAGCCTGTATCTATCACCCACTGATACCAGTGATGAGATTTTTGGCACAATGTCTAGTCATGAAATAAACATATAAAAGTGGATTCATGCCTTCTGTAAAAGTTTGTATGAAATAAATAAATGTAGCTTCAAGCTAAATTTACTTTTAGTTCTCCAATTCTATTGACATCAGTGTAAAGAATATTCTGTTGTTTTTACAATACTTGTTTCAAGTGAACATGATTAAAAAACATTCTTTACTTGATGGATATTTCCAGTTAATTCAAGTAAAGGAATCTTCAATGCAGATTATTTTTACAAAAGGTTATTTGAATCTAAGGCATTTCTGGCATTAGATAAATATTCTAATAATGATATATATATATCTATGTATGGCAAAGTGAAAAAGAATTTCAAAAACTTTAAAAAGTTTATATTTAATAAACTTCCACTGCATAACATCACACAAGGATTTCAGTTTGATATGAAATTTAAAAACATCAAGAAAATAGATGATTGCAAATTGATAAAGGAAATAGTATTCAGGCATTTAACAGCATTAATATTTATTTTGTTTGAAAAGATTTTTGAAAAAATTTGCCAAGATTTTACAATATTTTTGTAGGCTCATGATCAGTCTTCTTTGCAACTCAAATTAAGACTTCTTGTATCCTACTGAGAAATATTTATAATCAATCTTTACCAGGATTCTTTTGCACCTGCTTTCTATGGCAACACTATCAATATTGGTTTATTTAGTTGTGCAATTATTTTGCCATTATTTTTTTTTTACAACTTGAATAAACTTATCAGTCTAAAAGTCATATAGGAAATCTCTATGACAAACTTATCTGGTCCTTCTGATTCATTCCTCTTCATCTTTATCATTATTTACCTTTAGATTTTAGTATCTCAAGCCACTTCTATTCCTTTATATCAGTTTTTCTCATCTGTTGTCAAGAGTTTTCCTATTTATGCATCCCACCATTTTAAAATGGTGGGATGCATAAATGATTGTTCCCTCTTTTGATTTTATATGTTTTAATGAAAAGCATTTTTTTTTGTTTATAATCATACTGCCCCGAGCAAGGCATTTTACTGCCACTGTTTTGCAGGAGGTTACATAGGAGGAAAGTTATGAGAAAGAGTGACAGGTTATAGGGGGTGTCAGGAAGTGGGTAAGAGAAGGACGAGAATACTGAAGAGAGTGGAGTGGATGGAGAAAGGAGCACAAGAGAGAGAGGATGCAAGTTAGTGAGATAGGAGATGACTATTGACTTTACATTTAAATTCTTGGAGATTGTAGATGTTGGGGAAGCAAGTAAATGGAAGGGAATTCCACAGGTGGGAAGCGCGAGAAAAGAAGCTGCTGGAGTAGAATTTGCATTTACAATTTAATGATTTCAAAATAAAAGGGTAGAACCTAATTGCTAATCTTGTGGCCCAAGTAAATTTATAAATAGGGGGCACCAATGAGCTAAGTTCATCAGAGCAGAAGCTGTGAAAGTATTTGTAGAAGAGAGACAGGGAAGCCACATTATGCCGGTGAGAAAGTGACTGTATCTGAGCTGCCAAGTCAGGATTGATCATATTACAAATTCTCCATTGGATTTTGTCAAGGACACCTAGGTGAATAGCAGAAGCACCCAACCAGATATGGCAGCAGTATTCAATGTACAGGAGGATAGTAGATTTATATATGTGCAGGATTGTTTTAGGTGGAAAAAAACTTTCTGGCCCTACAGAGAACTGACTTTCTTAGCAGCAGTTTTAGCTATGGATTCTATATAGTCATTCCACTTGAGGTCTGTTGCGAGAGTTAACATGAGGAAGCACAGTATTTTGCTTTCATGGAGACTAGCCTCATCCATGATAATGGGGGGTAGGAGCAACTTTCTGTGATGGTTAATAGATAGCAGCATCATTTTGGAAGCATTAAAATTCATGCACCATTTCTTACTCCAGGCCACCATGGATCGGAGATCTTTTTCAAGCTCGGCAGCAGAGTTTGCTTCGTCAGCCTCAGTAGATTTTTGATCGATGCAAGAGTAAACTGTAGTGTCATCAGTGTATATGCCTACTTGGGATCTTATTACATCTGGAAGATCATTAATGTAGATTAGGAAAAGCATAGGACCTAGAATAGAGCCTTGAGGGACACCCGCATTCATATGATAGTAATGGCATGTCCATTCAATACTACCTTCATTGTGCAATTTGAAAGGAATGACTGGATAGGGTCAAACAATTGTCCAGTTATACCATAACCTCATAGCTTGAATAGAAGGCCAGCATGCCAGACTCTGACAAACGCTTTGGAGATATCTAGGGCAATAGTTCAGACTTCACCATTCTTGTCGAGAGCTTGGTGTATATACTCAGTGATGGTCATGAGCATATCAGCAGTAGACCGGGAGAAGCAGAAACCATAGTTTGTCAGAGGATAGTCTGTGGGGTGTGAGATGTTGAACCACCTGAGCATTGATGATGGCTTCGAACACTTTGCCAAAAATCGGTAGGAGAGTTCAGGGGAACATTTCTTCAGGACAGTGATTGGGATTCTGTCACTGCAGCTTGCTTTATGGTGGTCAAGCTTTGAAATTATGTTAGAGACCACTGAGGGGGTAATGTAAATGTCATTCAGTTGGGTTTCAGTTTGGGGTGGGAAGTCGGGTACAGATACTTCAGAAGAGTCTAGTGTTGAGTTGGTAAAGATTCTGCTAGCGAAGAATTCAGCCTTGTCTGTTGTAGAGGTAAGGACCTCAAATTCATTGATTAGAGGGGGGATTGTGGGTTTGCTATTGTTTGGTACACTTTTGCAGAGCCTCAAGTAGTCTTTGGAACTGAACTTATGGGATGCTATGCACTGCTTCATTCTGGCTGCAAATAGCAGCTTAGCTTCTTTAAGTATCTTCTTGCATTTATTGCGAGCAGAGGCAAAGAGGTGCCTGTTATGGTCCAATGTGTGACTTCGATAAAGCCAGAAGAAGTCATTTTGATGGGCGATGGCGGCCAAACAAGTGGGAGAGAACCAATGGGACAAGTGGAATTTAAGTCTCAACTTCCTGGCTGGGATGAATGCTTCAATGCCAGCTTTAACCCAAGAAGAGACCTCAACCACACAGTTTTCAACGGGAAAACTAAAGACTTTGTTCCAATGGACATCACACAGAAAATCATGGAATGAGTCCAAATCAGCTCTTTGGTAGCAGTAAGATATTCTGCTAGTCTGAGGTTCTTGAGTGGAGTGGGAGTGGAAGGAGATGTTAACGAAACCCACTGCATAGTCAGAGTTTCTGAGGGGGCAGAGTTACTTGACATTGCAAGAGTCGGGGATGGATGTAAAACAGAGATCTAGAAGTGAATTGTGTATATGAGGGTTATTAGAGAAACACGTGGGGAACTCCACCACTTGCGTAAGGGACTGAGTGATTGAAAAATTCTTGATGTGGATACCAGCAAGATCTGTAACAGTTTTTCAGCCACTTAGCATGGTGAGCATTAAAGTTGCCAAACACAAATATATGAGAGGAAATGGCCTTGTCAATATTATTGGAGATGCTTTCAAGAACAGAACAGTCAGGAGATGAGAGGGAGTGGTAGAGGAAGAAGAGAAAGCTAACTGAGCTTAGTAGGGAGAGACAGAAACACATATAAGAATGATCTATTGATTCAAGAGAAATCACCCTAGCTAGAGGGAGGTGTTCACTGATGTAAACACCAAGCCCATGCATGTGGACATGGGAGTCCTTCCTGAAGAGGGGAAGGTAACCAGGGATATAGAATACCAAAAAGAGGATAGAAGGATTAAGGTTAGTTTCACAGAATGCTAGGATGTTAGATTAGTTGACTTGGGGGAAGGATTCAACACTGTAAAAGTTGGTGCGTATACCTTGTATGTTAGTTGATGGGTTTGGGTGTTTTTAGGTTAGCTGGTTTAGATTTGTTTTTATGATAGTGTGTATTCATGAATATTTTATTAGGAGAGAGACCTAGAGTAGAATCAGTCGGTTGCTGTGTGCAGCATGTGTGGGAGGGAAACTGGTGCAGACTGCAGCACAATGTGGCCTCAGGGTTGCCCACCAAAGGTTCCTGCAGGGACACCCATCCATGTGTGACATTGCACTACATATAACCTCGATATTATTCAACTGTTGATCAGAGCAGTCTCTCATGTTGTTACGCACAAGTTCTGGCTCCTAACTACCAGTCAGAAGCAGCAATCAGGAAACTGCCAACCTGGTACTCTCAGAATGAAGAGACATTGCCACCATCCACAAACATTTCAAAAAGCTTGTGACAGCACTAAGACTAGGACCAGAGGATAGGAAAGAAACCAGGAACTCCTTCCTAAACAGGAAACAAGGCATGCACCATTACTCCTGATATTTTCTGTCCTGATATTTGATCTTTTTGTTTATGATCAATGTATCTGTTTCTTTCATTTTTTCAATCTCTATACATTTTCCATTTTACCATTCATTTTTTGCCTACTCATATTTATCTCTAATGGTTTTGTCTAGTCTGATACACTCTGTACAATTTCTTGTCATTACTTGATTTATTGCTTTCATTAAGTTAAGAATATCATCTGTCGTCCACTTGTTTATTTTTTATTGTCTTTCTTTTGTGGGGATGACTATTGAACACCAAGAGTCGACAGTCAGCTAAATAGAGTTGGTGACTTTATGAAAACAGTGAAGAAATTAATAGCAAAACACTTCACTATCTTTCCTAAGAACTGTCAAAGCAACTCACAGCTCACAAACATTCCATTTACCAATTTTCTCTCTGTGCATATATCTTTGTGCCTCTGTATATACCTGATATTATTTATTATCATTGTATATCATTTTGGTTGCAGCAACTGGGATATACTACAGTTACAGTCATTAAATTTTTGTGTTATAATCAGTCACCACCTTGTTAGACAAAGATCAAATGAAACAGTAAGTTTCCAGACAGTCAAAGAAAGTAGAAAACACAAGTTCTATTGTCAAAGGTAAGCAAAGAAAATTTTTTAAAGGTTTCAAAACTGATATTACCAGTTCCTCGATGTCACTTTTGCTCTCTCTTCCTGTAAATGTGTGTGTGTGTTGTTATTTTTACATAGCCATTCAAACACCTGCTAACTTCAGGAAAAAGACCTTAAGAAAAATAACAAAGGAATAGAGAAAACCATCCCACTGTATGTAACTATTCATCTATAAATTTAGGCGTAGCCAGACAGATTTTGCTTGAGTGCATTTTGTCTTCTTGTTCATTAATCACATTACAGCAGGAATAAATTTCAAATGAATCAGTTATCTAACTTTATCAATGCTTTATCACATAAACATGACAACAGTTACAGGGAAAAGTAATAAAATATAAGTTCACTTTATAGACTAGAATATACAGTTATAGGATGTCTTTTTGCTCATTTTACTACCATTCTCAAGCACTATTCAGATTTTTACACTTTTTCTTTTAGCAAAACACATTTAACTTCCATTTTAAAACAAATTAAAATAAAAACATGAAAATAAATTCATGTGGTTTTGAAATGTCACATTTAGGAAAATTATAAATGTCCTTGATTTAAATGATTCCCAATTCATTATCATCTATAGATGGTGGGGACTCACTATGTTTCTAAAGATAGCACCCTCAGGCAAAACTTAAAAAAAGCTAAAAACAAAACACCTGGTTAGATAATGGAAATAAGCTTATCTTATTTGAATGTCTGGTAACTTTATTTGAAGAAAGAGAACAAAATATTACTCTTAACTCATAGAAGTTAAAAAAAAAAGAAACTGGAAAAATATTTTTACAATTCTATGAAGTCAAAAACAACAGCTCAGTCTTCTTTCTTTACAAAGTCTGATATTTTAAAAAGTTAAATCAAAATTGATTATCAAAAATTTGTTATCGTAAAATTATTGCCAAACACTTTAGTTCTATATATGTAGAATGCTATCATATCAAGAAATATAAATATAGAAGAATATATCCCTGTTTCACAGACAATGCAAAAGTATTTAATAGATGTAGAATGAAGATATATATAATCTGTTTAGAAAACTTAATTTATTTAGGATATATATTAGAATAATCTGGTTCATTTACTAGGAACAAATTGGATGCATTCAGATAGAAAAATGAAATGAACAAGTATACAAAAATAGAAAATTTTGTAAGACAAGGATGCATCTTCTCACCAGATTTATTTCACCTTTACAGCAAGACTATTCTAAGAGAAGAAGAAGTCCTTCCTGGATTTATTATTGCTGGATACAATCTAAACAACATAAGATATACAGATAACACAGTGTTGATGTCAAAAACAAAAAGAAAACTGCAGCAACTCCAAGACAAAGTAGTAAAGGAAAGTGGGAAGAAAGGACTTTATAAAGAGACAGACACAGTTGTCAAGAAGTGAGACAGTTCAAAATATGAGCTACAAATTGATGATGACAAAATCAAGAAAGTTCAGAAATTGAACTGAGAAATGTTTTAACAGACAAAAGAATATATTACAGAGAAATCTGAAGGCATATTGAGGAAAAAGTTGCTAGAAACATTGTATGGCAATGATATGCTGGACAATTTTCTTACTTGAGGCAACAGAAATATGGTGAGCATGAAGCAATGAAGAAGCTTTAAGGAAAAGTGTGAAGGAAAAGAAGACTTGTACTTAAAATCAAAAAGTGACAGATGAAATTTCTGAGACATATAATGAGGAAAGAAGGCTTAGAGAAATTAACACTAACTGGCAGATTAAAGGCAAGAGGCAAAAAAGGAAACAGTGAGTAACCTACTTAAAAAGCTTATGCAAATATGGCAAAACGGGGACTGGGAAAGAGAGTAAAGGGACAAACATTGCTTAGAACTAGAAAAATAGGAAGCAGAGGAGAGCATTGCTTGTGGCACACCCTGAAAGGACAGGGTACATAACAGAAGAAAATACACCTATTTAATATAAATATTAAATTATGGTGTTTTATAAGTAAACACAAACAGGTCACAAACTTAATGATTCTCAACATTCACCCTTTACACATATTTAGATATGTTTTTAGGTTTACTCTTATTTGATAAAATTATCATAGCTAAAAATTACATAATTTTGTACATTATAAAACTGTAATTATGTGGCTTCTGAAAAGTTCTCAGTCTAATCAAGAGAAATGTCTGAACCATGAAATATTCATGCTATTCCATATATTCAATATAATAAATGTTATGCTTGGATTAGTCTACAGCTATATTGTGTTGAATGCACCAGTTCCTGTCCAATCACTGAAGTTAAGCAACATTGAGCCTGGTCAGTAACTTAAATGGGTAACCATTTGGGAATACCAGGTGCTGTAAATGTAAGGACCAAGAATAGTCCACTGGTCCTCCAGGTTTGGATGCAGGGCTAACAACCCTGCCCTGTAAAAAACAGTTTATAAAAAAAGTTGCTGCCCTATGCACCATTGGGTGTGATGGATAAATGATGATGTTTGGATTATTCTTAGACTTATTCATAATGTCCAAAACATAAATCATTTTATGTATAGTCAAATATGAGTTCTTAATAAATATTCTGTTTATAGTGATAGAAATTATTGGATATATAATGAAATAATTATGGAAGTCTATTTGATTAGTGTGAAGATCATATCTGACTTTTAATTAATGAAGGTTTGAATTTACAGGCACATATCAGTTATTATGAAATCATTATTTGGCCTGATAAACAGTAGACCTTAACAACAGTAATCTGTGAAATAAAAATTTGTGCACAATAATTTTCTCATAATAAACTGTTTCTTTCATTTGTCTGGTTTCATAAAACTTTTCATATAAATCTAAACATCACTGACTTTACACTTTTAGTTTGTTAAATAATTAAATATTTAAAGATCAGTATTGAATATTTGAGTTTATTCTTGGATAAAAATAATTCCTTGATAAACTAAATTCTAAAATATATAAAATTTTAAAAATTACAAAAACTATAAGAGCAAGATAAATCTGGTAGTTTTTATTGTCTTAAAAGCAACCAACCATAAAACAATCCATGAAATTACTTCTGATTTTATGCATTATTTTTTTTTATTAATAACTATATAGTTGAATTTTTTGATAGGTTCTTTTTAAATGGCAAATGAATCTATGCATTACTGTCAAGCTACACAAGTGATCTTGTCTGTGCAAACAGATCAACAAGGATTTAAGCAACTTAATTTATAATCCATGAAAAGCTTGCCTAATCCAGTCAACTATGCTGTCTGTTTTATTTCAATTTAAAAGGGAAAAAATAAGACAATTCAAAATAGACTAAAAGTTTTCATTATTTACATTTTTCATAAAAATTTTCATCATTAAAAGTTTTACCATTTTTTACAAAACAATGAAATGTTAAAAAGAAGAAATTACTTTTTGAAAGAAAAGCAGAATATTTTTTTTAAACATTAAAAATTGTTCAAGTAATTATTTTTAAACTTTTTCATTGAATTTAGAAAAATATGCATTAGGAATTTTCACATTGCACAGATGATATTAATTTTTATTTTCAAAAATTGAAAATCACAATTTAGATAAAACATTATCAATTAGTATTCAATTTTTACTAGTATTTCTTAATCTTCTTTCAGTTAAATTTCATTACAACCTGCCTTTTATGAGAATTAATAATCATTCCAGATTAAAACTAAGTTTCAAAGGATAATGGAGTCAAGTTTGAATCTTACTGGAGGTTTCTTGTTTATTTTCAGTCTATGCTGTTTAATAATGATTTCTGAATAATTGTCTGGAAGTAATTAATATATACATTTCAATTTATGGTTATTCAATTCCTCAAGTAGATGGATGTGCACATGGTGTAGTGGTGATCAGCACAGAAAGTGAGACTGGTATGCTAAGTTCAAATTCCAGATAAGACCATTGTATTCACCTTCAGACAAATAGCCTTTCAAAAAGCGTGAATCCATCTCTTCCTTCAACTAAGAATTAATAGAAAGACAGCCACCTAGCCTTGATTGGCAAACAGTCTACAGGGAGGAAAATTCTGAATTCAAAACCTTTCAAGCAGAAACCAAAGCAACAGCACACTATGAGGAGGCTGTGACACTAAACTCTAATGGGGAGTCTATGCACACATAATTACCTAAGTATATCAGACTTTGTATAAGTCTTATATAAGTCTTTGTATAATTTGACATCCAAGATTTATTCATTTCTATCAATGAAATGAGAAAAGTGTGCTCAAAATCAGCAAGTGACATTTGACACAATAAAGAAAGAGAGCTTGTAGAATTTCACAGTCATAAGACATAGTGAAGGCAAGAAAGGCAGAAGGAAATACACAATAAAGCCAAAAGAAATGTTCAAATACAACAGATGAAAATAACTCCTAAATATGTATTTGTAAATAGTCAGCATTTAAAAGAGAAACAAATGAAATCTGAACTGCTAATAATATCAATCAAACTTTTATTTGTAGATTAACTATTGATTAATCCCAAATAAATTTGTTCACCTTTTTATATGAAAATGGTGATATATATTCAATGTTAACTGTAAGGATTTATTTATGCCATTCAACTTACTCAAATGAAGAAACATTGATGCCCTTGAAATCAGATTATATCATTTCATTTCTCAAATAAATGTTTCATGAAAACTGTTACTAAATTAAAATTAGAAACCATGCAGTTTGCAGTCAGAATGGATGTAGCACAAAGATGTTTATACAGGTAATTTAACAACGGTTAACTGCAAAAATGAATAACCAACATGTTAAAATAAATATGTGTTAAAGAAACCAGAATGAGATATGTACAGAGATTGACAAACTACAAAAAAGAAATAGCATGACAAACAGTTCTTTTTGGCAGGATGTACAAAATGTAAAGGGGGAAACAACTATAATAGCAAAAGAAAAGATACACCACAAATAAAACAACAGTACATAGGAGAGCTCTTCTATGAGGAAAAAAAGGAGAAAAACCTACAGCATATAAAAGCATAGAAAGATCTGTGATACTTATAACTGAGGTTAGGACAGCAACAGCTAAGAAGAAGTTAAAGAAAATGGCAAGACCAGATGAGATTTTTAGAGAGTTGTCAACAGTCAAAGACAATTTCAGGATTTATAAGATTTCTAGAGTGATACATTGGAAAAAAATATCGAATTATCTTGGTTGAACAGTTTTCTTAGTGTTACCAAAGAAATTAGCTGCAGATGAATGGGATAACAACCAATTTGATGAATATAAGTATATTAATAATTAGGATTCTAATGAATCAAGCGCTTATGGCACAATCAGTGGAAATAAAGGAAGGACAATACACCATTGTATAAGACAATGGAAGAAGAAATTAAATTTCCATGATCAAAATACAACATTATGTACATGTAAAGAAAATATACAAATAATACATAAACTGCATATTTAACATCCTTGTATACAGTGCAAAGGTGAAATGAAATGAGTACATAAAAACAGACAAAGGATTATTATAACAATAGATTTATTTACATTCTACAGTTAAGACCTGAAAGCATTTAGTATTGGCAGAAGTAATTTTAAAAAAATACATTGTACAGATTACACTGTGTTGATGGCAGATTCAGTAGAAAAATTATCTGAAATATTAGACAAGTTAAGGGATATCATGGTCAGTAAAATTAAGCAGACACAGAAATGTAACCACCTAAGTAGTGTCGTAAAATATGACAGAAGGTGTGATGCAAAAATCCAATGGAACATATGAATAGCAAATGATTCTCTTCAGAAACTGGGCAAAGTATTAATAGACTGCAAATTTTAAGTTTTAATAGACTTAAAAACAATGATTACTAGACTGCTAATCTTTTATATGGCAGTAAATAGTGGAGAATTTCCTTAAAGAGAATGAAAAGATTTAGAGATAGAGAGATGTGACTTAGAAGGCAAATGCTTAGAATATACAATGGACAGAACATATGAATAACAAGAATGTTCTAAGGAGATGAAAAACTACAAACAATTTTCTGTTCACAATCAGAAAGTGACAGCTAAAATTTTTAGGGCATATAATGAGGAAAGGTTTGAAGAATGTAAAACTCACATGGTATACTGAAGGTAAGAGAAGCAGGTGAGGCAGTAAGTAACCTGCTTGAAAGATTTAAGTAAAAAGAATGGCAGAACAAGTACCACAAATACAAAAAGATACAGAGGCAAATGTCACTGAGAGCAACAAAAAAGAGAAAGTTGTGAAGATCTATGTTCACCTATATTCTGAAGGGACATAGCTTATAAAAGATTTATATATATATATATATAGTAGTTTATGAATACACAATATCTCAATGTTCAAAAACATTCATAGGACTCTATATAAGCATATACATGTAACGATAAGATATATGTAAATTGTAATAAAAAAATGAATTTAGTGCTCACACATGGTATAAATGGCAATAAATTTAACAGCAGATCAATTATATTACATTTTCTGTAACAATGTTATATTCATAAAGTACTTCAATTTTCTTAACTTCTTTGGCCAGTGATCATTAGTAGAACTACCAAAATAGAACACTAGTCTTATTTATTTTTCTTAAAGAGAGAATAAGAAATTGAATTAGTGTTGTTTTCCTCATTCAAATTGTCTAGCTTTTGCAGATGGACATGAGGACCTGAGCAAAATCTGATGCTTGCATTTCTATTTTCTTTTATGCTGATACCAACCTGGCACTGGCAGTGGCACCTTGCCCACTTTAACCACCTGCTTTGCTTGGCTATTGACTGATTACCAACCACCTGAATGATAAATTGCCCAATGGCCTAAAATAACCAACATGCTAAGTTTTTGGCTCTTTTATATGAATTCCTCGTAGAAAATGGGTAAGAAGATTAACAGGGAAAGATTGTTTTCACTGGTCTATGTTTATCATTGACACATTCCATTGACATGTACCAGATGAGGTGAAGCCCAACTCCTGAATACACTGTACACAAACACTTACAGGTACATCAATGAGATTGTTACCTAATGATGAAAAGAATATTTAATTTTTCAGCATAATCTATGGCTGGCCACTTATATCCAACAATACCTGTCTACTAGGGCAGCTAACTAATCCCCAGTGCAGATGCCTGCTTAGGCACATTTCTGTTTGTTCAATGCCCACAGAGCCCACCTGTGGGTTATACTGCAACTAAGCTGAGTAGACCTTAGCTATCTTTGTTAATGTAGTTTCTCTTCTTTTTTTTTTAATAATCCTTTTACCCCAAGCAAGGTGATAATGCCACTAAAATGAATGGGGACATTGGGAGTGAAAGAGAATGAGAAGACTTTAGTGAGGAAGAGTGAGGAAAAGGACAGTAAATGAATAGGATTCAGGAAAAGAGATGAACTAACATTTAAATTTTTGAAGATTAAAGGTGGCCAGGAAGCAATAAATCAGAAGGGAGTTCCACAAATGAGAAGTGCAAGAAAAGAAACTATTAGAATAGAACTGACAGTTGTAACTAGATAGTTCAACAATAAAATTGGTGAGACTTAGTTGTCATCAAGTAGCACATATAAATTCATGCAATCAAAGCACTTAAGAGAAAAACGCATCAGAACTGTTGCCCTGAAAATATTTATAGAAAAGACAGAGGGAAGCCACATTACATTGGTGACTGAAGTCAAGATGCCAGGTCAGAATTGATTACGTCACAGATACTTCTTTGAATACTGTCTTAATTTAAAACTCTTCTATAAATCATACATATTGAACATCCCACAGTTAACTTAACAAAATTTAGCTAATAACTCTTAAACTACAGATTGAGCTGCTTGTAGATGCACACACACACACACACACACACACACACACACACACACACATATATATATATATATATATATGGCTATATCCATCATCTATAGTCATATCTGCCACACAATTAGAATAGATAACATATAGATTTATTGTTGAACTATCTAGATCTTGTATCTAGATAGTTCTATTCTAATTTGTGTTGCATTGAATCTATCCTTAAAAGAGCACCCAACAAAAAAAGCAACAGTATGCCCCACCTACCACCCTACTGTAGAGAGAAAAGCAAAAAGTAAGGATGAGATTATCAATAATTTTCTGTTATAGACACCAAAACATAAACTGGTTCAGCAGATATGGGAAGACAGAAGGATAGCAATCTGAAGACTTAGCATCATAATAACTGAAGGGGAGCAGCCGTTATGCAATCAGCCCCCACTTGATGATATATTTCTTAACATTGACTATACTTTTGTCTCAAGGACACACCTAAATTTCAAATTTCAAATTCTGAAAATACAAATAAACATAAAACAAAATAAACAAGAAAAAGTAAACCTGAAGAATGCAAGAAAGAATAATCAAGACTTTAAGACATTTAGGCTTATTTAAAAAAGCATCTTTAATGCTCATAAATATCACTTATATATATATATATATATATATATATATGCATAATCATAATTTATTGGAATGTCAATGAAATTAAGCAACCAAAGTTGATAGCATTTCCAAGATATACTTCTATTTTATTTCTATCATAGATATGCCATGTGAATTTCAGTTTATCATTTGTTTTTATTAGAAATATTCATAACTTTATTTAGTGGTGTGAATTGTTCATCATATTATAATTTACAAAATTTAGATATTGTCATGTGCTATGAAAGATATATCCTTAAAATAGAAATGTTATAAAGTTATTGAGATATGAACAAAATTTTGGAAATAGGAGAAAAGATGGACAGAAATCACATAACAATTAAAAACAAATTTGAAAATATTGGCTTTAATAATGTCACAAAACAGATTTTCTTTAAATGAAAAGAGTAATCAGCATGAGAAGAAAATATTTGAGAAGTTGGTATTGCAAAGGTAAACAGAAGAAAAGACACAGAATATGAAGAATATTGATAGAGGCATGAAAGCAATTAAACTATCACCTTTAAGTAAGCATTGCAAAAAGAAAGATAAGTTGGGCAAAGAAGTACATGAAAATTAATTTCCCAATAGTTATTTTTAGTGATGACAGGAGAGCTAAATTGGCTGGATTTAATAGATGTATTAGAGGTTGGATTCTTTATGGAAACACAACTTAGAAGGCAACAATCGCAAGTTTTGGTCTGTTGTTATAGGTTGTAAAATCATAGGTTCCTTTATAATTGGAGATAAATTAGATAAATGCAGTTATTCTAAGTTCTTAAACAAGATGATTTTTTAATGATACAAGAAGCTTTGATATTCATGCCAAACTTCTTTTCATACTGCAATGTGTCAAAAATCATTTTAAAAACACTAAATTTATGGAATGACATCCAGCCTCTCACATATTCATCCAAGAAGAAACATATTGTCCATCATTAAAAGAGACATATATGAATATGTCTCTTTTAATGGAAAACAATATTCAAGTAAAGAAGGTCTCTGAGAAGCAATACAAACAGTTACAATTAATGACTAAGTCAAAACATTAGAAAGGTTAACAAACTCAATGGACAAAAGACTGATGAATATCAAAGATGTATAGTTACATATAAAATAATAATTTATTCAAGTATTTAATATACTCTGCTTTTCAAATATATATTTCTATATGGCCTGTAACTTTTGAATTTATAAATAAACATTTATGTTGCACTTAGTTTGCTGGACACTCCCAAAACAAAATTATTATCAATATTAATTAATAAGGATATATTTATAAGCTGAAACTCGTATAGTGCTTGGCCTAATAGGTACTGATTTATTAAATGTTGATAGTGCACAGTTACTGAATGTTGTCAATAGCAGAAGTGGTGAAACGGGAAAGTTAAACAATTATACAGCAAGCATCATTAAGCTAAAGCAAAATGTTACGCCATCATATTTTCAAAGTTGTAGGCTTCCCATACATATAAAATCAATGGTGGTTGTGAAGCTGAACAAAATGGTGGAAAAAGCAAGACTTCAACATGTTGAACCCTGAGACAACAAATGGGCATCCCCTATTGTTGTTGTAAGGAAACCTAATGTTGATCTTAGGATTTGTGGGGATTATAAAATAGGGGTGAATCACAAAATTTGTTCAGCTTCATATCCTATTCCAAATGTAGAAACATAATACATTCCTTTGCAGGAATGAAATATTTTGCTAAAATTGATTAAAAAAATGTGTACAACCAAATCCAAATAGACAACAAATTCAAAGAAATTACGACAATAAACTCGCCTATAGACTTTTTGAGGTGGACTTGTCTACCATTTGGAGTGAAGACAGCTAGTTCGATTTTTCAGAGAGCAATGAAAAATTTACTAGAAGGAAAAGTAAAAATATAATAATTTATCAAGATGATATTGGGTTGGGCACCTGTACTGAAGAAGAGTTAAAACAAAAGACGAAGCTAGTAACAAGTATACTCTGAAATGCAGGAATGACTTTAAACAAGGATAAGTGTATATTCAAGTACAAAAAATTGATATTTTTGGGATATCAAATCTCAGAGGAGGGTACTACACTGGACTCAAGCTTAATTCAGAAAACATTAAATGTTTTGCCTCCAAGTAATAAGAAAGAAAAAGTTGGAATAATTACTTGGATTAGCTAATTTTTATAGCAAGTTCTTGTGAAAATATGCAGAAAGAATTGAGCCTTTTGCTGAATTACAAAAGAAAAATAAAGAGTTTCAGTGGACTGATATTCACCAAAAAGCTTTCAGTAAATTGAAGTTAGCATTATCCCAGAAACCGGTTGTCGAGATTTTTGACCTTAAAAAAAAAGTCACATTAACAACAGATGCAAGTGGTCAATCTGTCTCAGAAATTTTGTCACAGGAACAATGCCTGGTGATGTATCTGTCCAGGAAGTTAACGTGGCTGAGAAGAACTATTCTAATATTGAAAAGGAGGCCTTGGCTATAGAAAGGAGTATGACCAGAACAAGAGAATTTTTGTTGGGAAAAAAAGTTTTTACTCAGGTGGGATCATAAACTGCTAGAGTTTATATTCCATCCCAGAAAAGGTCACTGCCTCAAGGTTACTAAGATGGGCTATGAAGTTGATGGCCTTTGACTTTGAAATTGAGTATGTGAAAGGGAATACAATCCCACATGTAGATGTCACTGTCATGACTACAGTTTGAAGAGGAGCAACATGAGAAAAGTGAGGAACTGGAAGAGGGAATGTTACATTGGTGGAGACTAACGCATTGCCCATGAATAGACTTATAATGGAGACTTTACAAGATCCATTATTGAATAAGATTGTAGAAAGAATACAGAACAACAGATGGAGTAATTGTTCCAAAATGGAAAAACCGTAGAAGGAGGTCAAACATAAGTTAACAATAGAGAATGGCATATTCTGCAATGGAGATCTAGTGGTATTACCAGAAACTTGTTGAAAGCAGGTAATTTAAAGCGTACATGATTGTAGAATAGCTGCTACACTAAAATGTGTAAAATTAGAAGACTCGTCACACTCGCAATGTTGAGACATATGTTGATAAATGTCCTAAATGTGCTGAAATAAAAAATACATTTTAAAAATACATTTGTGGCCAAAGGAAACTGAACCCTGGTCCAGGGTTCACATGGACCATGCACAGGTGAATGGTATAGGATTGTGTTTGATATTAGTGGATGCGTTTTCAGCTTGGCCAAAAATTTTTAGGGTTAAGGATAGAAGATCGGAGAATGTACAACAAATTTTACATTTTACATATAGTTTTTTTGCCAGGAATGGTGTACCAATGACATTGGTAACCGATAATGCTCCAGAGTTTTGTGACAAGAATCTATATACATGGTTAAGGAACATTGGATGCAGACTCTATAAAACCCTTCCTTATCACCTGCAATCAAATGGAATAGCAGAGAGAATGGTGCAAACCATCAAAATGGGCTTAAAAGCATTCTCTTCACAGCATGAAAAAAATTAAAAATTTTCTACTAAGATTATTATTGAGTTATAGGACAATGCCTCATGCCAGAAGATTACAAAGTCTGTCCGCGTTAATGGGAAGACAGATAAGAGCACTATTAACAATGTCTTACTCAGCAAATGAGAAGATATGGTATAATGAAAATGAGAGGTGAGAAATAGTGAGATTTATAATGCAGAAGGGACAAAATACAGCCATGGTTTTCAAGAATGGTAGAGGTTTATTGGCGCATGCTGACCAATTATGTGGTCCCAAGACAATGAAGACTCGGAGATGGAAGATATACAAGAATTAAATGGGGATACACAAGAACAAGATAATAGATTGGAAGAGACAATGAGTGTGCAAGAGTTTTCTGAGGAATCAGAAAACAAAACAATAGATACGTATCAAGAAAGAAGTAGATCGAGATCTCCTACAGAGAGAAATCCACTTAAAACCACTGAAATGGGGAGGGAATGTAGGACAAGCAGTAGGTCAACTCAGGGAGTTAGACCTAAAAGATTCCGGGAGGTGTAGTGGGATTGGTTAGCTAATAATAATTAGCATAGCCATATCCCTATATAATGATGTATCTAGAGAGAGAGAGAGAGAGATACTCAATAGACTCATGAGAATAACTTTGAATGAGCAACTATCAACATCATAACAGTGCTCATATAAATAAGTAATATAAGTACATCATGAAAAATTTATCAACTTTGTTTAATACCAATTTTATTGTGAAAACATTGTATGAATTATAAAATCTTAAAAAAGAGTTTTCAATAAAAAGAATAGAAGTTTATCAAAAATGGAGAAGTTCATCTAAAAGTAATTTGATGTGAATGTATATGTAATATATGAATTTTGGTATTTCTTTATTTCATACTCAATTTGAAAAATAGGAAGCATCGGTATATTTTAATTTATTTTATGATTAGTCAAAAATCTATGTATACTTTGTCATAACTGAGGACTGAACTATGAAACTTTCATAAAAACTCTTTGAGGTCAATATCTTTGAAATAATTCTAGGGCAAGTAATGTCTACATTTTGTAATCAGATAAGTTTCACATACATTGACATAGAGGACAAGGATTGACCTGTGAAAGTCTTTCTAAAATTGTTGAAAATCAGTGAAGAAAGAAAAAAGATAAAAATATTGTAAAATGAATGATTTCATTCAGAAAGTAGGATTGACAAAAAGAAAAGTTTAGGTGCACTTGACAGAACAAAGGTGAGAGTCAGATACAAAAGAAGAACGATAACAGAGACAGAAATAGAGGAAAATGTGATCAGTTAAATGGGGAGTGGTTACTCAAACATTTTGACTATCTTTGGCTGAATGCATTTCACAATAGATGCAATCTATAAAAGAGCAGCCACTATCTTAGGTGAGAGAAATTCTACAGGTCAGTCTGAAAACAGTAAAACAGATACAATAAAGTTAACAGAGATGATTTCTTTAGATCAGTGTAAAGCTACAGAACAGATACAACCAGTTTAGGGGAAATGATTTCTATGTGTCAGAATATTTGCCACTTAAAATAAGAAGCTGAGTTGTAAGAGTAAATAATGTTATACAAGCTTGTTTGTTATTTTCTTCTAAGATGATGACCACCATCATGGGATTTTTTTACTGGCATGAATGAGGAATTATTTTCAGACAATTTATAATGATCCAATTTTTAATTCATCATAGTCTGAGACAAATTGAATGTGGTACTGATACAAGTACAACCAGCCTCATATTTCAACACTTACTGAAATTTAACCAATGGATCCCTAATTTTAATTGCTTTTGTACACAAAAATGTATCAGAACCATCACAATTTGAAATAAAATTATTTCCTCACTTGGTATAGATTAATAATATTAATATGGGATCCATTAATAAAGAAAGATAAATGACAATAAGTCTTTATCAGTAACCCCAGAAAAAAAGAAGCCCCAGGGAAAGCTATCAAGTGTGACAATGAGCAGAACTAATCAGCAAGCAAATTAAGTTCAAAGCTTGAATTTCTCCATTCATGACTGTCACAGAACAATATCCTAGTAAATTGAAGTGTTGGTTTATAAATTTGGTGTCATAGTAATTGTAAACTCAATCTCTGGTTAGTGTGGAAATGGGGTGAGCACAATAACTGAGTAGTACTAAATAAGAACTAAATGAGATAGCCCTAGAATGACAACAGTTTACTCCTGTAGATTAAATAAAGAGTTCAGTTCAAAATTCCCTGAAAGTTACTCAGAATGACAACTAGCTGATCAAGATCAGAGGGTACAATGGCCAAAATGTTGTATTAATATCATAAATATGGACATTAGTTGTCCTATTATAACATAGATAATAAAAAAACACTCATTCCAGGAGTTCTGACAGGTTGGCAAATTTGTTGGTATTTATGCTACATAAATACTAACAAACTTACCAATCTGTCAGAAGTTTATAGTTAGTTTTAAAGGTATGTCTATATGTATGTATGTATGTATGTATGTAAGTAGCTAAGTAAATTTGTAGGTATATAGGGAGGTTTAAAATTGAAAGAACTCCCAGACAGGGTAGTAAAGGAGAGCAAAAAAAGCTCTGTAAGAAGAATGAATGCAAAAGACATTTTTTTTTTATGATCATATTGCCCCAAGCAAGGCATTTTACTGCCACTGTTTTGCAGGGGGTTACATAAGAGGAAAATTATGAGAAAGAGTGACAGGTTATAGGGTGTGTCAGAAAGTGGGTAAGATAAGGATAACTGTGGCCATAAAGTGAGGGACCAGTTTATATATTGATTGTAATTTAGAATTGATCCCTCACTTTATATCTACATTATAATAGTATAGAATTTTTTTTAAAAAAATCATATTCAAGGGGTTACATAGGAGGAAAATTATGAGAAAGAGTGACAGGTTATAGCGGGTGTTAGAAAGTGGGTAAGGGAAGTCTGAGAATAATGATGAGAGTGGAGTGGATGGAGAAAGGACCATGAATGAGAGGATACAAGTTAGTGAGACAGGATATGACTATTGAAATTACATTTAAATTATTGGTGATTGTAGCTGTCGGGGTAGCAAGTAAACGGAAGGGAATTCCACGGACAGGAAGAGGAAGAACAGAAGCTGCTGCAGTAGAATTTACGTTTACATTTGTTTCACAGTAAAAGGGTGGAACCTAGTTGCTAATCTTGTGGCATAAGTAAATTTATATATAGGGGACACCAGTAAGCCAAGTTCATCGGAGCAGAAGTGAAAGCATTTGTAAAAGAGATACAGGGAAGCCACATTACATCAGTGAGAAAGTGACTGTATCTAGTTGCTAATATTGTGAGTTCATTACCTAGCTATATTGTAAGTTATATATAATATGAAAAAAAAAACTTTTCATAAATATATGTATATATATATATTTTCTAAACATATACTGTTAAATACAAGAGACAATGAATATCCACCATGTTCAATCATGAGCCACTCCAAATATCGTATTCTGGCCCCAACTTCAGTCAAAAACAAAGACAAAAACTCTCCAACACCTGGACAACTCTTTACTAATTTGGTTCTAAGCTTTCGGCTCACATAAGCCATCTTCAGAGAGGTTATTAAGACGGTAATACAGTAACATCCACCATCACTGACAATTTTATTTTGTGTTGATATAAAACTCCGATAACTTAGAACCAAATTAACAAAAAACCATCCAAATGTTGGAGAACTCCTGTCTCCACTTTCAAGGTGTGGTCTTCGTATTAGAGATGTAAAAATCAAAGAAGTAATTTTAATTATCTGATTAGTGTAGTAGCAGACAATGAAAAGTATGATGCAATAATTCAAAAGTGTATAGAAATAACAAAAGTTGTCTTTTGGAAGTTAAGTAAAATATTAAGAGATGTGAAAATGTCCTTAGAAACAAAGATTACTGAAATTTTATGGAATATATTATTTTCTATATGGATAGGTGAATTATGGACAATCTTTCCACAGATGATGAAAAGATCTGAAGTGACAGAGTTGTGGTTTTACTGATGAATGCTAAGAATATAATGAGCAGAACATGCAAATAATAAAAAAGTTTTAAAGAATTTGGAAACTACAAGAAAACTGACATGATTAGAATCTGAAATTTCTAGGGTACATAATAAAGAAAGAAGGCCCAGAGAAGTTAACACTCAAAGGATGTAGTAAATGTACAAGAAACAAAGAAAAAGTTAAAAAATCTAGTTTGAGTAAATGCATGACAGAACAGGAATAACACAGGTTGGTAAAAGATAAAAAATTGCTCAAAAAATAAAAAAGGAAGTTGTGACAAGCCAAGATCACCCACAGCTTTGAACAAAGGAGAAGACAGAATAAACAAATCTTAAATTTCACTTTGTTTTCCTTTGTGAATTGTTTATCTTGTTAAGAATTTAAATAATTTTATATTTGTTCTATTCACAATCAGTTAACATTTTTCTTAACCAACTTAATGACTGCAGAATTTATTATATTTTGCCATTTAAGAGATTTAAAAAATAAAGCCATAAAGATTACCCAGACTTTTTGCTACAAGAATTTTTCATTGAATTATTAAGTTGAATGGTTTGACAAAAGGAGGATATTGTTCTTTGCATTCCACATAGATAATAAGTCAAATGAAATAGTACATCATGTTTTCACATTCATTTCTGGTTTTCATTATAAATTATTAAGTGTGTGTGTGTGTGTGTGTGTGTGTGTGTGTGTGTGTGTGTGTGTGTGTGTGTGTGTGCAAAAAGTTGAGATTATCTTTATATTAGCTCTTTTTCTTAATTGGGCTTAAGTTTTGATACAAGGTCAAAAGTCTGAGTGAAGTCAGCAAGGATCAAGGTGAGAAACTCAAAGAACAGAATAAGCCAACAATTCTAACTAGGATTATTTATATTCTTACTGTCTTTGGAAAATATCTTAATCTAGTTGTCATAAGTTTTTGTTCTGTCAACAGTGACAATGATCATAGTGTTTTTTAGAGAGAGAGAGAAAATTAAAATTCCCAAAGAGTTACTTAAGAACAAAACAGAAATGAAAGAATGGATATGTATCTAGAAATATAAACATTGTTAATCATGCTGATATTTTGATAATGTTTTCCAATTTTATTTCAACTAACAGGTTGGTAGTAGCCATTCTTTGAATTTGATAGATGTAAATGTTGCTGGGTTGAAAATTTACTACTTATTGGACCAAGTTTATAAATCAAAGAAGATGATTGATTATTCTCTCTCACACTCAACACTCATACATACATACATGCAGGTGTGGGTGCTTTATATATATATATATATATATATATATATATATATATATGCAAACAGAAGCAATACAAAAATCAAAACAAAAAAGAAAGAAGCAAAACTAGATAATACCTCTTCAAAGAAATATTGTTCTAGATTATCTTATTATAAAATTTAAAATTTGATGAGTTTGCCATTAGCAACTTTTAAAGATTTTACTCTTCCTTTAATCAATTTATCATATCTACTGCCTTTCTCATGGGCTATTCAACCAAGTTGTACAATTAGTCAAAAAGTAAATCTTTTGTGGAAGTCTTTCAGCATATTTTCTGAAATTTATCATCCAAAATGTCATATTCAATTGTATTCATTTCAAGAAACTGGGACACACAGCATTCTTAAGTCTTATTTGCTATCTCCTATAAAATGCTAGTTTTTGTCCAAATGACTTTTAGTGAATATAAAAAGAAGTCCTTTGTACAAAAATGATTTGTATTAGTTTGAAATGACATTCCCCATGAATGCAAACACTTTAACAGCAAATATTCTATAGCTTGGCTCATCCTCCTTGTCCACTGTCTAAAAACTGAGCAAATGAGAACAGATCTGGAATATTCAGAATTCTACCATTCCAATTTCTTCTTGTCTTCCTTGCAGAATATTGAATAATTTCAGAAGTGGCTCTCTTCTGGCTGCTCTGTGATAATCCATATGATGAAGGTACTGATTTTCTGTATGTTTGAGTCAATTTTGTTATATTAGTTACCTTCTAAAAGGGATTCTTTCAAAATTCCTTATCAGATCTCAGTCATTTTTCTAGTCTGAATGATCACTTACTTAACAGCTGAGAAAAGATTTCAGTTCCAGTTAGATCACACCAAGATTTGAATATTGCTGTCATATTTGAGCTGGTGAAGAAAATGTACTCCCCAGAACTTGTCTCCCTTTGCAGGAGAAACCACCATTTGATCCTGCATGCTTTAAAATACTTGATCACAGAGAACATCACAGCCTGGCAAGGTTCTAGTTACCCTTTCAAGTAATGCAAACTCTCTCCTTCAGATTTTTCTCTAAAGCACATATCAGCTTCATATCTAAAATATAAACAAAGTCATTTCTAAAGTATTAAGAGATTTATTTTTAATCAAGCATTTTTATTACTTCAAGCATTATTTTGAGTGGATACTCATGTTTGAAATAAATGGCCCATTTTAATTTTAAACAGCTTGTATTATGTCTATCAGACATAATACACACTATCACTCAAGAAATATTAATAAAAAAAAACATCCCTGCTAAAACAGCCATTTCTTTTACAAAGGGGAATGAAGATTCAAACCCTGCCAAAGAGCACATTTTCTTTATTAAGATTTCTCAAGTGTACAGACCAACATTTTAAGCATACTGCTTAAAATAAAAACAGAATATCTATTTCAAACATGGTTATTCACCAAAATTAACATTTGAAGCAAGAAATACGCATTGATGAAATTGTCACATAGGTGAAAAAAAATAACAGTTGTGTCTTAAGTGGCAGTTTTGCTTATGGCTATGCAAAAAATGTGATTGACAGACAAAAAGCCCATTACGGCATAAAAATTTAATGATTAGCCAGGAACAAAACTTATTTGATAATGAGCAACTTTATTTATATTTTTGATACTTTTCAGTTTTAGATCAAGTTAATAGATCAATTTGTAAATTTTTGTTCCATTTGAAGTATCCACTTTTATTGTTTTTTTATTCTCTTATTTGAATTTGTGTTTAGATACTTTCTGAGTTTTGTTTTATTGCTGACTCATTTTCTTTTATCTAATCAGAGATTTGTGAGTTAAGCATTTTTACCTCCCAAGGCAAGAGAGACAGAGGAAAGCAGTGAATAAACTACCTAATAGGTTTGCATAAATGGTTAGTAATATAAGGATTAGGAGAGATCAGTCAGTCAGTTAAGTGTCATACATGATACGTACTTGGGCAATCATGTCTTGAAAATACACAACTGACTGGGCAGAAGATTTTCCCACAGTAGGTTGCCATTACTTTCTGTGGTAGACTGATTGCCAATCAAAGTTATAAAACCCAATCTGTTCTTTTATTCTGGTAGGAGAAGAGAGAGATTAATACCTTTCCCAAGGGTATTGTGCATAAGTGAATGCAATGAATTCAACTGGAACTCAAACTCAGATCTCCAATTTCTCATTCTGTGCTAATATCCACTGCACCACAATGCACATACTTAAGAGAGATAGCAAACATATAAACTTTACTAAGAGCTACAAAGGACACAAAGTTGTGGAGAGCCATGATTGCCACTGTCCCGAAGAGACATGATACATAAAAGAAGATCCGCCAATGACATGATAATATTTTACATGTGTATGTTCGTTTGTGGCAGAAAGCATTCTTCTTCTACTGCAGACCATAGAGGAAGATTGTGCTAATCATACAAAAATACCAAGAATGTTATACAAACCCTCTTTGAAAAGATTTCACCAGTAATATTGATAACCTTCAACTAGTCCAAAGGCTTTTGTCTTTGGCCTTTTAGCTTTTCATGGCTTCAGATAAACATTTTATTCATACATGAGAAATTTTGTGAGGATATGATTTTCCCTGTTTTGAAAAAAGGACAAAATATGTAAAGATAATTTATTTTTCCAGTTAAAATATTGTGTAGGTCCTAGCAGTAATTTTCTAACCAATCTATTTATAGAAAAATGTTTGAACTGGTTGCAGGTTATCAACATTTCCTGCTACTGACGGACATACACATGTACAATATTATCATGTAATCAACAGATCTCTTTTATGTACCATGTCTCTTCAGGACAATGTTGATTATGGCTCTCCACAACTTTGTGTCATTTGCAGTGCTTAGTCTCTCTTAATTTTTATATTACTAATCATTTCCACAAACTCGTTAGGTAGTTTATTCACTGCTTTTCTCTGTCTCTCTTGCCTTAGGAGGTAAAAATCACAAATCACTAAGTAGAGAAAAAAAAATGAGTCAGTCATAAAATGAAACTCAGAAATTGAGTTGCAATGGCACAGAAACTAATGTAAACTACACAGTGTAATAATACATTGATTATACAGAAGTGATTGTCACTGATCATGTGATAACCATTTAACAATGAACTGGATTATTGAAATACTGACATTAATGATAAAGTATTTGATGATGGGACCAAGAAAAGTAATGAAACAAATGCATACAGTGTCATCACTTTTTGACAATACAGACATGGTTTTCTGGGATCTTAAATGTTCAGCAAGGGTATGTAGTTGTTTATTAGATTCTATGACAATCATTTTAGGTGTTATTTTATATACATGAAACAACAATATTGTATGAACACACACAATGAATTGCTTAATTTTGATAAGTCAGTCACATATCAATTGGTGATAGTAAGGCATTGACCGATATATATATATATATATATATATATATATATATATATATATATATGTGTAAGTATAATATAATTATATGGTTATATATCAATTTTACATTGCGACATGGAAATTTCTGTTTCAAGATAGGTTCTCATCATCAGGTAATGTTGGTCTGGTTGTGCAGATGATTTACATTTAAATGACAAATTCTTTTGGTTTGCTGTGAATGTATGTGGGTGTTTTTTTTTGTGTGGCTAATCAGAATGGAGATTCACTTTGGGGTTTGACCCGAAGAATACATGCTAACCAACTATTTTCCTCTTTTTTTTTCCTTTTTCCTTGACCCTATTCTTCTCTTGTCTGTTTTTCTTTCTTAATGTTTTACCTCCCATTAATCTGATCTTATCATTTTCCCTTCAGTTTTATTACATTTGATGTGATATTCCTTTTTAGCACCAATCTCCTATTCTTTCCTTTCTTATCCTTTGTAGTCTATTTGTTAAAGAAAAGATTTGATGGAAACCATTTCATTGAACCATTGTTGAGTTGTTTCAGCCCTGTTTTTTGGATCATTTTCCAGTTGGAATACAAAATCCTGGTCAAGCCCAAAAGCTGTTGCACTTTTTGGGGTGATAAGATTTGCTTGTATTTTGTTCTTGATGACTTCCATTACTTTTACTCCGTTATATGAAAAACAACCCCAAGTTATTACACTATCACACCCATATTTGACTGTTGAAATGGTGTTTACTGGGTTGTAATCAGTCCCTTTTTTCATCCATACTTGGGTGCTCATGTTTTTCTCGAAAAGCTCAATTTTCATTTTATCTGACCAAATATCCTTTCAGAATTCATGTGATTCCTGCTTTTACTTTTTAACAAATTTCAAACAGTCTTGAACATGTTTATGTTTTACGAGTGGAGTCTTTCTTGATGTAAAGACCTGTATGATTCAGTGATCTCTTAATTTTATCTTTACTTACTTTTAATCCAGCATTTTTCAGATCATTCTGAATTTCTTTTCAAGTCAAAAATGGTTGTTTCTTTCCATTCAGGGCTATATATCATTTAGCAGTCTTCTGTAATTTACGTAAATGACCACTCCTTTGAATAATTTCAGTAGTATTATATTTTTTCCACCTAGTTTTCTGGCATGTGTGTTGTGATGCGGTGGATAACAGCTCAGTTTGAATTCCTGTTGAATTCATTGCATTTACTTATGCACAAATATCCTTGGGAAAGATATTAATCAGTCAATTCTCCCTCCAACTGTGGGTTAAATAGCAGGACAGATTGTGTTCTATAGCCATGGTTGGCAACCAGTTTACCACAGAAAGTAATAGCTACCTACTGCGAGAAAATCTTCTGCCCAGGCAGTCACGTCTCTTTTGAGACAGGATCACCTAAGCGTGTATCATGTATGGCACTTAACTGACTGATATTAGCATGTAAGTTACTGAAACCTGTTGAAAAGTATAATTTCAGAGCAAAAATGACATGTATACACATTAAAAAGTTATTGATTTATTGATATTTAATTTCTGAACACAACAATTAGGAGAAGAATGCAGAAATAAAATATAAAATGAATATTGAACTGAAATGAATCAGATTTGCCATGAAAACTAAATAAACTATAAGCTAAAAATAGTTTCATGAAAACACAAAGCCTGTCAGTTTTGTAACAATATAGATGATAATCATAATAATGCTGCTCATCTAAAAGAAATTATGTGAAAGTACATAATTAAAAGACAAACATTATTGGTAATAGTTTTTTTCAGAAATGTAGGTGAAGTGATAACAAGAGGATGTGATACCTTTAGAAGGCTTTAATGTATTAATGAAATGGTTACTGTTTCTATTGGAGAATTAACAAAGGGAGGTTATTAATAATAAGAAAAAAGAGATTACTAGGAAAATACTTGTTTACAAAAGGAACAGGCAAGTGTTCTGAATACCACAGTAGACTCATGCAAGTTATATTGAGTATAAAGCAGATTTTCCTTTGAACTCTTGGTCAATGAAAAAAAAATTAGTGAATAATCCATCAAAATAAAAATAATGGCACAATGTTAGAAAATACTGAAAATTTCAATGTTACTACATTGCAGAAGAATGACAAAATTAATTTCTGTTCTAAACTGATCTCACAATCTACCAGCACTCTTAGAATATTCATTTTCAATGCTTGATTATCAAAAATATTGGAGATGAACAAACTTTTCTGTTAAATATGTTTATATTACAATTATCAAATCAATTGTAAAATATCCAATGTGTATATTAAAAAAAAAAGACTAATGCTAATGACATTTTCAGGAATAAAGTTACACTTGATTAAATATGAAAATTGCAAAATAAAAATGATAACAAAGTGCATTGATATGCATAAGAAAAGTAGAGATTGTTCAAGCAAAAATGATGGAATTTGGATCTAATTATGCATTACTTAGTTACTTACACAATTAGTGAACAAGTAAAATTTATTTTTCTGCATTCTTTAAATTTGAAGTATGATGTAAAAAAAAAATGCCAATTTATTTACTTTTGGAAGCAGACATTTTAGCTTGTATTTGGGTTCAACAATAAAACATGTAGTGATTTAATAATGCAAATGAACATGTGTTTCCAAAAATCCTTGTTTTTTAGTTTATTTGTTTGTGGTGCTAAATAACTATAAGATTAATGTGATGTTAAAGTTAACATAGAAACTTTGTGTGAGTTAAAAGCCTTTCCAAAATATTTAGAAACATTATGAGAGTAATAAAATTATTTTTCAAGTGATAAAAATGATTATCTATGAAGTCTTGGAGAAAACATTTTTGAATCCCATCCTCTCAGAAACTGTAAAAACTGGATAACTACCAAAGTTCTTTCAAATGTGAGGTTCCTCACCATTCAACTGAACAGCACATTCTTCCCTCAACCAAGTTCTGGTGCAACACCACAACTACTGATTTTCTTCCTCTAAAAAATGTAAGCTTACAAAATTTTTTATTTACTTTGTCCACCAAAAGTTTTGTCTTGCTTTGAGAATTTTGTTTACAATTGTTAGAAATAATTGAGGCAAAATTGATTTGAAAACTGATGTTAAAATATTATTCAATTTATCTAAATCCTGAAAAATAGTAAAAAGAAATGAAAGAAAAAATGCAATATGTAGCAGCATAATGATGAAAATATACCCAAAATCCATTCTCTAGTTTATTTATTGTCATTAGTTAAAAATGTTTTGTCATTAGTATGAATAAACAAACTTTTTAATAAAGAAATTATTTATATTAATTTCGGACATTTTATTTCAAGCAGGAAATGTGTATATTGTATGTAAATATTTTAGGCTATTTTAAACTGAAAATATAATTGTAAAAATCCCTTAAGTTTCAGACAGTTAAGTTTTCTCATCACGGATGAAAGAGAGGCTTGATGCAGCAGAACTGTGGTTTTACAGAAAGATGATGAGGATACCATGGATTGAGCATGTGAGCAGTGATGAGGTGTTCAAGAGGATGTAAATGAGAAAACTCATACAGTAGTCACTGTCAATGGGAAGAGGGCTAAAGCCCTTGTTGATACCAGTTGTACAACTACACTCATCACGACAAGTGTTGCCGACTTTTGGAATGAATCCAGCAATATTAGAGCAGTAGATGGCAGAGAGGTGAAGTGTTGTGGAGAGACCAACACCAAGATCCTGGTGAGGAATATATTGCTACGAATCCAGTAATTGTGCTGGATAAACTCATCCCAGGAATCGATGTGATACTGGCCCTAGATGTTATAGACAGGCTGGGAGGAGCTGCAATTGCTAAGGGCCAGGTGAAATTCAACAATCAGTATGTAACTAGAATGGCAAAAATCGTGAACAGCCAACAAAATGTCATCCAGCCGACAAAACCCACGCCATGTCAGATTGAGGATGAATACTTCCGAGCCCATTTTGATGGTGACAAGTGGACAGTAGAGTGGCGATGGACTACAGGATCACCTGTGCTGACAAATAGAGTTGGCTGCTCTGAAAGTGCATTAAGAGGAGAGATAAGACCGCAGTTTGAGAAGGAAATTGAGAGGTGGATTGATGAAGGAATTTTAATACCATGGTCAGGGAAAGTTGAAGGAATTCTGCCACTCATGGCAGTGGTTCAACCTACCAAGAAGAAAGTCAGGCCAGTGTTAAACTTCCGAGAATTGAACAAGTATGTGGCCTGCCACACCAAAGACGGAATCGTTGTTTGTAAAGAAGTCATGAGGGAGTGGAGGAGAATGGAGTGAGCAACCAAGATCGTGGATTTAAAGTCAGCCTACCTTCAAGTTCATGTGGACAAAAAACTATGACGGTATCAATTGGTTGAATATAAAGGTCAGATTTATTGCTTAACCAGATTAGGATTTGGACTGAATTCTGCACCTAAAATTGTGACAGCAGTGCTTAAGACCGTGCTGACCAAAGATGAAGCAGTGAAAAGTGCCACCTGCTCTTATATCGATGATGTACTGGTGGACAAGACAGAGGTGACTGCAGAAAGGGTGAGAGACCATGTCAAAACATACGAACTGATGGCTAAACCATCAGAGTCATTGGAAAAAGGAATTTTTTTTTTTTATAAGCGTTTCACCCCGAGCAAGGCATGTCACTGCCACTACTGCGCAGGGGGCTACGTAGAGTGGAGAAAGGCTGATTAAATATAGGAAATGTCAGAGGGTGGGTGATAGGCGGGTAAGGATACTGAGAATGAGGGTTGGGTAGATGAGTGTTCTGAGAATAGTTGGGAGTTAGTGTGATAGGAGGTGTCTATTGACCCTACATTTAAACACCTGGAGATTGTAACTGTCGGGAAAGCAGACTTGTGGAAGGGAGTTCCAGAGGCGGGAAGCGCGAGAAAAGAAGCTGTTGGAGTAGAATTTACGGTTACATCTTATTTGTTTAACTGTAAAAGGGTGGGACCTAGTTGCTAATCTAGTATCTCGTGTAAATTCCTGCTTAGGCGGCACCAGTGATCTAAGCTCATCGGAGCAGAAGCCATAGACTCTGGGATTGAAGTTACAGCTGAATAAGGTAGGAAAGTTGATGCTTGGAAGAGGAAACAAGATCCCTGAAGTCAAAGACGGCCTGAGCAAGCGAGAACCTTTTTCGGTATGCGGGAAGTTGGTTGGTCATTACCCCGTAGTCGGATGGCTGCAAACTGCATGCAGTTTTATTAAAAGGCAGACCGGTACGGACCAATGGGAGGATGAAATTGACCAAGAAGTGCTGCATATGATACAGGAAGTTATTGCGGAAGTGAAAAAGTGAACCCTGTAAAAGAAGAATGGCACATAAGAGCCAGGAATGGGTAATATGGAATGACGCTAGCAGCCTGGCACTAGGGGTATTGTTAGAAATAGGAGGAGTAACTGCTGAAGATGCTGCTTGGCTACGGAAAAAGAATGATAGCGCCCACATCAATGTTGCGGAGCTCGATGCCACGATGAAGGGCATCAACCTGGTTTTGAAATGGGGGCTCAAGCAATGAAAATTAGAATGGACTCGGCCACAGTGGCATCATGTATTAAGTCAGAAGTTTAGGGAGAAAAAATGTATCAAGACAAAAGGGGTAGCTGAGAGGTTGATCAAGCGTCAACTTGGGGCACTTGGAGACTTGATCAGAGAATTCGGACTAAAAATAAGCGTTACATTAGTCCCATCACAGAAAAACAAGGTAAACCTGCTGACCAGAGTGAAGGAAGCCTGGCTACGAGAGAAGAAAGATATGGCTCCGGTGTGCTGTGTAGTAGATCAGAAAGACCTGCATAATATGCATCATTTTGGGAAGGAAAGAACATTGTATCTGGCTAGGAAAGTAAATCTAAACATCACAATGGAAGATGTTCAGAAGGTGGTGGAGCAATGTAGGGAGTGCCCATCCATTGACCCTGCACCGTCCAGACACGAAAAAGGGGAGTTGCATGTAACAGAAAATTGGAGGAGACTGGCTATCGATATCACGCATTATCGCCATGAACTGTATTTAACTATGATTGACTGTGGTCCTGGGAGAGTAGCGATATGGCGAAAAATTAGAACAGAAACGGCAAAAGAGATAGAAAGCGTTGTTGAGGAGGTGATCATGGAGAGGGCCAGTAGAAGAGGACCTAATGGATAACAGTGTGTCCTTCCGCTCGGAAGTGTTTACAGAGCTGTGTGAGAAGTGGGGTGTTAAGCAATACTTTAGACCTGCGTACCACCCAAGCGGCAATGGAATCATAGAGAAGCACCAGCGAACTATAAAAGCCGTGGCAGCAAGAAGCCAAATCTCACCCCAAGAAGCAGTCTTTTGGTATAGTGCTGCATCGATCTGTTTTCATATATGAATGGCAACATCCACTGGCCAAAACGGAAAGAGTGGAACAGAGGCATGCGAAAATCAATGTGGGTGAAGAGGTTTGGGTGAAACCACCCAATGCTCGTTGTACAACTCGCTTGGTAAGAGGAACAGTAACTGAGGTACTATCTCAGAATAAAGTGTCAGTTAACGGAGTGCCATGTCACGTACTAGATATACGGAAAGTTTCCTTGCACTCAGATGAAGAGGTTGTTGATGAAATTTCCCAAGAAGGACTCGTACGAAGTTCCTTGCCATCAGATGAAGAGGGTATTAAGGTCCCCCCAAGAAGAACCCTTACAAAGCTCGCAACGCGAGCGGAGACGCCCGGAATGGATGGTGGATTATGAAACCAACTATTGATCTTGAAGATCAAGGGGGCGTGTGATAAAATGCCTGTTGGAAGGTACTTACCTCAATCTGTCCGAATTCATGTAGCATGTAAGATTCTGTTACGTGCGGGGGGGAGGAAGAAATATGGCGGCCGCGCCTGATTATATGCTGGCAGATCTCGCGAAGTAACTTGAAATTCCGTTTTTCCTATGCAAATAAGATGCTGCCAACTTGCATAAAAGCCTCTGTTTTTCGAAGAAACGTTGTTCTTTGGAGTTGTACTTTGTCAATTAATACTGTGGAAAAAGTAAGTGTTCACGTTTGTTTCCAGTGTCATTGACTGTGATTTTTGTTGGCTACCGTTTTGTATTGTTGGATTGTTGTTTGATTAGAACTTTTCGTTTTATGTGTGTGTGTCTCCCCAACCTTCTACATCAACAGCTGTGCCGACGTTGACTCCTTCACCGTCGGTTTTGAAGAACGCTCCTGTGAAAAGAGATTCCAGTTACTACCTGCAGATGCAGGAAAAGTATAAAGAATACTACAAAGAGAATGAGCTGATGATTATCCCCGAAGTGGGGGAAGGAAATAGCTACCAGAACAATTTCCATGCTGACGTCGGATCCCAAAATCCGAAAATTTGTAGGCGTCAGCAGGGAAAACATGGAAGAGACACTGAAGAGCCTGGGGATTTGCCCAAAGGTTCTGGACAGGAGATCCCGTGCCATGTGGGATGTCCTCCTTGTTACGGAAGATGAGGCCAAGAAGTATGACTGCAGACAGAATATATGGGTACAAGACGTACCCATATGATTCATGGAGTACCTTTGGAGATCTGCTGCGACCACGTGGGAGCCTTCCTGAGGCAATCTGGAACAGTTGAGGAGGCCAACAGGGTCGTTAGCAAGGCAGGAGAAGCGACAGAGGATGTCAGCGCATATGTGGTCGTAGATAGGCCAAATTTACTGCGAGTACCTGACGTCCTCTTGTGTAATGGAAGAAAATTGTTTGTTGCCGTGAAGGGGTGTAGGCCATATTGTTGGCTCTGTGGAGCCGCTGGCCACATGACAAGAATGTGTCCCTCCAGGAAGTAGGAGGAGCAACCAACAAAAACGCTCGCAGCACCAACAACACCGGCGGCACAGTCTGAAACTCTAAATCCCCCAAGTGAAACTGACTGGATGGAGGTCGTAAAAAAGGGAAAGAAGGGGACTTCCTCGCCTTCAAAACAGGACTCCCTGTCCAAGAAGGCGGTTTCTCCCTCTAAAAAGGAGGAAAAACAAGATTCACAGTAGCAGCAACATCAAAAACAGCAGCGACAGCAGCAGCAGCACCAAGAGCAGCAACAACAAGAACAACAACCAAGCACGGGGGAAGTGATGGAGGTGGAGGAAATGCCCCGGCCGAGGTCCTCTTCATTAAAAAGAGGACGCGAAGAGGAAGAGGAGGCCAGAAAGAAAAAAGAAAAGATAGACTATTTCGATCGTGGCAGGTGGGGAGCGAGTCAGGGTCATTGCCAAAATTCAATCCGCTCCGGCTTCACCAGACAGATTTGTTACCATAACGGGGAGGAGCCAGTCTGCTTCCCCAGTGAGACACACATCGTCACCTTCCTACATTACTCCCTCCCAGCCAGAATCACTCTCCTCCACCCCAGAATCACCCTTCTCCCAACCCGAATCATCCTCCTTCCAAAAAAATAGCCAACCTGCACCCAAGGAAAAAAAGAAGAGTCGGCCTAGTCAATATAAAGATGTAAATATATGTAAAAGTGATAGGCAGGCCTTAGAGAGAGATCTTTCCGCTCAGAAGATCCTTCTATGGCCTCTGTTTAAATTAACATCGGTCGATGGGAAATCGATCGAAAACCAAAAAAATATTTCTGTGGCCCCTGGGGTGCTGACCCATATTAGCTCTGAAGGAAACCTAAGCGTATGGGACTTTGTACAGGGGGCTATAGGAGCCTTCCCTGATATCAAGATGGCTCAGATGGGCACAAACTATTTGAAAAAAATATCTAATTTTTGTGCCTGGAGGGTATCTGTTATCCTCCATCCTTTATATAGGGCTGCAAAACTAACGTTCCCTACGGACGTCGGCGGCATTGTCCTGGACGAACAAATTACGTCCGATATTGACACCGGTTGTCTGGGACAGTCCGTCGGGGGTCCCTGTTTCCACAGATTTTCGCTCCGTATGTGACCAGAAGTAATTTTCTGCTTTCTCTTTTTAGGTCTAAAAGATGACAATTAAGTTAGCCAGTTTGAATGCGAAGGGCCTTAGGGATCGGAGTAAGGCTGCCCTCCTGCTTTGGGACCTCTTGTCCATTGGTATGGATGTCGCCGCGATCCAAGAGACTCACTTTGTTTGCCGATGCGTGTGCTGTCTAACGACTTTGTCGTCTATTCAGCATATGGGGACCGGCTGGCCAGAGGAGTTTCTTTGCTGGTTAAGCGTACCCTGGACGCGAAAGTGGATCTTGTCCATGTCGGTGCCGAGGACCAGCTGATCGTAGCCGATATTGCAGTCAAAAGCAATGCGTTTCGACTGGTTGAGGTTTATGCGCCCAACGACCGGGAGAAGTGCGTCTCGTTTTTTCGGCAGTTGGATCCCTTCCTGGTGGATTCAACGCGACTCATCTTAGTGGGGGACTGGAATGCCATCCTGGACATCCAAGCTGGATAGAAGGTGGGGAGCTAGCGGGAAGGCACGTGATCGTAGTTTCGTCGATCTTATCGAGGATTTCGGTCTTGTCGATAGATACCGGGTCGATCACAAGGGTGGGAAGTTGTGGATGTGGGCTAATAATTGGCCTACTACCAAGGATAGAATGTTAGTTCGTGAAGCCGACATAGATCTTTTAGATTGTCCCACGTTCCACTGGTTAGGCTACTCGGACCACAAACTCGTTTGTGCCCGGGTAGATTTAGAAAATAGGTCTAGAATGGCTGGTTACTGGAAGTTCAACGTGTCCTTACTGGACAGGCGGGACTTTCGGCGCCTGCTAATTAACTTAGTGCAGCGGGCATTAACTGGGGGAGTCATTGGGAATGAGTGGTGGGAAAATCTTAAGAATAGTATTAGGTCCTTCAACACCAAGTTCAGCAAACGACTCAAACTAGATAAACCTTGTCAAGGTGAAGACACTTAGTTAATTACTCCCGGGCGGAGGCTGGTGGGGATCCCCTAGAGATAGCCATAGCTAAGGAGGCCCTGGAGCGGTCGACTAGCGATCGTTACATAGGTCAGGTAATTAGACATAGGTTAATCAAGATGTCTTCCGAAGCTGTGAACATGGGCGCAGAACTGCGCAAAGAAGCGATTCGCTGAGGCGGCGACCGGTACATTCGAGAGGTTCGCAACCCGAAAGGACATACTCTTTGGTCGAGTGACGACATGTGCGAGGCGTTTCGGCAGCATTTCGAGATCCTGTTTACTAAGGAGCCTGGTCTCCGTGATGAGAAGTTTCGCAGCTATTTGGCTGACTTCCCCCGGCTTTGCTGGCTGATGCAGCTAGCTGCGAGGGAGAGATTACAGAGGGCGAAGTCTACGCGGCTTGGAAGAAGGTCAGCAGAGACAAATCTCGCCGGGTCTCGATGGTTTGCCCTATGAATTGTACTTGAGGCTGTCGCACATATTTGTCCCAATTTTGACTGTCGTGTTCAACAACTGGTTCCGGCAGGGGTCAATCCTTAACCGGTTCACCAGGGCTGTGATAACGCTGTTGAGAAAAAGCAAGTATGTTGGGAAGGTGTTAGAGGGTTACCGGCCCATAATTCTGCTAAACACAGAGTTAAAGATTTTGGCCAAGATCTTGAAAAATCGTTTGCAATTAGTTGCCGAGTCTCTGTTGGGACCTGAGCAGACTTGTGTTATGAAGGGCCGAACAATTCAGAGCAACCTGCATCTGATACGGACGATCATAGAGGGGATAAAAGACGACGAAGAAGCCGCGCTGATCCATTTAGATCAGTCCAGTTAGATAGGGTTGACCATCATTATCTGGCGGCTGTCCTGCCGGCCGCTGGATTCGAAACCAACTTCCGCTGGATTAGCCTCCTGTATCAATCACCCACGGCTGTGGTACAGGTGAACGGAAAGTTGTCGGGCGTTCTGGCGCTGTCAAGGTCGGTCCGACAGGCTTGTCGACTGTCGCCCCTACTTTATGCTTTGGCGTTGGACCCCTCCTTTGCCGGCTGAGGGACAGGGCATGCAGTCCGGCCCTGCGTAAGGTTGCGTCAAGGTTGGTTTTTCTCAGGCGAGCGATTTTGGAAGACTCATTGATGGCGGGTATAATGAAGGACATGTTCCATAGCCTTACTATCACTCTCCCCATCAAGAGGTGGTGCCGTAAGCCTCGGGAGAGATTGAGTTTTCTCCTCAAATGTCTAGCGGCTTTGCGGGACATTCCACGGTCCATTTACCGTTCACAGCCTAAGAGATTCTTCTATCGTGGGTTAGTGGAGGGCGTCGTGAAGGATGCATTACATGTGGTGCTCCGCTTGTCGGAGGATGAGTTTCGCTTGTTCTGGTTTTGAGCGCCAGGTACCGATTATCTCAGCAACGCTGAGTTTTCGCTCACCTGGCGATTGGCTCGAAATTGGTTGCCTCTCAATGACATGGCCTTCATATGGGGCCTGGCTGATTGCCAGGTTGTGAACGCTGAAACTTTGGATTGGAAGAAACGGCTTAGCACGCCTTCTACCATTGTTCGCGGGTTCGCCCTCTATGGGACCGTGTCGGCGAGTTGACTGCTCGTATCGCGCCGCGAGAGCTTGTGCTCATTGATCGTGCCTGCGACAATGTGTCGTCCCCGTTTTCTGGGATGAAGCGTATGGTTTTTCTGTCACTGCTAGCCACGGCTCGAATGGTGATTTGGACGACGCGAACGGAGATAGTCTTGCGAGGTCAGCGTCTTTCACATCAGGATCTGATCCGATATTTTGAGCATCAGCTCTAAATAAGGATTAGAACTGATTGGAAACGTTTGACTTCGACAGACTTCAGCAAAAGGTGGGTAAATGTGGCGAGCCTGGTTCGCGTGAACGGGGCTAGCCTTGATTTTCTCTTTTAATTCTGCTGGTTACATCGGAGTGGATTCCTTTGGAACCCACCCTTGGTTAAGGTATCTTTCTTTTGTGTACCTAGTTAATATGAATGTGTTCCTAGCCTGTACCCGGCTTTCTCTTTTGTTATGATCCAAGTCAAGATTCCCAACCTCCCCTGCTTGTTTTGGTCTCGTTTTATCTCGGCTGGTTCAGCCTTTGACTATCCAATTCCATTATTTTACCCCCCTCCCCCATTCCCTTAGCGTGTGTGCTTCTTGATTTCGCTCTTTTTCTGGGATGGACGGGTATTACTAACATTTATTATATTTTACTTTGAAAAAATATGTGTTTTAGCTTGTTTTGGGATTCATCGCCCTCCCATCATTTCATTTTCATTAAATGTTTTTAATTATATTATATATTGTACATTGCTGCATTTTTATTGTCATGGGTTTGGTTCTCTCTTTTTAGGTGCCTCTTGTAAATATGTGGTATTGTGGTGTATGAAGGATTGGGAGGTGATGGATGGATTCTTGTGGTGAATGAACTATTTGTAATATGTGAATGGGTCGTAATAGTGTTTAGCTAGGTATAAGATAGCTAGTTTTGACCAACTTCTACCCCTCCTTTTTCGGCCATGTGCCACAATCTTTGTAATTTTACAGAAATAAATATTGTTCTTTGGAGTTGTGTACGTACAATATTGAGACGTGACGTTAAAAACAACAAAAAAACACAATTAATTAATGGAATTATTTTAAGTGCTTGTTCTGCAATTTGTATTATTTAAATTTATTATAGAATTTTCAAAATTTCTAAAACACTTCCAGATTGGCAATAACATATTTTCAATGAGTCCTGTGTCAAATACATTTTTCTTCTGTTTTCAAATTTATAGATTTTTTAGAGCTGTATTTAAAAAAGTAACTGCTTTTATTTCTGCTTAAAATTAATTACCTAAATTTTTAATTCATGGAGAATTTTGAAAAAAGTTTATCTGCAAAATCTCATAGGAATTTTTGGATGTTATTTGGCCCTTCTAATACCTTTGCTAATCTTTTTTTCATAACTTTCTCAGACCTTTTCTAGAATCAGCAAATTTGTCGGAATAGAACATTTTTGATATTTTAAATCATATTAATTGGAGCTCCGAAATAGTTTCAAAATGATTTCTAATGTGTTTTTAAAGTGATACTTTCTTTTTATTTACAAATCAATGTCAAATTTTAATTGTGCTTATGTCATTCAAAACTGAATTACGGACTCTTCCGTTTTTCTCCCATTTACCATTAAGAATTGTTTTTCTCCTTCAAATCTAAATAAATATATTCTGACAAAACATTCGTTTAAAACTGAATATTTTTCACAATTTTTTTGTTTAAAAACAACAAAGATTGGTCGTGCGAAATGTTTCCCTACTTTTTACAAAGGGAGTAGTAAATTCAGTTAGAAAGCCCTAATTCTAATCAAATTTTGTCCCTAAAATGTGCAGTTTAATATAAAGATAAAAAATTAGAATTATTTTAAAAAATCTTAATTCTAAATTACTTGTTTAAGCTTTTCAATTTTCAATGTGTAAATAAAGTCTTTACTTAATAAATTAATAACCGAAGACGCTGAGTGACTGGTAGAAATTTGAAAGATGTTTGAAACTTTATATATAATCATAATTAGCAAAGAAAAAATGAAAACAGTTCTTAAGAAATTAATTATTAATCGAATTGTTTTCTTTTTCAGAATATGATAGTCTTAAATTATATAATTTATAAAATCAGTTAAGTTTCTCTAAATTAAAAATGGCATAATATTAATGCAATTCTTATTTTAATATTCAGAGCAGATTTTCGGAAAATGGTTTCGTTAAAAAAAATGACATGATTTACATTCCTCAAGGAGTCCTGCATTTAACTAATAAAAAAATTAGTATAAATACTGAATTTCTAAAAGTTTCATGCAATTAATTGGAGGCGGTGGATAATAGATGTAAAAAAATTATTTTTTACCAAGATTTAAAAAAAATAATAATTGCATAATTAACTTCATTCATTTGTGAATAAGTCCTAAAAGTTTCGTTAAAATCAGACAATTAGCTGATTTTTTTTCAACAATTTCTAAATTAATGTGTCTTTTAACACACACACACAAAAAAAACGACTTGCGTAATATTGTGTTTGCCATAGTAGTAGGCTTCGGGTGAATCGCCGGCGGAAAAAAAAAATTAACAGAAATTTCGAACGTATTAGAAAGGAGTAAATTTTAAAAAAATGACAACAAACTTTGATTTTTTACTCTCAATAACAACATAAACATTTTGATCATAAAGTTTAATTTGCACAAAGTTCGGAAGTCATAGAAAGCGAATTTTGTTTCTACAGGAATATCCATGTACTTAAAAAATCAGACATATCTTATTTTAAACTGTAAATTTTCTAATTTCTTTTCATTTCTTTTTTCTTTTTTTTGCTTTTGATGGAAGTTAAAAAAAAAACAGAAGTGTCAGATCTGTTCAAAATGCGTTAATTTCATGTGGGGTTATGGAAAAATATAGACGTAAACACTAAACAGTTTTCTGTTAACAATACCTAACAATGTCCTTTACCCATACCCAATGATTTGCGTTTCTATCTTGTAACGAACGTCACATGACATACAACATTAACTACTACCATGTATAAAAATAAAATAGGTTACAAACAGAAAACATTTTTCGTTAATTATTCTTAAAAAAAGTATGTGCAGTAAGTGACTCAAAAATATTTTGTTGCATGCATGAAAAAATTGTTATCTAAATTTAAATGTCTACAATTTTTCTATCCCTCCTCTGATCTACTCACTTTTCATCAGCACACATAAGAATAAAGAAATAGATTATAAGTCAGATGTTTGTGGTTAAATGGGGAACAATAAACTATGTGGATTAGGTGAAAATACAGTTGAGAATTTGTTAATGTAATATTACAATGTATCGTTAGAATGGGAAAAGGAGCACCCTCTTTTTTTAGTAGGAAGTGTTTGATTGGCTCCTTTTTTTTTAATTGAACAAGGACGGGTGCGTACTTCATTTTAGGATGTCGAAGCGGAGGCCGCTCAAGAATTTGAGGAGCAAATAAAGCCATGGATACACATATATAAAAATTCATCAAAGAAGGCACAGTATCTTTTATTTATCCAAGTACTTTCGATCTCCACTGAGATAATTCCCAGTGGTCTGTTGTTAGACAAGACAAATTTTATGTAACTGTTGTGATAGTGATTTTGTGAACGTACTCTACTATAATTATTTTGTAATTAACCGTTATGGCCACGATGATTCGTAAACAAAAGTTTCCAGTCCAAGAGGGATAACCAGAGGAGGAGATCGAAAGTACTTGGGTTAACAAGAACGACGCCACCTTCCTTGATGAATTTCAACTCAGCATCAAGAAGATAATTAGAGAAGTATAAAAGATTATTATAAAAATAAATTGACATAATATGTCTATATTATTTAATGAAACATACTTAAATTAAGATATGCTGTCTGTATATACAGTGGCGATTCTAAAGTGGCTGGCCACTCGTAGCCCTCCCCCCACCCACTTTTATAAGCTTAAAAAAATATGAAACTGATAATTGGAGTAGATAGATCTATCTATCGCCTGGTTCACAATCCACCCACGTCTAATGAACAGGTTAAGAGGCTCATCCCTTGTTCCCTGTTTAGGATGTGGTTTCCGGCTTTCTCTTTTCCAATCTTTTCACTAATACGTAGCCCCCTGCACATCAGTGGCGTTACCGCCTTGCTCGGGGTGATATGATTAAAAAAAAAAAAAGTCACTGATTTTGATAAGATTTTATCTTCAACCCTTTTCCCTTTGTGTTTTCTTTTTCATTTAGCATTTTAAGGACACATACAGAGACCAGTTTGAAAGAAAAGTAAACAAAATAAAACAACAGATAGATAGAAAAAGACGTTGTTAGAGAGGGGAAGAAACTTAATAGTCATATTTTCACATCTGAAGGAAGACGTTAATTAGAAATAATGTCACCAACTCACCAACTTGATATGTAGATCCATAGGCAGTCAGTGTTTTATGGCCGAGTGAAAGAATTGGTCAGTAATTTTCTCCAATCTACTGAAGACAATCGGCACCGAATTCCTCGACGCCGAATTTATGTCTCAGAAGTATGCAGACTGGCTCATCATAGAAAGAGCTACACACAGCAGGTGGCCTGAATCGTTTATCAATGATTCCAACCAAAATCACCAAAACTCATACACCCCACTGAGATTTATTGACAATGCCGGCATTTTGTAAAAGAATAATGATAATAATAAAAAAACAAAAGAATTCCCCTTCTTCTTTCTCTTCTTTCTCTGTTTATAGTGGTCACCACTGAACACTTTTTTTATAATCGTGTCGCCCCAAGCAACGCATTTTACTGCCACTGTTGTGCAGGGGTTTACATAAAAGGAATGTTATGAGGAGTGAGAGGTTGCAGGGGGTGTCAAGAAGAGAGTAGGAGAGGGAAGAGAGTACTGATGAGAGTGGGGTGGATGTAGAAAAGAATGAGAGAGAGGATGTAAGTTAGTGAGACAGGAGATGACTATTGACTTTACATTTAAATTCTTGGAGATTATAACTGTCAGGAAAGCAAGTATGCGGAAGAGAATTCCGCAGGCGGGAAGTGCGAGAAAAGAAGCTGGTGGAGTAGAATTTGCGTTTACAATTTATTGGTTTCACAGTAAAAGTGTGGCACCTAGTTACTAAACTTGTTGCTCGAGGAAATTCGTATATAGGGGGTACCAGTGAGCCAAGTTCATTGGAGCAGAAGCCGTGAAAGTATTTGTAGAAGAGACACAGGGAAGCCACACTGCGTGGGTGAGAAAGCTACTGTATCCTAGCTGCCAAGTCGGGATCGATCACATTACAGATTCTCCGTTGGATTCGGTCAAGGACACCTAAGTGGATATCAGGAGCACCGGACCAGATATGGCAGCAATACTCAATGCACGGGCGGATGGTAGACTTGTATATGTGCAGGATTGTTTGGGACGGGAAAAACTTCCTGGCCCTACACAGAGAACCGACTTTCTTAGAAGCGGATTTAGCTATGGATTCTATATAGTTATTCCACGTGTGAGAGTTAACCCGAGGAGGCGCAATGTTTCGCTTTCAGGGAGAGAAGCCTGATCCATGTTAATGGGTGGGAGGAACGATTGTCTGAGGTGGTTATTAGATAGCAGCTTCGTTTTGGAAGCATTAAAATTTACGAGCCTTTTCTTACTCCAGTCCACGACGGATTGGAGGTCCTTTTCAAGCTCGGCAGCGAGGTTTGTTTTTCAGCCTCGGTAGATTTTTGATCTAGACGAGAGTAAACCGTAGTGTCGTCAGTATATATGCCCACTTGGGATCTTATTACATCAGGGAGATCGTTAATATAGATAAGGAAAAGCGTAGGACCTAGAATAGAGCCTTGAGGGACACCCGCATTCATGTGATAGTATTGGGAGGCTTGTCCGTTCAATACCATCCTCATTATACGGTTTGAAAGGAAGGACTGGATTAGGTTAAACAATTGCATAGAAGACCAGCATGCCAAACTCTGTCAAACGCTTTGGAGATGTCAAGGGCCACAGTTCGAGCTTCGACGTTTTTGTTGAGGGCCTGGTGTATATACTCAGTGATGGTCGTGAGCATATCAACAGTAGACCTGGTGAAACGGAAGCCATACTGTTTTGTCAAAGAAGAGTCTATGGGTTGTGAGATGTTGTACCACCTCGACGTTGATGATGGCTTCGAACACTTTGCCAAAGATCGGTAGGGGCTGATAGGGCGATAATTAGCGGAATCAGAGGGTTCTCCAATATTTTTATATATAGGAACCACGAAGGAGGATTTCCAGCAGGCAGGAAAGCAGAAAGCAGAAAGGCAGAAGTTATAGAGTTTAGAGAGAACAGAGGAGAGTTCAGGAGCACATTTCTTTGATGGGTATTCCGTCGCCACCGCTCGCCTTATGGGGGGGTCAAGCTTAGAAATTATTTTGAAGACCACCGAGGGAGTAATTAGTATGTCAGTCAGTTTGGCCTGGGTTCGGAGAGGGAAGTCGGGTACAGATACTCCAGACGAGTCCAATGTCGAGTTAGTGGAGAATCTGCGAGCGAGCACTCAGCCTTGTCTGTTGAAGAGGTGAGGACCTCATAATTCGATATTCTTTTTTAAACGAACGATCAAGCGAACGATGTGTCTTTTTGTCTTTCTCATATTTTATTCCTTACAGCTAAACGCAGTTATATTTACAAATATCTTTTTACAAAACATAGCACAAACACACACATGCATACGTACACACACACACACACACACACACACACACACACACACACACACACACATATATATATATATATATACACACACAAATTTTATATATATATAAAACTTTTACCCATCAATTTATGAAAAAGGTTTTATAGAAGCATTTAATTTTGCTAAAAGGGACATAAAAATACCATCTGAACATATTGATATAACCCTACATTGCCGCAAATCAATACTTTTCTACAAAGATAAAGCATGGATCAAAAAAGCAAACAAAGGCACATTTGATGTACCACAAGGATCGTATGATGGAGCAGAAATTTCAGAATTAATGAGCATATATATTAAATAAAATCAACATAATAATCCACATAGACAACCACGGATTATATAGAGAGGACGGATTAATGATAGCACCAGATGAGAAAAAAGAAAATAATAAAATAAGGAAAGAGCTTTTCAAACTATTAAAAAAAACTAGATTTTGATATAATAGTAGAAACAAATAAAAAAGTGGTCCAATATTTACGTTTAGAATGTAATTTACAAACTGGCAATGTCTCGCCATACATGAAAACAAACACTAAGTTAACATACATAAATACAAAATCCAACCATCCAAAAAGTATAATTAGACACATTCACAAAGGAATATCACGCAGACTATCAAATAATTCGTCAAACAAAACAATATCTGATGAAAAGAAAAATATCTATGAAGATGCACTAAGAAAATCTGGCCATAAAAACATTTTACAACAAAACAGACAAACAAAAAACGATAATAGAAAACGAAACATTATCTGGTTCAACCCACCATTTAATTTAGAGATAAAGACCAAAGTAGGATAAATATTTTTAAACTGATAGATAGATATTTTCCAAAAGGATCAGAACTAAACAAAATTTTCAACAGAAACACAATCAAGCTAAGTTATAGTTGCTCTAGTAATTTAGATAGTTCCATAAAAAAACAAAACGCCAGAAACTTTGTACAAAACAAAACCACTAAGAATGCATCTGCAGGGACAAAAATAAATGTCCACTTCAAGGACTTTGCAACACAAAAGAAATCATTTACAAGGCAAAGGTACATGATTTAAATGGCCAAAATAAAATATATTTGGGTTCAACTAAAGACACCTTTAAGACCAGTTGGTTTAATGACAGGTCTACATTCAAAATAGAAAACTTAAAAAACTGTAAATATTGGCTAACCACGTGTGGAAATTAAAATCAAAATATGGAAAGAGACCCAAACATAACGTGGAGTATAGTAAAAACAGCCAAGCCTTACAACGGTGGCAAAATATGTAGACTGTGCCAAGAAGAAAAGTTAGAGATTATGCTATTCCCAAACAAAAGCGAACCGTCGACTGAAAGAATGGAAATCATGACTAAGTGTAACCATACTAAAAAATACCTCTTAGGTTCATACAACCATGGATGAAAATGCCATAATTCCTTGTAATTTTAAAAATTGCGCGTTCAAAAATTCTCTGCCACGTGAGCGCTAAAAAAAAAAAAAAAAAAAAAAAAAAAAAAAATTCACCGTTACGTGAGCGTTCTTAAAAAAACAGTAAACGGTAAAATCAGTTATTGCAAATCGCCTGAAGACACCAGTCATGGTAGAAACCTAAGTCGAGTAATAACTCGTTTACAAATGGAATATATATCTAAACTTATTTATAAATGGAACTTTGTCTCTCTCTCTCTCTCTGTGTGTGTGTGTGTGTGTGTGTCCATTACATATAGACTCCGAAACGGCTGAACCGATTTTTCTTGAAAATTTACACAGTTGTACTATAAGCGTCTGCAAGTGTTCTTAGCTAGGTTTTGTGTCGAGGTACCCCCGATAAATATCGAAAATCGATAATCGAAAAAATCGGGTTATAGAAGGAGTGGTCCGATTTTAATCAAATTTGATACACTCATAGATAAAGACATAAGAAACGATATTCAGAAGTTTCATGGTTGCATTTCTTACAATAGTGCAGAAAATCGATTATATATATATATATATATATATATATATATATATATATATATATATATATATATATATAAAGCAAGATGTTTGTGTGTGTGTCTGTTTATCTCTCTGTATGTCCTTTATACAAATCCACAATTTTTATCCGATTCTCACCAAACTTCACACAAATATTCTTTAGGCTGAGTCTGAGCTCCAGGACCATGAATTAGTTTTAAAGCTTTCATTACACCCGAGTAACGCCGGGCTATACTGCTAGTACACACACACACATATATATATTGTTGGGATCACCCCTTTTTGCATATAAGAATGAACTCACCTAATGTGTACATATAATCCTGCCTATACAGTGATTGTTAAAGAGGAGTGATAAAGTTGATTAGTTGGACAGCCGCTTAGTTGGTCAGTAAAGATATAGACTCATTACCCGGACATACTTCTTCATTATAAGACTGCGTATATTGATTTCTAATAGTATTCCTAGTATTCCTGAATTGACTAATCCGTGTTCCAGTTTGTATATTTTTGTTCAATATAACTTACATTTTTTATCTCTATATCTGCTTTTGTTATTTATTATTTTGTGTGGTTTCTCAACAAGACGAGGATTTCGAACAAGTTCACGCGGAGAAAATATAAGTTTTCACATCAGTCGCCAAAGACAAATTGGCGACAAAAGAACGCGAACTCACGTATAACACCAAGAAACAACAAATTTGCGTCAAGGATCTTGATACTTACATACAGAGGAGTCGACAACAACAAATTGGCGAAGTAGATTCGTACACAAGTCGCGCAACAAATGTGTGACGAACTTACCCTGAGTCACTTTAACAAAAAGTCGACCACAAACAATTTGGCTACACTATCACAGATAGATAAAAGCAAAAAACGGTCAAAATTAATTGTTAGAAAGCAATATCTAAAAAATCAAACCCCTCACGGAATCGAAACAGCAAATCATGGAGGACTTTCAGAAAGGAATACTGGAAATCATTAAGAAGAGTGAAGAAAAACAATATAAACTAGAAGAAAGACATATGGGAATACAAAAGAGACATATGGGAAGACAAAAAAGACAAATGGAAATACAAAAGAAAAATGATAAAAAACAAATGGAAATTCAAAAGGTGAATAAAGAAAAACAATCACAATTACAAGAACTATTATTAAAATTAACAAGTACAGCACTAGAAAGGAACACGGAAAAGGAGGAGAGGTTTTCACAAGATACTGTGCGGAACGTTATTGAAACTTTTAAATACTCAATCGAGGAAGACAGAAATTTTGGAGAATACTACAGACGATATAAAGATATTTTTAATATCGACTGCCAACACTGGAGTGAAAAGAAAATATTAAGGCTTTTACTCAGAAACTTAGGTACGGATGAATACACTAAGTTCGTAGATTATATTCTCCCAAAAAAGACGAACGTGTGTATATATATATATATATATATATATATATATATATATATATATATATATATATATATATCTTCTAATTTGAAGAATATGTGGGTAGACTTAAAATTAATCTTGGTGGGCATTGGTATTAAAATTTGATTAAATTGTGATCTCAATTTAATCAAATTTTAGAAGTTGCTTTACTCTGATTGGTCCACATTGTACATACAATAATGCCTCCCTGATTAAAGGGGTCTTGCTTGTTTTTAACCTTTTAACGCCATTCAGTTTAAAATAACTACATCACTTGACAAGGCACAAGAAGTGACAAAACAAAAAATTACTTTTGTTGTGATATTGTAACATATCCATGTTATAATTTCTGAATAAATATCATATATATATATATATATATATATATATATATGCAATTCGTTATATATATTATACTTTTTTAGGTACCTCCACTTTTCAGTATAAATTTTCGATACCTGATTTTAAAATGAAAGTTTTAAAATAAATAATCTATATTTTAGCTTTAAAATTAGCTTTAATTGAAAGTCAAGAGATTAAATTTAGTAATTCCAATAAACAAAATACACTGGCGTATTTTAAACCGAAATTATATTGATTGGAATTTAAAATTTTTCAGATTAAAAAATAAATTAAACGTACCGCCATTTTTTTTATTGATTGACACATTTACGTAAACAGTAGCCACATTTCTGTTTTAAAAATCTGGCAAAAATAAAATATACGTCCCTGACACGTTATTGAAGTCGATTTTTTAAAACTTACCTTTATCTGATTTCAAACAATTGTACTTGCTTACTCTCTGAAATATTCGGTAAAACCTTTTATCAGTTACGGTAGCCATTGTTATCAGTGTTTATCTCAGGCGATGACAGCTGTAATGACAGCCGGAAGCTGTCAAGAAGGCTAAGTAAGGAGGCCATAGGCAACAAAAATATACGAATTTAATTTTTTATGTAAAGGAAGACAACCCTTGAATCACGTGACCTTTTAATTATAAATATCACGGACAGTACCCGTACAAATAAAGATACGGGCAATCAAAATGCACACAATTAAAATGTTTTAATTATTTTAAAAACTGACTGGCTCAATCATTTGTATTAAGCTTTTAAATTTTCGATTAGTAATTCTAGTCTTCATGCATTAATTACATACCCTAGCCGACCCAATAGAGGAAGAAATTTAAAAATAATTTTGAAACTTTTTATATTATTAGAATAAAAAATTTAAAAACATGAAAATAATTCTTGTAAAAATTAATTGAATTTTTTTCTTTTCAGACTATGATATGCTTAATTTTTATGGTTCATAAAAGCAATCAGAAGTTTATCCACATAAAAATTGGCATAGTTATTGAATTTTTTTGCAATTTGGACCTATTTTTTAGAAAGTCGGGAACTATCAGAGAATGGAGAAAAAAAACTGTTGATTAGCATTCCCCAATGACTCCTGAATTTAATTATATTAGACTTATTGCTGCCCGTTGTCAAATTTTTCAGCATTTCTAGAAATTAATTGGTAGTGGGTAATATATGTAAAGAAAATATTTTACCAATATTTTATACAAAATTTTATACAAAATTGATTTCAGTCAATTATGAATAAGTCCTAAAATTTTCATCAAAATCCGACCATTATTTGATTTTTGGAAGAATTTCCAAATTAATGTGTCTTTCACGGTCAAAAAAGTGCATTGTGCAATATTACGTTTTTTTACTTAATAAACGTTGCATCAATTTAGGTCTCGCACTGACGTAAGAAAAAAAAGAATTTCTACAAAAATTTCGAACGCGTTAGAAATAATTAAAAAATTTTAAAAATCATTAAAAAAGGTTTGATCTGTCCTCTTAATGATAATATAAACATTTTGCCGATAAAACTTTGTTTTATTTAGTTTGGGGCATTTTTCCTTCATACTATGCTGTTTTTGCAGCGGTTTTGTGGAGGTACCTATATTATTTATATATTACATATGCGCGGTATTTATTTGAAATCGTTCAATATCAGTGATAGAGCTGACATATTCATATGGATGTGTGAGTTTGTGACCCTGAGGTTTACGCTCTTGCGGTCGTCAGACGATTGTCTAACGATCGCAAGAGCTTGAAACCCACAGTCACAAATTCACACCTATCTATCTATCTATCTATCTATCTATCTATCTATCTATCTATAGATAGATATATATATAGATAGATATATATAGATAGATATATATAATTATATATATATATATATATATATAATTACTTAGTTTTTGGCCATACTTAAATGAGACCAGTTCACAATTGTAACAAAATATGTTCAATACAATTATGTTGTACATGAAGATTTTTCTATTGTAAACAAGTTATTACGCAACCCAAGTTTCTACCATCTGGTGTCTTCAGGCGATTTACAATAACTGTAAATTATTGTAAATTGTAAGACAAAAAAGAAATAAAAACAACAACCGGTTTCACCCAGAGCTTATCAAAGATTTTAATTTCTGGGATTTTCTAAATCGTGATTAAAAGATGAAATGTGAATTTAGAGGAAGAAAAAAAAATTCAAGGAAAACTAGAGCCCAATCACACTCAATCCTTTTCTCTGTGCTTACAAAGAAAAGGCCTTCGGGATCTGATGTATATGGACTCTAACACCTTTAGATGAAAGAGTGAGTGGGACCTTGATAAAATTGTAAAGTTTTCAATATTTATTGTATAAAACATACAATTATGGCACAAGGCCGGTTTGGGGGAGAGCAAAGATCTCAGGCCTGTCTTCAGTATTTATCCTATACCTAGCTAATCCGACTCACGACCCAAACATACTTTACAATTTTCTTGTCCATCCGAATTCAATCCTTCATATACCAAAATACCTCAAACATACCAGGGACCTAAAAAACCCAAATGAGCATAAAAATTTTATTTTGAATAAGTACAAAAATATATTTAAAAATATATCATGAAAATGATATGTGGGGAGGAACATGATATAAATTCCCAAAAGAAAAAATTTTTAAACAAAAATTAAAAACAGAAATCATGATGTCAGTTGGACCCAACCAACCCACAAAACAAAGAGGCCGCTGTATTCTGCCCATAGAACAAAATCAAAAGGCACTCTTTCTACAGGGAGTGGAGAGTAGAAAATAAAATGAATGGGGAGAATATAATCCTGACTCAGACGAAATAAAACGGGACAAAAAATAAAAACTGGGGAAATTGGGAATCTCGACCTGGATCATAACAAAAGATAATGCCGGGGACAGGCTAGGAATTACATTCATCCCCATTAACTAGGTACACAAAAAGAAACTCTTAACCAGGGGAGGTTTCCAAAGGAATCCACCCTGATGTGACTCAAAGAGAAAATCAAGGCTAGCCCCGTTTACGCGAACCAGGCTCGCCACATTTACCCACCTTTCACTAAAGCCGGTCTGGATCAACTGTTTCCAATCAGATCTAATCTTAATTCTGAGCTGATGCTCAAAATATCGGATCAGATCCTGATGTGAAAGTCGGTCAGCCCGCATGACTTCCTCCGCTCGCGTCGTCCATGTCACCATTCGAGCCGTGGCCAGCAGCGACAGAAACACCATTCGCTTCACTCCCGAAAACGGGGGCGACACATTATCACAGGCGAATGCACAATCAATGAACACGAACTCACGCGTCGCGATAGAAGGCGTGCGAAGCCGTTTCTTCGAAACGAAGGTTGCAGCGTACACAATCTGGCAAATCCATATGAAGGTCTTATCATTGAGAGACAACCGATTCCGAGCCAATCGCAGGGTGAGCGAAGACTCGGCGTTGCTGAGATGCCCAAGACCAGAACGAGCGAAACTCATCCTCTGACAAGCGGAGCACATCGCGTAATGGATCCTTCGCGAGGCCCCCCACTAACCCACGACAGAAGACTCTCCTAGGCTGTGAAAGGTCACTAGACCTCAAGGCCGCCAGACATTCGAGGAGAAAACTCGATCTCTCTCGAGGCTTACGGCACCACCTCGAGATGGGGGGAGTGATAGTAAGGCTAGGGAACATGTCCCTCACTATCCTCGCCAGCAATGAGTCTTCCAAAATCGCACGCTTGAGAAAAAACAACCTTGAAGCTACCCCCCCCCCCCCCATGACACGAACGCTGAACACAGACACGTTTGTCGACGTGATGTTTGCGTCCTCTCCACAGAAGGGAGAATAGTAAACGCGCGATCGCCTTCCTTCGGTGTCTACAAAGTGGAAGTACTGACAACCGGTAAAGTATAATGGGAAAGACGAATGTAACACATGCCTCAGCCAAATCCTTTAAGGACAACCTCCTTCGACGCCAAATCTCGACCAACGCGCCGACCTTTGCCAGGACTTCTGACCAATTTTTCTCCAACTGGAGGTTGGGCCCAAACCACAATCCAAGAATGCGGACAGGGCCGTCCGTCCAGTCGAAGGATCCCGGGATGATAGCACTCTTCTAGGCACCTAACCGCAAGCCGGACGACTTGTTGCGGTTAATCTTGGCCCCTGTCACCTGTTCGTACCGTTCAAGTGCCTTCTGTACCACCTCGATGTCACTCCGGGAGTACACGAAAGTAGTGACGTCATCGGCGTACGCGGAAACACTGGCTCGAGCACCACCAGGGACAGCGATTCCACGTAGGGCCGGACTGCACGCCCTGTCCCTTAGCCAGCAAAGGAGGGGCTCCAACGCCAAAGCATAAAGTAGGGGCCACAGTGGATCTAGACAGCGCCAGAACGTCCGACAACTTTTCCGTTCACCTGTACCAAAGGAGGCTAATCCAACGGCGGAAGTTGGTTTCGAATCCAGAGGCCTGCAGGACAGCCACCAAGTAACAATGGTCAACCTTATCAAATGCCTTGGACTGATCCAAATTGATCAGCGCGGCTTCTTCGTCGTCTTTTATCCCCTCTATGATAGTGCGTATCAGACGCAGTTTGCTCTGAATTATTCGGCCCTTCACAGCACAAGTCTACTCAGGTCCCAACAGAGACTCGGCAATTAATTGCAAACAATTTTTCAAGATCTTGGCCAAAATCTTTAACTCTGTGTTTAGCAGAGTTATGGGCCAGTAACCCTCTAACACCCTCCCAACATCCTTACTTTTTCTCAACAGCGTTATCACACCCCTGGCGAACCGATTGGGGATGGACTCCTACCGGAACCAGTTGTTGAACATGACAGTCAAAATTGGGACAAAGATGTGCGACAGCCTCAAGTAAAATTCATAGGGCAAGCCATCGAGACCCGGCGATTTGCCTATGCCGACCTTCTTCAAAGCTGCAAAAGCCGGGGGAAGTCAGTCAAATAGCTGCGAAACTCCTCATCATGGAAACCAGGCTCCTTGGTAAACAGGATCTTGAAATGCCGTCGAAACGCTTCGCACATGTCGTCAGTCGACCGAAGAGGATGTTCTTCCGGGTTGAGAACCTTTCAAATGTACCGGTCGCCGCTTCGGCGAATCTCTTCCTTGCGCAGTTCTGTGCCCATGTTCACAGCTTCGGAAGACATCTTGCTTAACCTATGTCTAATTACCTGGCCCATGTAACGATCACTATTCGACCACTCCATGGCCTCCTTAGCTATGGCTATCTCTAGTGGATCCCCACCAGCCACCGCCCGGGAATAATTAGCTCTGTTTTCACCTTGTCAGCCTTATCTAGTTTGAGCCGTTTGCTGAACTTGGTGGTGAAAGACCTAATACTATTCTTAAGATTTTCCCACCACTCATTCCCAATGACTCCCCTAGTTAACGCCCGCTGCACTAAGTTAATTAGCAGGCGCCGAAAGTCCCGCCTGTCCAGTAAGGACACGTTGCACTTCTAGTAACCAGCCATTCTAGGCCTATTTTCTAAATCTACCCGGGCACAAACAAGTTTATGGTCCGAGTAGCCTAACCAGTGGAACATGGGACAATCTAAAAGATCTATATCGGCTTCACGAACTAACATTCTATCCAGGTAGCTAGCTACCTTGTTAGAAGGCCCACGTCCACATTCTCCCACCACTAGTAATGGCGACGTTATGCTTCTATTCATCTTGTTTGTTATTCCAAAAACCATGATTTTAATTGCATATATTATCCAACTCTTTCCAAATCCTCTTCACTGTCTTCAGATTGATGCTCAAACACACTGAAATATTCGTATTGGAGCTTCCAGTGCGAATGATGGCCCAGCCGGTTTTCAGTGTTACTGTCATGCAATTGATGTTACAAAAGAGATTTTCTTGACACACTTGAAGTGGATCAATTATGGTCTGGGTTTTATTTTCGTACAATAGAACTCATCAGTTACAGGAGGTAAGAGGTCGTCAAACAGCTGCTAGTTACGTTGACATGTTAAGAAAGGCATTGCTAATTACTAAAGGCCCTCGTCTATGTGGAGAAACTTTAATTTTTCATCTGTAAAATGCTGCAATCCACAACGATCGAAGGTCGAAGGAGTTTTTTACGGAAAACAACATTCAGCATTTGAGCTATCCACCGTGCTCTCCAGATCTAAACTCAATCGAGAATGTTTGGGGATGGATGGCAAAGGACGTTTATAAACATGCATTGCAATTTGAAACTCTGGATGCCCTTCTTCGTGTTGTAATTCATGTATCCGCTACGAGCATCCCAATCACCCTCATGCAGAAGTTTATAATGAGTATTCCAAAGCGAATTTTCGAAGTAATTCGCAAAAATGGAGGATATACTGAATATTAAATTTTTGTTGTGACTTATTTGTTCTGTATTTTCTATTTTTGTTTACATGGTCTAATATTTATGACCAACTAGAAAAATACTTTTTCAATGTTTGTTTAAGTTAATCAAATAAAAACTTAAATTTTCACCTGTTTGTTGATAAACTAACATTTTCTAATTAAATGTAAATGTTTCACAAATATATTTCGATTAAAGTCAGAGTAGTTTTTTAACCCTTTTGTATCTGGTGTTAAGATTTTAACCAGGAGTGTATATATACTGTACAAAGGAATTATTCATCTTCCAAAAAATAAAGATAAATTCATCAACATCTCTAACTACGAACTATCAGGCCACCAAAAAGTTATTACACAATCTTGGACAGAACTGTCATTTTTACAGACAATACAGTAGGTTAGAATAGATAAAAAAAACGACATAGGAATATTATAGCAAAACATACAAAAACTTAACAAATAACAAGTGATAAAAACAAAACCAGAAATTCGGGACCTACTCAAAGCTGAAGTAATAAAATACAGACATGACAAAAGAAAAACAACTTATCCAAGTTCCAAATAAAACAATTAAAAATCATTGCCAAAGGGCTACGCAATCATCCTGATATAATTGTAAAAAAAGCAGATAAAACCAATTATAAATAAAATCTGATTACAATTTCAAAATACAACAAATTCTCGATGATCAAACCAAATTTATAAAAGTCCACAAAAATCCTATTAACGAACTGAAACTAAAAATTAATAACGCAGTACAAGACAACTTAAAAAACTAACCAAAATAATTGGCGACTACAAACCAGGATACATACATGGAACTATAAAAATATATAAACCAAACTTTACTCTCCATTATATCAGATCCCAAATCCCGACTCCGGTTTATCAATTAAACAAAATCATTAATCAACTCCTTACACCATACATACCAAATATTAAATCAACTCATGAACTAATCCGAAAATTTAAACACCCACCCCCCACACACAAAACAATGAAACCATAACCTCACTTGGTGCTGAAAGTTTATTTACCAATGTCCCAATTAGAGAAACGATTGATATAACTATAAAGAGTATTTACAACAGTCTATCTCTCACTCCACTAAAAATTAAACCTAACATTTTACGAAAACTATTTTTGACGGAGGTATTTTTCTATGACCATCAAAATAGTTAATAATATGTACATACAACGTCATGGTGTTTCCATGAGTTCAGTTTTGGGACCAACTAACCTTGAAAATGAAATATGCAATACCACTAAAAATCCCTCCATCTATCGAAGAGATGTAGATAATATTATCATCTTAAGCAAAACATGGATGAAATACATGAACTACAATAACATTTTTAATCCATTCTTAAATTCACATACGAACTTAACAATAACAATAAAATTACTTTTCTTGATATACCATTGATAGACACGAATAATACATTTACTACTTATCCACATGGAAAATAACTAGCATGAACACATGCACTCTCAACTATAAAAGTGAATGTTCTACCTACTACAAAATAACAATTATACAAAATATAATAAACTCTGCAAAAATTACCTCCCTTGCATGCTCAGACATTCGTAATGGTCAATTACATTCATTTTTGTCTTAGAGGGTTTGAGCATCACGACTGTTTTGTCCATGCTCATAGATAAAACAAAATATTTACAGGAACACAAGAATCAGTTCATGACCTGGATGATGTGTACATTGAGGTGACATATGTCTGCATATAAAAAGTCGCATACAAGACTCAGAAGAACTTCTGTCATTGCCGGTAACCTGCGCAGGTTATATAGTTTGCCCAAAGTGCTGTACCTAATCATGATAACGACATTAGTTTTTAAAAGTGTCGATCAGGACCATAGTAAAATAGATGGGAAATAGTGTTGAAGTTGAGACGTTTCCATGCTTCAGTGAATTTCCAAATTTGATTAGTTCCGCAAGTACACCACCAACATTGACACTGGACTCCATATTATTATAAAAAAACATCAAAGACACAGACACACACACACACACACACGTATACACATATATATTCACATAAATATATATATACTCACTTATGCACAAATACACATATATATATGCAAATACATATATAAACAATTAAAGCATATACATATATATAGATATATGCACATATATATACATATATACACATGTATATATATGCATATGTGTGTATATATACACACATAAATATGCACATATATACAAATATATACACATACAATTATAAATGTATATATATGTTTCTGTATACATGTGTGTAATATGTGTGATTGCATATATATATATATATGTATATATGTGTAATATGTGTGATTGTATATATAGATGTGTGTGTGTGTGTGTATGTATATACAGAACACATCTTTGCACTTCTTAGTAAATTCCAATCTGGCCTTCCAGTTCTTACTGCTGATGAGTGGTTTGCATCTTGCAATATGGTCTGTATATTTCAGTGCTCAAACTCTTCTTCACCGAGTGGATCGTGAAACCTTCACCACTGCACTGTGGAGGTTGATGTCCAATGTTTTCCAGTGCATATATAATGACCAGCTCGTATCCGAGCATGTTTGTCTACAAAGGTGGCTAGCTGATCCACGTTGCAAACGCCGTGTTTGTCCATTACACAGAGTCCAACTGCAGTTTATACTGCAACTATGTTGAGCATATATAGTTAGAGTTACTGGAAGAGAGTGTGTTATCTAATGAACATGGCTAGTACGCTCAAACCGTCAGTCATGATGACTTGCGACTTTGTAATACACATATATATATATCTACATGCATATGCATATCTATCTGCATATGTTGACATATATATATATATATATATATATATAAACATATGCATATATATACATATATATATATATATATATGAATATATACATATATATATATTCATATAGATATAAACATATGCATGTATATACATATTCATATATTGATATATATACATAGAAACATATTCATATACATACATATTAATATATTATATATATATATATCTATATATATATATATATATATATATATATATATATATATATAGTGGTCGCCAACTCGTGTTCGAGTACAACTATTACTTCATATCTTTTTGGAGAAGAGAACATTTATCGGTGGGCTGAATGAATATGGCTCTTCAGCCCAGCAAGCGTCCTAGCTATCCTGGTACAATCAGGGCATTCATGAGATCTAACGGCACGCGGTGTCAAATCCACATTGTCATGCAAATATGAGATGTTGCGTAAGACTGCTTCTGGACCTGCATATCTTACCCAAAACACCACATATTATCAAACACACTCTACCACAATCAGATCAAGCTGCCTGCGAATACCTTCAGGAAACCCAACAAGGACGCCCTTGCATACACCTCTTTTAAGCTTTACGTGCCTCCTCCTCTCATTTTCGGTGTGACCACTCCTAACCACCTTCTTCAAATTATTGCGATTAAATGCACATTTTTATCCCAGTGCTCACAAGGAATGTTGCCTTTCTTTAACGCACAGTTGATGCAGTCTTTAAACTACATCTTAGGTTTACTGGCATTTCTTTTCCCTGTTTGTAGTTCACCATATAGCAGTTGTTTTGGCATGCGGCTGTCATCCTTTCTGACAAGGTAACCTGCCCACCGAAGATGATGTTTTAGTATTAGGGACTCAACACTTTCACAGCTGCCTCCCTCTAACACTAACAAACATTTGCCAGGTAATGTTGAGGATATGACGCAAGCAGTACTGGTGGGATCTCTCAAGCTTTTTTATCTGTCTACAGTAGATTACCCACATCTAGCAAGCATAAAGAAGTGCGGCAAGCACACTAATGTGTTAGGCCTTCAGTTTCGTACTCACTGAAATTCCGTGCTAAGACCACAGATGTTTATTCAGTTTTTCAATGTCTAGTTTTCTAAATGCAGTTTGATATTTCCACATCAAGAACACATAACATGCTCAATGTGCTCCAAAGGTACACAAACGTGCAAAAAACCTTCAATCTTTCGCCATAGACAAAGATACTTGTTCATGATATGACTTCCCTGGAGCTGGCTGGTACACGACTATTGTCCTTTTCAAACTAATAGTGAAACCCAGCGCAGTACATGCATTAGAAAAACATCCATGATATGCTGCATGTCTCCATCCGAGTAAACTACAAGATCGCAGTCATCTGCATATAGCAAATCCCTGAACAGCAACAAGTGAACCTCCGACTTTGCATTAAACCTCCTGATGTTAAACAGCTTTCTTGTTGAAAGATAGGGAAATTTTAAATAACATAGTTACAGTTCTTAAAGGTCTGTTAAAAATCGATAGAGAATTATAGGGTAAATAGGGTTGGAGCTGAAATGTCACCCTGCTTGACCTCATTCTCAAATGTTACCAGCTCACAAAGCTTTCTACCAACATTAACTCAGGCCTTCATATCATCATGAAACAAAAGTAGAATGGGAACTTTTCAGGACACCCCAGCCACCCTAAAATATCCCACAAAACCTTTCTATTTACGGTGTCAAATGCCTTTGTCAAGTCAGCAAATACCTGGGAGAGATCCATATTTTGTTCGACACACTTTTCCTACAGTTGTTTTGCCTTGAAGATTATATATACCGTTGCAGTGTCCACCCTTAAAGCTTCACTGTGACTCTGGAAGAGATTCATCAGCTATGTGGAGCAACAAGTGTGCTAGCAGAACTCTACAAAAGAACTTTGCCAGGAGAAGACAACAATAAACAATGATAATCTCCATAGTTATCCCTGTCTCCCTTGCACTTTTACAGAACGACCATGACAACAACCCTCCAGTCATCTGGAATATTGCTATTGTTCAAGGCATCTAGCAACAACTAATGAAGCCGATGCAAAAGATTCTCTCCTCCATGCTTAAAAATCACGGTATACATCCCATCCATTCCAGGTGATTTTCCAGCATTAAGCTTCTTGACAACACTTTCAACCTCCTCAAACATTGGACGCCCCACAGAAATATTCTTAACAGCCCCTCCTCTTTCGTGATGTTTGGTTTGGTGGGGCTGGCTTTCTCCAGTGTATGTCTCAATTTTCATTTTAGCTCATGCCCCTGAGCTTGAGGAATGTTCAAGGCTAATTCCTTGATGAGGGCAATGATGTCTACGTATGGTATCTGTTTGATGGTTGTTGTGAAGTTGAAACCCTTGAGATGAGGACAATAGTCCGAATAATATAAATACTGTAAATATTACCTCATCTCACAAATATAGACAAATACTTTCATTATTATGTTTAATAGGTTAGTATAATGGGGACAAAATAAAAGGATGTCATCTATGTATCTTAGGTAAGTAGAGATGTTAGTTATGATGTGTTTGAATGAATTAGATTCTAAGAATTTCAGAAAGAGGCAAGCAAGAACACTGATAGGCGACCTCTTGGGTAAGCCAAATTTTTGTTCATAGAAAATGTTTTTGAAAGAGAAGAAACAGTAGTTAGTAATTAATTTGTGTATCTTTATAATTTTGTGGCAGGATAGAGGAAGCAATCCCTTGGACTTCGTGAGGTAATTTCATAGTATTTCAATATATCTTGTGGTATATTGTGTAGTAATTTGATGTCTAATCTCTCCATAGACATGTTAGTTAAACATGTTAATAATTCCTGTTCTTTGGAATAAGTCACCCAAGTGTTTGATGTGTGTATGGAAACGTCAATTGTTTATTAAATCGGCCTTGTGACAAACACAACCGAAATCCCCACAATTTAAAATATCAGAAAGTTGAACAAAAGAAAAACTGCCTTGTTTTTATGGATAAGGGGAAGTTTATTTTTCGAACAGCATGACATCAAATTTTATGTATTAAATTACTAAAGTGTGAAAATGTTCGAAGAGAAATAGTAGTAAACAGTTTGAAGAATTAAGAGTTCATTTGTTTAGCAAAATTTGATTTGTACAGAAAATGAGAAGTCCATGTTGTCACTGTGTGTATTAACAAAGTAGTAATAATGTCTTGTTCCTCTCTTTCTTTTTGTGTAAGGCGAGTAGGTGAAGAGAAAGAAGGCAAGATAGGAGAAAACAGCACATGAGAAGGTGAGCATGTGTGAATATGTGTTGTTGAGACAGTTGTGTTTGATCATCGGTTTGAAATATCTCGTTTCATTGTGGGTGTGTTGAGTGCTCTCAGTTTCCTTTTCTCTCTGGCTGACCTATGGAAAACCATGAAATATATAGCCAATGTGATCATGTGGTTGGCTCATTTTTGGTGGGGAAGGAAATTGACACAGGTCATTGAAAGTTCAATTTTTTGTTTTCTGTAAATCACTTTTTTTTCATTGATAAATAAATATTTCATACATGCTCTCAAAATTTCCCTTGATCTTTTTCTCAGCACAGAGGAAATTTTTTTTCCTATTGGTCAAAAAACAGATTTACATACTGGCTCATGAATTTGCAAACACTGAAGAAAAGAACTTTATTTTTATTTCACACTCACCATATGTGTATTGCTGATTGTGCCTGAAACAGTGTCAGAATTATTGCAATGCCTTTAGCTAACTTGTTAATTCTGGATATAATGGGTATATCAGCTTTGTTTGTTTTGGGTAAGCCATATAATGTGGGTATAGTGGGGTGATATTCTACATACACACACACATATATATATAAACATATACATATACATACATACATATATATATATATATATATATATTCACATACATACATGCATACACATATATACACATATAAATACACACACACATATATACACATACATACAGATAAACATATGCATTCACACATATATCTATATGCACAAACATACATATGCACATATACATATATATATACATGAATCATTTTAACATTTTAACAAATATATATATATATATATATATATATATAATCATTTCATGTATATATATATATATATATACATGAAATGATTTGTTTTAACTTTATTTTTGATTGATAGTCATATTTAAATAGATATTCTGTTTATAATCAAATGGTATTATATATTTATTTCTACTGGCCTGATTATTAATGATAATTTTTTGTTACAAAAATGTGTGTCATTTGGCAGGATTTGAACCTGTGACCCCTCTCCATGTAGGGGAAGCCACCAAGTGATCTGACACATCTTAGACCTCCTGACACATCTTAGACCTCTTGACCACAAATGACAATCAGTCTAAACAAGGTCAAATTAAGCCTATAACACAATTTTTGATTCATCATAATAACCATATTTGCTCTGAAATGTATCGTAATGTCAGCATGTTATGGAAATTAATTAAGATTAAGGAAACTGGTTTTAAACAACCAACAATTTGAAATGATTTGTTTGAACATTACTATTGATTGATACTTGTATTTAAGTAGATATTCTGTTTATAATCAAACAGTATTATATATTTATTTCTACTGGCCAATCAGGTCAGTAGTAAAACATGTTAAATTTCAGCATACTTTTTCATTTGTATTGTCATTATAATTATTATATGGGCTGCAAGATGGAAAGAGAAGTAAAAGGGAAAAGAGAATGACAGTGAAAAAATCAACAGAAAAGTTGTTAAAGCACTGTTTTAAATGTTAACACAGTGTCATTAGTGAAGTTTCCAGCAATGTATTTTAAAAAGTAGATTATCATTGACTCATATATCTTTTGCCCTTGAACAGTAATTAAGAGGTTTTTTCTTTGATCTTACCTCTGTCGTTATAACTAAAGAAATCTGTTTAGATGCCAATCAGAAGTCCAAACTTGAGCTGGTCAGGTATATATGTCATTGTTGTATGTGCATTTAATTGACACCATCACCCCAAAGGCTTTTGTGAAGAGAGAAAAACTTGTAAAGACTTCAGATCAGATCTTCCACTTTAATTTTTTGACTGATTAACTGCTAATGTCTTAGTTGTTATCCAACTCTATTTTCCTACTTATTCATACTGGTATTTGCTGGTAAAAACAAAATCACTTTATATCTCAGTTACTTAATCAGTTTACGATATATCTATCATACATCTTTTATACATATCACACTCATTTCTGTTCTTAACTTTTGCTATAAGGAGAAAACAATTATTAACATTTGCTGTTTTCAATGATTAATTTTTATCATACAAAGCAAAATTTACTCTCAAATATTTGGTTCATGCTATACTCAGTAAAAATTTAAACATATAAAGAAATATTATAAATCACATATTCACCAGCATGATTTGACAATGAAACATCATAGTTCTGAGTATTTGAAAAAAAACAACAGTGTTTACATGAGGCTGAATGAAAGCAAGTCTGTTCACCGGTTTATGTACCGTTGACCATGATAATGTACAAAACTGATTAGATAACCACAGTGAGTAGAAGTCAGTTAATCTCTCTGGCAGGTTGTATCAATATCTATTTTTGCAATATAAATTCAGGAGATGTTCTATATGTGCCACTCGTTACATGATTGAGTTGGAAGAATTGTGCATGTTTTTTTAATTACTCATCTGTTTCACTCATCCAAATTTAGCAAAGGTTTTCTCCATCTAGTCTTCCTTGGTTGGAGTGCTTTCCACCTAAAAGTTTCTACAGGGTACATTCCATATATACTTGGTGACCCATTTCTAAAGGGTTAATGCTGCATCTCTAGACAGACAATACAGTTCAGTAATATTTTCTGTACATGCATCCATTTCAAATTTGATTTCCAAAGGACTGGCAGCTCAGGAGTTATGCCCCCCCCCCCACACACACAAACTGCAAAGATAATGAATACTTTCCAGTCTCTGATGGCCATGGCAGTTCACCTGCTCATGTTGGTTGCGTTATTTGCACTGCTTTTTAATTACATCAGCTGTTATTTCTATATGTACATGACTGGAAGTTTTGTGGAATTTTCTGTTTGAATATGAATACTACATGTGTACATTTGTGCATGAAAATTAGATGAGAGGTTGTTTTTGGAGAATCCTTGGATATAATCTTCCAGTTTTCCATATCCATAAAGTGGCATTTGCTATTGTTTCTTTTATATTCTTACTGATGAGGCTGATATAACAACTGGAAGTGAATAGAATCAACTCCTATATTAGAAATGAAAATAGTTCTATTTTCACCTTTACAGACTAAAAAATGGCATTACAGAAACACTGTAATTTACTTGCATAAAAATAAATTTACAAAATATGAAAATAATCTATCGTGTTAGAAAAATGCAACATTGATTATAAATAGTTCTTACTCTTCAGTACAAGATGTAAGCCAAAAAGATAAAAAATATATTTAAAAAATATTAATTCCTGATGAATCATCAGCAAAATAAAAAAGTTATTGGAGGTTTTAAATAATTTTGAGATAAGATCAAGTTAAATCTCATGATTGTAAATATTACAGAAGTGTTACTGTGTTGGAAATGAATAGTTCAACTCTATAATGTAAATCTATACAATGATATACAATATTGTTAACAAATCATTATAAAAACTCTATAATGATGTGTATTTAATAGTAAATATCAAATTATATTTTAAATCAGTTTCATAGTCTTTATCTATATGATTTATTTCCTGGTTTGTGTAGCCTTGATAAAGTTTTTGTAATATTCTAAGGATTTAAGTTTATCCCTTTATTTGTATATTGAACTCATTCCTAGTGTTCAGTCTAGAAAATTTAAAAACTTATAATTTCCCTCAGGATTCGTCTTGGTTTCTCTATGGAGCCTGCATTACAGGACTTAGCCATTGAACTAGATAAGATTTTAGCAGCATTTATACTCAGTGTACTCCTACTTAGAGCCTTAAGCCTAATATATTTATTAGAAGGCTAGAGAACACTGAAATATGATAATGATAATGACAATAATTGTATAAACATTGGATATAATTATAACACTTCATTTCAGAAACTAAAATAATTTTATCTGTAAATACTACTGACATTAAGTCATTGGAAATACCTTGTAATTCTATGATGCCAACAATGATGGCAAGAGTTTTCAATGAATCCTGCTTGTTTATGCATAAAAATGGATAGAATATTCCCGTTTTATACATAAAGTGGAATTGGTTTTGTATTTTATTGCAATATTCTTGCACATATTTCACAGCAGCAGCAATTATATATGAAAAGTTGTATTTCAAAATTGTTTTATCATTCAGTTATTTTGGAAGCAATTTAAGTAGGCTTATTCTGAGTAGCAATATTTTTAGAATTGAATATTTTCAGTCATTCCAATTGTATTTTGGTCTCTTTTGGTGGCAGATGTTTTTCAAACATTGTATTACAAATCTTTTTTTTTCTTTTTATCACATTTGAACTTTCTACTAACAATAAATGTAATCTGATCCCAATGCAATGTCATGCTCTAAGATTCTTTACTTTTAACTATACTGTCAGCACCTGTTACATTCACTATAATTGGTACTTGAAATCATTCTTAATTGTTATTAAAGGCAACAAATATTAACAGTTAATTAAATAGGAAAAGAATTGAAAAATATATGAGAGAATGCAGTAAAAGAGTGACATCTTGATGTTGTTAACATTGTATAGCAAAATTGTTATTTCTACTTTTAGACATCAAAAAGCAAATGAAACTATAAAAATGGAAAAAAATGTCCTTTTCTTTTTATGAAAATTTTCAAAACGTGTGAAAAACATTTGTTTTTATTTTTTCAAATTAGAATTAGAATTCATTAAATGTGTCTGAGAGAAATCTTGCTTCCTAAAATTACAGCTATATAAAGTGAAGTGCCAAAGAATTAAAGGCAACTGCTGCCCAATAACATGTAGCTAAGCAAAAGTGGCTATAGATTTTCTGAAGTGATGGAGTTGTTCTAGGGATCCAAATGGTGTTCCCAACTGAGTTGCTTTTGCTGGGTGTGGCTGTAGGAAATTTAGTGATGTATGAAATTAAAGCTTTTTGAGGAAGAGGATTATTGAATTTTCCAGAAATTAAGTGAGTGTTCCTGAAGCCAGCTTCTTGTCACTTTCACATGACAATTTGAGTGGAGTTTGCATTACCTTTTTAGAAAAATTACATCAACTCTGCAAATTATAATGAGAATAAAGGCATACAAATGGTCTTCAACAAGATGTGTGCATATCATGTGTTAAGAAAGTATCCAGTTTCACAAGTTGTCATTGTAAATTCAATGAGAACATAGCCTCATGCCATTACAGAGCAAACACCAAGCTTGCACAACATCATGCTTGCAAGTTGCATGCATAATCTTAGCAGTCTTCTTCACATACAGATTCATTTGACAAGATGGCAAGAGACATCTGTGGTCAAATGGCAATGTTTTCTGGTACAGATGAGATGCAGTAACTGATAGGAAGATTTCAATAATTGTACCCTTGTTGGCTGACAACAACAAAACCTTATAGAATGTACAGTGTACAGCACATGGATCAATGGATTGGGCAGCACTAATGTTAGATTAAAATATATCTGATGTAAAATTTTCATCTTTATATAGTTAAGATAGTTGTGTGTCTCTCTCTCCCTCACACATACGCTCACATGCATACACAGACTGATGCATGTCTATATATACATATGTATTTTTTGAAAAATGAATTTAAAAATGACAATTTTTAAAAAATCACCAACCTTCTTAGTTGCATGGTCAAAAAACATGCGAATACATCTTAATTTAATTTTGATTGTGATTTTGTAAAAATTGGTTTTGAAGAAAATGTTTCTTTCAGTTCTCAAGCAAATTTACATTAGATTCACACTTAATAAAAATGCTATTCATTTAACAGTTTCAGAAACATGTGAAATACTTCAAAGATCTAAATAAAAGACAATATCACTATTATACACTGTATAACATTTATTAAACAATCAAAATCTTTCTCTGAAATATACAGGGTGCTTCAGGTAACTGAGAACAAATTATCAAGATAAACAAAAGAATTCAATAGAAAAACGTATATATTTTTTTAAATAGTACATATGTTCAATATTAAATGGTTATTCAATAAAATTGCTCTCAAATTTGAGTATGACTTTGCTGTAGCTTCAGAATTAACTGTACATGCTGATAATTTATGTTGGCAATCATGTCTATGATAGCAGTGTTCAACAAATACTTGGAAATATGGACTTTTTGAACTCCTCTTGACCCATTTTAGGAGTGTCATAATGGTGAAAATTCTCAGCTAGCTACATGTGAGCCATGTTGGAGGAAGCAGAATCCTACTGAAACATATACAACCTCGCCTGGGCTACTGTCTTTAACCAGGGTTTGATCATTTTGTCCAGTACCTCGATATAGATAGTGGCATTAGCTTTAAAGCTCCGCAAGTGGGTGACATGACAAAGCTCTTGTTGTTCACAACATCTAAGATCATAGAAATTGATGTGAACTTTATGTACATAATCATGGTGAAACTTCATGGGGTCAACGCATAGTCACCTGTCATTCCTCCTTTTTACTATCTTTTATAAATAAACATTGTTGAATAAATCCACATTTTATCTTATTTAATATTCAGAGATAAAGTTTTGCACTAATTTTATTATAAAAATCTATGAAATAATAAAATTGATTTCTTATAATCTTTTTTTTTTCATTTTAGGGAAGAATTTGAACTCAGTCAGGAAAAGAAGTAGTGAATATCCCAAGAATTGGAGAAAAGTTCTTTTGAATAATGTTTATTAACAAAAAGTTGAACTTTGAATGAACTGGTTTTCCTACATAAAATATTCTAGTAATAACAGCATTTCTATTTCACAAGTGAACTCTCAGGATAGACTAATAGGCTAACTGTTTTTCTCCCTCTTTTCACCATTACCGAATCTTGTTGAACTGTTGTTAAAGGCTTGAAGTTTTTATATGTTTTATTTTCTATTTGTAGAGACACACAGTAGCCATGGGAACTGGTAAACCACATTGGTTTCTCTTAGGCTTTCTTCTCATTTTAATGAGGACTATCCTACTGTTCATCATAAATTGCAGGATGATACATGGTCACAAAACCCATTGCAAAACAATACTACATCATATTTGGAATCAAATGCTAGCAATCATAAACAGCTGTTATCTCTTCTAACCTTGCTAATTGTCTTCTAAATGGAAATATCTCTAATGTTAAGTAATTGGAGTAATATTAGAAAAGAATTTTAGAGAGGCTATAAGAAAGCACCAACTAGATGTTCTTACTAGACATTTCCAACTCTTCTACAAATTTGTCTCAATCCAGTTTTGCTATCCTTTTACTTTTTGTCAGTATATTTATCTATTCTTTTTGTCTTTTCTCTAATGTTCTGTGTTTGCAATTTTTATTCTCATCAGTTTCCATTTTTATAATTCTTCAATAAGTTTTTCAAAATGTCAATACGCTTATAAAAAATACTTTTCTATTTTTGTTTTACTGAATTTTTAGAATTGTTATCAGTTCAAAAATAAAACTTTTCATCCCTTTTTTATCTTGTCACACATTTTCTATTCATTCAGTTTTAAAATGTTTACATCAAGTCAGGAATGAAGACATAATTGAAACTATTTTTTTAATTTGAAAGAATTATGTTTAAAAAATAATCTAATAAAATACATTGTTAAAAAATTAAATATAAATTTAATTGTATAAACAAAAAATTATATTACTATTTAAAAAATGTAAGTTTTTACTGTAATTCTGACCAAAATTATTAAAAATATCCAGATGTCATGATGAGCTATAATACTCATTGGAATTTATTGATGATCTTGAAGATATATTCAGTTAAATATTGATTAAGGAGTTTTTTGTTCCTCCAAAAAACCGATGGGTAAATAGTCATCTTAATGATACAAAACTTAAAATAATACTGACATCTCATTTTCACATATATATTACCAAAATTAAACAAAAATATCTTGAAATACTGAAGAGTAAATTTATTCACTAAAATTGTCATTAGCTTCAACCACAGGCTCCAGACAACTTCAGAATCTCCAAAATATATTTAAGAGGTAAAAATTTAAACAAAAAAGACAAAAAAATAATAACTCTCTTTAATAATAGTAATAATGGTACCAATAATTTGAAAATAATAAAAAGAATGAATCAGTTTAAAAGTCCTAAAAGCCACCAACTGACTAAATCTGGAGGTGAATAGCTTAAATTAACAAACAGTTTTCTTCAGTGAGTATTGAAGTGTTTTTCTCTAATCCATTTTTTTTTACTATTAGTTTTGTCAAATATATTTCTTTTTTATGGCTGGGTACACTGTCATCAAATGGACTTAACATTATGTATCATAATATAATAATAAATAATATAGTATTTTGTAACAATTTTATTATATTTGTTTTGCATGAATTTTGCTATCCACTTCGGACTTATCTACCATAGATAATGGTATCTGAAAGGTGTATTCACTGGAGATAAAAATAAATTTCATACAAAAGAAACTTATGCCAAAAGATTTCTATTTGAAAAGGAGAATAAAAAATGTATCAGAACAGCTTATATATATTACATATATCATACACTCCTGATCAAAACTTTAAGACCACTTAAAAATCTTTAAAAAGAAATTTTTTTTTACAGATAGATTTTAAACTCCTACCACTTAAGGTTACCAATACTACAATCTAAAAGGTTATGGAAACAAAAAGCTGCATTCCAAACATTTTATTTAGAAATTTACATTTTTATAAAATGAGGCGATTTACACATGATCAAAATTATAAGACCAGGGGTATAAATTGTTAGATCTATGGTAATTCCAATGTTTTTAGTTCAGTTAGAGATTGGCAATCACTGCGTAAAGGTGTTACCATGCCTAAAGCAAGCAAACTTGCTTTAGGCATGGTAAAACAGAATATATGGGTGTCAAGAGTCAGTCCAATATGCAAACTACAAATTGAAGATACCAAAATCAAAAATTACAAAAATTTGAATATCTGGGCAGTGGATATTTGAATAACAAAAGCTCAGCAAATGATGAAGAATCAGGAAAATTTTATTAGAAACTAAGAAAAGAGTACTGAATTACTATGTAATAATAACATATGGCAATGAATTCTGCATCATCTCTTCATATATGAGGAAGAGACGAGCGGGAACAGAAATGCAGTTTTACAGAAGGATGTTGGGAATATCATAAATGGAGCAAGTAAACAAGGGGGAAATTTTAAGGAAAATGAAAGCAAAAAGAGCATCAGAGAGAGACAGTTTAAATTTTTAGAACACATTTCTTGGTGAATTTGAAAATCGTAGGATATAACAAGCAGGTGTGGTAGAAGATAACTGCAAAGTTACCTACCTAATGGCCTTGTGTAAATGTATGGCAGAACAGTGATTTTGAAAGACATTTTACTGAAAGCTACAAAGGTTAGTGTAGAGTTGACTTGAATCAAAGTTCAAATGTGCCTGTGCAAAGCTGATGCAATGTTTCTATAGCAACCAGTGAAAACAAGTGTTCCACCAGCAATGCAACCATTTTAACAGTGGTCTTTCCTCTCTACATGTCCCTTCCTCCTATGACCACAATGCCTACACTTTGTGGTCACATGTTGGGATGACTCCAAGTAGTCATGAGTCAGTCCTTGCATTTGTGGGGATAATGGTCTTGGTGTCTGTGTTACTCTTGTGCTGTGTTGCAGAATCAGGCTTGCTGGTGGGTGGATGATCGGGTCTTGGTTTTCTTCCACCTCCATATCTGTTGCGTGGTGGTCTCTCATCATCTCTTTGTCATCTGCCACATTTACTTTCATCATTTCAAGTGTATCACCTGGAGGTTCACTGTCAATTGGCCTCGGCTTCTGAGGGGGTGGTTGTGGGAGTGGTTGTTCTGGCAAACAGTTTGGTGTATCTACAACTGGTAGAATCTTCTGGGGGAACTGACAGTTACATAGTGTAACGCTGCTATTGCCGTCCAACCATATGTCATATTGCCAGTTGCACATAGTCTCAATGATCCTCTCTGCTTGGAGTGGGCGGCTGTGTGTGTTATAATGTTTCTGGTTCAACAGGTGTCTTTTTGCCATCTCTCAACTCCTTTGTCTCCCTCCAATGTTTATGGATCTGGTGCTTCTCATGAAGTATGGGAAGGCGATCTTTTATTACTTGACCGTATAAAATTTCTGCTGGTGACAAGCCAAGATTCTGATGGGGTGTATTGCTATACATCATCATAGCTCACACCACCCAATTGTGGCATAGATGACCGTAACCATTGACACAGTCCATCAGCTTTCTTCTGGCTGTCTTTATGGCCAGTTCGGCTTAGCTTTTGTTCTGTGGGTAACATGTGGATGATATGCGTTTCTTTATGCTCCAAACTTCCAGGAATAAGTTGTATCCCTGTGCGTCAAATGGTGGCCCTCCATCTGATAGTATCTTCACTAGTACACCATATGTGCAGATCCAGCTCCTTGATGCATCATATATTGCTGTAGCCTTCCCTGATATTAATGGGGCTACTTCCATCCAGCCAGTGTAACAATCTGTATACACCATATAACTTTTCCCATGCAGATCAAATAGATTTGTGACCATCTTCTGGAATGGGAATTCTAAGTTTGAAAGTAGTGTCAGGGGTTCTCTTAGCTGGAATGAGGCAATAGAGTAGCATTTCTAGCACTGTGTCCTCATCTGTCAGATGCTGGCATCTGAACTGGGCCAAAATAACTAATGTCTTGTGTTGGCCATCATCCCATTCACACCTTGATGTGCAAAGTGTAGCACTTCCAAAAACCCAGCTCTAAGCTGCTTTAGTATCAAAATTTTGTCTCCTTTTATGGTTGCCCCCTCCAACTAATACAGTTGGTCTGTCATCAGTCAGAATTGTCGGATTTTTTATGGTAGTTCATGGTATGTTTTTGGGAATTCATCCGATATGAACATTGATAATGTTTGACATTCCTCATCAATAGCTTGTAGTTTAGGATCGTGTGTGTATGCAGCTATGAACGATGCCTGAATATTCTGATTGATCTGGGTAGTATCAATAGTTGATGCTCCGGCAATGTAGAGTATCTAGAAGTACAGTCAGTGTTAAGTTTTCCTTGGACCTGTTTAATTCATAACCTGTACATTAAGAACCATTCCTTGAAAGTGAATAGGCGAGGGTTCTTTATATTTTCAAGGAGTTGATCTGAAAATATTTGCACCAGTGGCTGGTGGTCCACGGTAACTAGCAAGCCTGAGCATTCCAATAAAAACATCCTGCAGGACTCTAATCTGTATATCAATGCTAGAGCCTCTCCTTTCACAGGAGAAAAGTGAGATTCTGCATTCTTTATAAATTGGGATCCAGCCAGAATTATTTTCCAGTGGTTCTCACCACACTTTTGGCCTGACTCTGATGGGCATTGGCAGTGCTTCTGAAAGAGATAGTATCCAATGCCAGTTTTGCTGTGGTCAGTCAGGAGGCATGTTGCCCTGTTCATTTCCAATGTTTTCAATGACTCCTCAATCTTCTCAGTAATGTTTCTCTTTGATTCTTCAAAAAGACGGTCCAGGGTAGTATCCCAATAGAACATGCAATCCTTTGTCCATGATAATTCCTGGAAGGGGACCATAACCTTAGCTTGTGAGAATGTGTATGAGACCTTGTTGACCAGTCCAAACCAGAACCTGACACCTGTGATGTTTGTTAGAGTCAGGAAGTTAAGAATGGCTTCAGTCATTCTTTTACTTAGCTTTATACCGTCAGCCATAATTAAGAGGCCAGTAAATTCGACCTCATCTCCCACAAATTGAAGCTTATCGGGGCTGAATATGACTCCATTCCTGTCACAGTGAGTGATGTAGTCCAGCGTGAACCAGAAAGCAGATTCTATGGTTTTTGTCCCAGAGTAGAGTATTGTCAATACAGTGGGTCTTTTGGAGTCTATCCACCATAATGTCATTGAATCGGTGGGTGTATCAATCTCCAAATGCATGAAAGCCTTGGGGTGCTTGAGGTTCCGGTAATGACTCCATTCTGTTATGAATGTGGTTGTGTCTTGCACTGTTGGGGAGAGCAGTAAACCATGGTACCCATTCCATTTATCTAGGACTGTCTTTTTGGTTTAGGTGGTTACAACAGATACTTGGTTAAATGGGGACAGAGTGTGATGGGTCTCCATCATTGTTGTGGCATTCAGTTTTTGTAGTTCTACTGTTCTCCTGGGTGACCCATTCTTTGTTAGTGTGACCACTATCCTTGAGCATCAAACAGTAGGTGTACCTGCCTGTCAGTACTGGTTTGATGATGCCAAATGCAACATCCTGGTCAATGTCCTCTTCGTCCAATGATTAGGGACAGGAATGGGTGTGTGTACAGCGGATGGTTTGTCTCTCAAAGGTAAATGTTATGTCCAGTGGTCTCCTTGTCATCACATATAATGGTTGATGGGGACAAGTATTATATGCACTGAACTTAAAGTGTTCGCATAACCAACATTCCAAATAGTCCTATTGCTTTCAGTAGGTGCGAATGGGATTGTGGCTGGTTTATCCAGGGCTGTCATTCTCTGAAGACAACCACATGGTGCATTCTCACTATATGCAATCAACATATTAGATTTCAATGTCTGACTTGAGAAACTATGAAGGATTAGTTGTAAGTCCTTTAGTGCTGCCTTGGATAAGTAGAATTCTGATGAATAAATGACTTGCCTTGTCTCTTTAAGACCAACCCTGATATGCATAAAGACTAAACCTTTAATATATAATTGGTCCTCTGTGATCCCCTGTATCCTATGGCTGGTTGGTATCAGTAAATCATTGTTACACCTTAACACTTCCAGTATTTCTGAACCACTCAAATATGTTTGAGCACAAGTGTCCATGATGGCATGGATATAGTGTGCCCAGGAGCAAGTCCTGTAATCCAAGGTTCACCCAAATTTAGTATAGGATTCCGGTATCAAAAAGACTTTGACTTTCAGAGATGGTAGTGTTTTGGGGGTGGGGGTTGGGGCTTCTTTAGAATCCACCCTTACTCCATGTGAGGTGTAGTATCACTGGTAATACTCATATCCATTCATAGGGGGCTTTGCTTTCTTTCCTTCCATGGCTGAGTACCTTCAACTGGTGCATTGTTGAACTATTTGTTCATTCCGTAGTGAGCGCCATCTTTGATTTTTGACACATCTTTGCTAAGTGACCCATCACTCTACATTTACAGCACTGAAGCGTTCTTGCCAGCCAAATCTTTTGTCCTTTCAGTCCATTGGGGTGTGACATCTTCCCGCATCTGTCACACAGCCTGTTTTGTGGCACTCTGGATGTATCTTCACCCTGAGGTTGCTTCCTTTCAGACCTCAATGACCCAAATGTTGAATGTGAACTCAAGCTGTTTCACAAGGGAGGGGTCGATGTGTCTATAGTTTCTAGACTATCCAACTTGTAGAACTTTTGTACCACTGTTGTAAGAGTATTAGTCTCAGCTAATATCTTACTCTGGTATTCCTTGTTCATGAGTCCAGCAACAAGTTGACCAGCTACCATGTCTTCAGAATAAAATATAAAATTTTGACAACTTACGTTCAGGTATTGGACAGTAAATTCATAAAACTCTTCTGAGACCATAGCCTCGCCAAAAAATGTGTAAGATTCTCCTCTTTGTGCTGCCTCATGTAGTGAAATTTATGCCTGTGCACTTCTTTATGTAGGCCTTTCAAATCAATAAGCCATATATGCCATAGAAGTTGTTCTTCCCTGGCTGTGTTAAAAGCTTTAGATGCTACTAGGTTGAATAACAATCTGTTAACTGCACTTGAACAAGCCGTCCTCAACTCATTACAAATTTCAGCCAGGTCTGTTAAGCAATACAGTCACTTATATCGATTCCAAAACTCAATGAACAGTGCCCAGTCTCTGTCAATGTAACTGTGTTCAATAATGGTTTTATCCAGTTTCTTGGTGTGAGACCAGTTTGACACATTTCTCTGCAAGAGCAAAGTTCATCATTCTTTCTCTGTAATTTGACCAACTGTTGAACCAGTTGTAGATACTGTTTGCTACTGCTTTGTGCCAAAGACATTTCTATTAAACTTCAGTTCAATAATATGTTGTAGCATTCAAAATTCTGATAGGTACATCCTGTTCACAGCACCATGTAGTGTTCACTTGAATCAAAGTCCAAATGAGCTCATGTGAGGTAGACATAATATTTATATAGCACCCAGTGAAAACTGGTGTTCCACTAACAATGGAACTATTTTAATGATGGTCCTTCCTCTCTACAGATAGGAAGTTGTGAAGAACTGAGATTGCCTATGTTCTAAACTGATATGGAACATAGAAATAGAAGTATGAACTTTCAGTGGTTACTACAGCCAATATACTTTACATGACACCACAGACTGGACCATTTTCTTCCTTCTCTTCTGTTAATTTACAACTTGGTCATGTGCAAGTCTTCACTAAAAAACAAAAATCTTTTTGACAAGTTTAATTACAAATTGTGACAAGCAATCAAAAATGGTTACTTAACAACATGTGAAAAGCAAGAGCTTGTGTAGCAAGCTTGAGTGACCACCATACCAAAGGTAAATCTTTATTCAAACAACGTGATGCAGTGTATATGATATGATTATTATTTTTCTTGAGAACAAAACAGTTGATTCACACAATTCATTGCAATAGACAAAAAGTAATTTGAAGTCAGTAAGAGAAAAAGAGTAATATTCCATCAGAATAACTCAAGAATAATTTTTGGTCACTAGTGAAAAATTGACATAAAATTTCTCAAAGGCATAAAACTAGTAATAAACTACTTGAATGTTATAAATTTGCAAGTGTATTAGGGATTCTTGGTATTAATTTCTAATTCACTCATGAAAAAATAATTAAAAAATGTATGAGAGTATTTTTAGAAAAAACTGTGATTTTCAATGAATGTATCATTAATTCTTGTAATCAATTTCTTGATAAATCAACAAAAATATTTCTTTATGGATGCATTGCACTTGTTCTTTCAAAATTTTCATGTTCATTTTCATTTCATTTAATTGAATTTGAATAAAATTTTCTAAAAATTTGAAACTTTTTAAAAACTTATTAACTGAAAAACATGCAGTTTCTCAAACATTTGTCATTTCCTAGAAACCCAGAAAATGTTTCTCACCATCTAATATTTTTGGCAGTAATTGATTATTTTAATTGACTTTAAATTGATTCCATTTTACTAATTAGAATTTTTTTTTAAAAAGCAAGAATATCATTTTTTAATTGCTTTAAAGCAATTAAAAAATGATATTCTTGCTGAAAATATGAAATGAAAATTTAAAAAGAAAAGAAACTTTTAATCAAATTTTATTTTCCTCAAAAACAAATATAATTTGGCTGTAATAACAGAAAATAAACTTGATGAGAGAGGAAATATTTTTTAACTTGAAAATAGTAAATTATGAAAGACTTTCATATGTGTAAATTATTCCCATCTCAGAAGACATTAATTAATCTATATTTAAATTCACCTTTAAATTCATCATTCTCTCTTTCTCAATCTGCTTCTTTCTTGTTCATACTTCTCTTTTACGTAGCACTTCTTTGCATCAACCTTTCGAACTCTATTCTTAGATGTTTATTATTATTATTATTGTATGAAAACATATTCAGATAATATGACGTTGTTGAATCTTCAACTTCAAAATTTTCGCAACTGACTATAAACAAGAAATATTTTCCTCTTTCTTCTATTTTTAATATTATATGTTTAATATTTGAAACTGTTTCACTCATTTTTTACTTTAATTCCACCTTTCATTCAAAACAATTTCCTTTTTACTGTTTATGCATGCATTTTATGTATAATTATTTAATAATTTGATTGCGTCGGCAAATTAGAAAAATGTACTAACTAAAGACCCATCCTCTTAACAAAAGCAAGAAAAATTCATTTTTACAATTTGTACCACTTATGTGTTCAACATTTTCTAAATGATATTTTTGCAGAATGGTGATTTGAAGCATCTACAAAATAATTATTTTCCATTAAACAATAGGCTCTAGCAGAAATATTTTGCTGCTTGTGATTTCAACTTGTTAAGGAATGAATTCTTGACTTTGAAAGGGATTCAAAAAGAATTTAAAGAATCGTAATATAAGCCATTTACTTATAAGGCAACATCTAGCATACATTGACTGAGCAGCCAATATATATTCAAAATTTATAAAATGTTTCTCTTAAACAATTTTTCAAGAAAATAGGTTTCTTAAGTCAGCATTCTTTCCTGTATTGATGAGGGTTTTTTCCTAACCTTGTTATTTAATGTAGTGTGGAATGTTGGCAACTTGCCATTATTTTCTCTTCAAGTTAGATGTGATATCCATTTTTGATGTTGCTGCTGTAGAAAGTTTTTAAGTTATGTGGTTACTGTTATCTTGTACAGTGCCTTGCTTGTGATTCTTTAGTGCCAGTTCATAATGTTCGAAGAAGTACTGCCTTTGCCAAGATCTACAGGAAAATTAAACATTCCTGTTATGTTCACCATTTTGCAATATTTTCATCTTTTCATTTTGTTAGAATTAAGTTGCAAAACTTGGTCTTGACTCCATGTGTAAAAAGTATGAGTATTCTTTTCTCCAGAGAAAATAACATTCAATATTATGAATATGGAAGCAGAGTATACTAAAGAGTATCTAATATTTAGAATTCATTCTAAATAGATGAACTGATTTTGAACCTGAATATTTTTCATTGAATATCATTCAATAAATGCAATCAGTGAAAAACATTTCATAAATATTATTATTACGTATTCTAATAACATTATTCTTAAAAACTCAGGTAATCATACAATTTTGATACATTTTTAAATACATAACTATATTAAAAAATATCTGTTTATGAAAGAAAATATATCTGTAAATAATTAATAATTAATAAACAAAATAAAATTTGTGGTTGTTTGCTAAATACCGATTGCTTGCAAGTACCATTTTTAAAATTATTATGATTATTTCAGTTAATTTTCATTACTAAAATCTCTTAGGAGAAGCCAACATCAGCCAACACAAAGGAAAATTTCTTTTTGTAGAATCAGTAACAACACCTTAAAATAATTGGTGCTCTCACTAATTAATCAGCATAAAAACTATCAGAAGATTGTAAACTTGTAAATAAACTATTTATCAAATTGAGTTGCTCAGAAGAAAGTAGATTTTGATCTTCATACTATTTCTATTATTTATGACACTGACATGTTTTTAAAAAGTGTCATATTCAGTAACATTTATTTGAATCTTATTATTTTCTCTTCAGGCTAATCAAATAATTATTTCATGTCACATTATTCTTTTATAATCATCTTTATAACTTCTATCAGTAATACCAGGATTTTAAACCATTCCGTTACATTTTTTTCTTTCATCTTAAAATAAAATATACAACTTCAGACTTTAGGATTATGATCAGAAAAGTAATATGTTTGGTACAAGGCTGTATTGTCAGAATGTCTAATGAAGGTTGTATTGCTAGTATACAAAGCTGTATTGGCAGGATGAAAATATAGAGCAGATTGTAAAAAGCCTACACTTCTTCTTCTTTTAAGTGTAATACTCCTTCAAGATGTAGGTGATTGTGGCATTCCATTTCTCCCTATCCCTGGTGCTCTTAGCACACTTTCTTCTGTTACCCCACTCAAACCCTGCTCTGCCATCCACCTGCTCAGGCCCTTCAAATATGTTATCCACTGCTTTCCCCTGTCTCACTATCTCATCTGTGAGTATCAAATTCTCCAAGCCTTCCTTCCTCATTTAATGTCCCAAGAACTTCAGATATCTTTTCCTGATGCTCAGTATTAATTTCATTTTTGTTTCCATCCTTCCTAAAACCTCATCATTGCTCACATGCTCGATCCATGATATCAGCAGCATCCTTCTGTAAAACCACATCTCAGCTGCTTCAAGTTTTTCCTTCATCTTTGATAATACTGTCCAGTATTCACTGCTATATTGAAGAACAGACATCACATAGCAATCCAGTACAATCTTCTTTGTTTCTAGTGAAATTTTTTGTTTCTTAATACTCTTCTCAGCTCCTGGAATGTGTCCTTCGTCATTCCAATTTACCTTCGAATTTCAATGTCGCACTTTCCATCCTCCAGTAGAACACTTCCCAAGTACTTAAATTTTTGTACTTGCTTGATTTTAGTATTCTCAACTTGTAATTGGTATTTTAGGCTACCCTGCTTGCTGATGACCATGCATTCATTTTTCTTGTAGTTTATTTGTAGTCCTTTCTTTCGATTTTCATCATCTACCTTTTTAGGAGGTCCTGTAGTTTTCTTAGTGTGTCAGCTATCAGCATTGTATCATCTGCATATCCTTATGGACCTGTAATCAGAATTAGTGTATTTTACTCAGATTTCATAGAGGATACTTAAAGAAATAATAGACAAGAATATTAAAATGTAAGAAAGTTGAAAGAAAATAACAAACAAAAATGTTCAATTACTTACATTATTATCATTCTTCAACCAGGATATATTATTACAAAAATATTTTCTCATCAAATCTTAACACTGAGAGTTTTAAAGATGAAAGAGTGTTCTTCTTAAGTGCTCACTCACCAATGCTATTCTTTGTTAACCATCAGTATATATTGAGATAGAACAGTATATATGGAGAAGTAGAGCCATGCCTTCAATAAAGACAATTAGTTTGAAATAAAACTTACTGTGCCAATTTTTTTTTTTTTGCTGATATGGCAACATGAATTTCAAATAGTGAAATGCATGAATCTGTAAAACTCTATATAGGTTTCTATATGTTATATAAACATATAGGAAAGATAGAATATCATCATCATCATCATTATCAACATGCTTTTATCAAAATTGGAAGCCTACAAAAATGTAGTATTTCCAGAATGTCCATGACATCATAGTTTAAACTAAGGATACTGTGAGACAACAAGTGATACAGCATATGAGTTACAAATTGTGGGGGGGGGGGTTCTGTAATGTGACCCATTTTTAACTGATACCTAGGGTCAGAGGTGGGTTTTATAACTTCTTAATGAAAAGTTGTCTTTTTCTTAAACTAAATGTTTTGCTCTCTCTCACTCTTTTATATATATATATATATATTCAATGGTACAAAATTTTATTATGGTGTTAAAGACAAGAATTTTTTACTATGGTTGGCCATGCCAAATTTTAAAACAAATACTCCAGTCAACCAGTTTTGTCCCCTCTCATCAGAACTGTAAAAATTATGAAAAGCAAATTTGTTATGGGTAACATGAATGAACAAGAACAATGAATAAACAATGAAGGAGAAAAAGTTTTTGATTTTACTAAAAGTTATTACATCTGAAGATGCTAGAGACTCAGCAGAGAAGCCCAAGCTTTATTTACAAAGAGAGGGTCGCCTAGATATGCCTGATAAACAGCGTCTTCAACACCTTCAGATGCAACAAGTGTGATCTGTTCAAAACAGAAAACCAGTTTACACTAAATCTAAAGCACAACTCAGATTATTTATCAAATGATCCACAATGGAAGACCCATATGTATTTCGAATGGTACTACCAGACAAGAAATTCTTATTAAGTATTTTAGCAGGCATATGTTGTTTAATACTAACATTCAAATGCTGCATCATTCTACCTATGTAGTCTAATTCACAACTACATTTAAAGTGGTAAACAACAGAATTAATATGGTGGTGGGGTAAAATGTCTTTATGCTTAGATGGAAGGACTGATCTAGTTTTAAACAAAACGCATACATTAGCTGCATAATAACACTCATGTGAACTTAATGAAATCTGCTTGGCAAAGGTTTCACTAACCCTCCAACCACTGTATTCGGAGATAGACCAAGCATTTTCTAACTGTTGCATGTTTAATTTTGTTAAACTCAGCAATCTTATCTCAAATAACCGATTGAATAATCTCCAAAGAATAACCATTGTTCACAAAGATACTAGTTATACAAGTAATTTCATCTTTCAAGTTCAGTGAGAAAGTGATTGGGTGTTGAGCTACAAAGTTGGGATTCTCCTTTGAATTTTGTTGAGAACTCTGAGATGAATAGCATGGGCACCCAGCCAGATGTAACAGCAGTATTCAATGCTTGGGCAGATGGTAGATTTATATAAGTGCAAGATGGATTAAGAGAAGAAAAACTTTTTGACCTGACACAGTAAACCAACCTTCTTAACAGCAGATTTAGCTATTGATTCAATGTAGTCATTCCACTTGAGGTTGGCTGAGAGAATTAGGCTGAGGAGTGGGGGGCAGTGTATTGCTTTCAGGGAGACTAGCTGATGTGGGGGTAGTAGAGATTGTCTATGTTGATTAAAGGATAGCTGCTTCTTTTTGGAAGCATTAAAATTTATAAGCCATTTCTTACTGCAGTCCACTACAAATTGAAGGTTCTTTTCAAGATGTGCAGTGAGGTTTGCTTTGTCAGCCTCAGCAGTTTTTTTTTTATCAAGGTGGGAGTAAACGGTGATTTGGTCAGAGTAGATGCCTACTTGGGATCTGATTACATCAGGGAGATTGTTGATGAAGATCAGAAACAGTATAAAACCTAGAATAGAGCCTTGAGGGACACCCACATTCATATGATAGGATTTGGAAGCATGCCTATTCAATATTACCTTCATTACATGATTTGATAGGAACAACTGGATTAGATCAAACAGGCATCTAGTTATACCATAGTCCTGTAGCTTGCACAGAAGGCCAGCATGCCAAACTCTGTCAAATGATTTTGAGGTATCCAGGGCAACAGCTCAGCTTTGCTGTTCTTATCGAGTACCTGGTATATGTACTCTGTGATGGCCGTTAGCCTATCAGTGGTAGACCTGTCGAAGTGAAGTGATAGTTTGTTGAAGAGGCATAGACTGTGACATGTTGAACCACTTCAGCATTGATAATAGCCTCGAACAATTAGCCAAAATTTGGTAGGAGGCTAATAGGGCAATAATTAGAGGGGTCTGAGGGTTCTTCAGAGTTCTTAAAAACAGGAACCACAAAAGAGGACTTCCCACAGGCAGAAAAGCAAGAAGCAGAGAGGCAGAAGAAGAGTTGAGGGGGGCACATTTCTTCATGACAATGATTGGGATTTCATAACTTCTGCTCATGTTATGGGGGTCAATCTTTAAAATTATGTTAGAAACCAGCAAAGGGGTAATGTAGACGTCACTCAATTGAGCCTCAGTTCTAGGTGGGAAGTTGGGTCCAGATACCCAGACAAATCAATGCTGGTCAGAGGTTCCTGAGAGAAGTGGGGTGGAGAGAGCTATTAACAGAAACCACAGCATGATCAGAGTTGCCAAGAGAGCAAAGATGCATGGCATGGCAAGAGTCAGGGATAGAAGTGAAACCAAGATCTAGCAGTGAGCTGAGTCCATTAAGTTTATTGGGGAAATGCATGGGGAAAACCACCACTTGCATAAGAGATCAAGTGATTGAAAATTTCATGGTATGGACACCAGCAAGATCTGTGACGGAGTTTTTCAGCCACTTGGTGTGGTGGGCATCTAAGTCTCTGAACACAAATATATTAAAGAAAGAATAAGAATAAATGACCCTATTTATATTGTTTAAGAAGCTGTCTACTATGAAACAGTCAGGTGAGGAGGGAAAGTGGTAGAGAAAGTAAAGATAGCTAACCAAGCTTAGTAGAGAGAGCAGAGACGCATGTAGGAATAATCTGAATATTCAAGAGAAATCACCCTGGCTAGAGGGAGATATTTGCTGACATGAACGCCAAGTCCATGCATATGGACATTGGAGTCTTTCCTAAAGAGGGGAAGGTAAGCAGGGATATAAAAATCAGGATATAATCTATCAGAAGAAGGAATAGAAGGGTAAAGGTTAGTTTCGCAGAGAGCTAAGATGTCAGGTGAGTTTACATGGAGGAAGGATTCAATGCTGTAAAAGTTGGTACGGATACAATGAATGTTTGAGAAAGAGATGTTAACAGGTTTAGGTGATTTTTGTTTCGCTGATTTAGTTTTATTTCTTACTTTGTGTGTTGTCATAATTAGAGATTTTTGGTAAGGACAGGCCAAGAGTAGTAGTATCAGTCGGCTGTCAAATGCAACATGTGCAGGAACGGAACTGGTGCAGACTGCAGCATAATGTGGCTTCAGGGTTGCCCACTGGAGGCACTTGCAAGAACACCCATCCATGCGCAACATGGCACTACAAGAAACCCTGATATTATTCAACTGTTGGTCAGATCAGCCTCTCAAGATGCTATACAAGCAGTTGGGCTCGTAACTACCAATTGGAAGCAGCAACCAGGAAAGTGCAAACCTGGTACCTTCAGAATGAAGAGACGTTACCACCATCCACACACATTACAAAAACTTGTGACAGCACCACCATTAAGACCTGAGGAGAGGAAAGAAACCAGGAACCCCTTCCTAAACAGGAAACAAGGGATGATCCTCTACTCCTGTTCAAAAAAAAGAGTGGGGAGTATGAACGAGGCAATAGATGGGTCTATTTATTCCAATTTAAAAAAAAAAGATTTTTACAAAGTTTTAATTTAGTTAAAATTGGTAGATCCTTACTAGTCACTACAAGATAATTTAAGATACATTTCCTTATAAATTCAAAGGAAAATAAATAACTTCAGCCATTACTGTCAGAACAACTACAAGCTAGTATCTAGAGCTAACTGAAATCTTAACTGACACAAGTATATTTAAAAATTTAAGCAACACTTTATGCAAGAAAAAAAAATTAAAAACAGTCGGAAAAAATAGATTCAATGGAGCTTACTAGGTATTTCTTATTTTTACTATAGCATCATATTTGACTTTATATTTTCTATATTTCATAATTATCAAAGCAATAATGTACCATTAACCAGCATATATACTCAAGCTAAAACACAACCCACATGACCTGAAGAATTGTAGCATAAGACTTGCCATTGGGTGTTGACCTCAGTGTCCACTTTATATATATATATATATATATATATATATATATATATATATATAGGCATGTGTGTGTGAGTGTATGTATGTATGTATGTATGTATGCATGTATCTACCTATAACATATGAGTAATATGTCACACATTTATATATATATATATATATAGGTGTGTGTGTGTGTGTGTGTGTGTGTGTGTGTGTGTGTGTGAGAAAGAGAGAGATTGCCAATTGTGGTTGATGATGATGCTATCTTTGTTTCAAACCTAATTCATTAATAATTTCTTGATTATATCAATAACCTAATCTTTAGATGATTGCTCTCAATTTGAGAAGAAATTAGGTGAGTCTTCTACTAATTTGCTTCTCCTCTGAGTTCCAATTCCCAAGTTAATCATGTGTCATCATCAGTTTCTGATTTGATCATCGTTATTATTAACCAAATTTAATGCCTTCTACTCAGCCTCATCTCTTCTGGTTGCCAGCAATGACTCAATGAACTTAGTCAAAGAAACCTTAACTTCCCTAAAAAATCAATAGAACTATTTCAATGCTAATCTAGCATTTAAAATTGATTCAGCATTATTAATAAATATTTTTAATGAAATCTTTTAGAATATTTATTAAAATTTAATTAAATATTAGTATATCTTATTACTATAATTAAATTAATTATTATACAATAGATGTGGTATATCTATTTATATGTATGTACAGATTTAATTTGCTGAAACGTTACTGATTATAAATGAATATTTCTAAATGTGTTGCAAAACAAAAATAAGTTTGCTGCCTAACTAAATATATACACCTACAAATAGTACTGATTCATGTGACTATGAAGTTAGTCAATTTTGATGATGAATATTTGCTATTTTTTCATTCAGTAATCATTTTAATTTTATCAAAAAATCACATTATCTATGCCTCAAAGTCCATAGCCTGAGATGTAGGTATTACCTGTATTTTATCTGAAGTATTCTTTGTATAAAATTTGACCTATATGATTAATATTTTTTATAGAATTATGTGAATCAAGGAGAATACTCTAAAATGTGTTTATTATATAATTGTTATATATGTGGGCTTATTGATTTATATGTATTTTTGCAAATGCTTTCTGTTTTTGAATAAAAACATTATTGTAAATAACAAAGTATAATCTCTTTTCATGTATATAATTCAAGTGAAAATATCTATTAATTTATACTTATTTTTTACAGTGAATCTGATTTAAAGTATATAAAAATGATTTAGCTGTAATATTTGTTAGATTGGTTGCATAATACATTTAAGAACAAAACTGATTTTAGGAAAATATAATATCCAAAAATATAAAATAGTTTGATTGATTTGAAATCAATAATTGAAATTGGTATAATGATTCTAATTTTGATTAATGATTGTTATTTCTTTCTAACATACTCTAAAAATGTTCCCATATATGTAAGGTGAACACACAATGCAAATTAATTTTTTGAAAGATATCATTTAAATATTCCACAAATTTGTCTTAGTATTTTTCAGAGATTCACTTTGAAGAAATGTATTTTAATGTCTTGTGGCTAAATTTCTAAATTTACTTTCTTTATTTGATTTTGTTATTAATGTTTGAAAAAGAAAAATTATGCAGATGTTCAAAGTTGAATTTTCTGTAAATTTAATTACTTCCTTCCTTCCTCCTCTTGTTAGAAGTTATAAATTGTATGTTAGTGGGTATTGGTCAGGGTTAGTTCTCTAGAAAATAAACTTCAAATCAAAGCAACAGTATACCAAGTATAACAAGATACCATCTTCATTATAGGAAAATGATTAAATGTATTCTTTATTTATTGCTTAAATACATTGGATTAAAATAATATTAGCTAGTGTTTCATGCAGAAGACAAATTCTTATGTTTTACATGAAGTAAATGAAAATGTATAAACACTGAAAGAAACAGAATTTGAATGACCTATTAATTCTTTTTATATATGTTGTCTATGTTGGTTATATATGCTGTCTATTTTATACAAGTATTTATAGTCATTGTATGAGCACATCACCTATAAGTTTGTATAAATTGAAAATATTTATAACAAAAGTAAAGAAATTCTAATGAAAATATTCAAGCACAAATCAGCAAGCAAAAATAAACACTAAATTTGTCCATGATTGTTTAACATTCTCCTATCAACTATTTACTGGTTGTATGCTACTTTATTGGTGCAAACCTTGAAGTACATAACATCCTTGGGATTAAAAAATCATTTTTATTTAGAAATCAGGAGAGACAATTGATAAATTATTCTTGTCAAATCATTTATACTATGCTTAGAATTAAAAAATTGCATACATAAAAAAATGTTCGGATATGCTTATAATAAACACTATAAACATTGGCATAAGAAAAACATGCACATTAAAAACTCATAATGAAATGCATTAAAAAGCTCAAATAAATCCTGTAAATACTTCATAAAAATATATAAATTCAGTATATAAGTGTGTAGTGTTTGTGAAGAAAACCTTTAAAAATCTTTATAAATTAAGATTTTATAAAACAAACAAATTAGATTCAAATTATAGTAGATACATTATTCCATTAATTAATCATTTTCAGACAAAATAAAAACATCATTTTATTGATATCTTTACTGAGTGGGTACCAATGTAAAATGAAATATAATTAATAACTAATGAAGAAAGACTGCATTTAAATCATACATCATGTTATTAATCTGTAAAGTTTCAGCTTTGTACTAAAGAAGAGTATGTAGGAAGTAAGAAGTCCACATGATAGTCTGAGTGGTACACAGATGTAACAGTTCAAGTCAAAATAGTAAGAAATATTCTTGTGTCTATTTCCATATTTCCTGTTGCATGAAAACAATTTTCATAAAAAGAAACAGAACTATTTTTGTAAATCAGCTGAAATACTTTTGGATTATAAAAATATGGATTTTTTCCTTTCCTTTTTTTATGGGCATGTTGAATATTTTCTTTATGGGCATGTTGAAGACCAATTTTCAACCCTCATCAAAAGTATTTCCTTTTTTACAGGCTTGTGTCGTATAGATTATACAAAAAGTATATCAGAAAGAATTATTGGAACTGCTAGGCAACATTGATATATTTAGGAAAGATATTAGAATAATGTAGAACCTGTACTGGTAGCAGACCACTTACATATGGATAGAAAATGAGTTCAGTAAATAAAAAGGAGTGTAAGATAAGGGTGTGTTTTCTCACCAGACTTATTCAACCTATACAGTAACACGATTCTAAGAGAATTAGAAGTCCTACCAGGATTCATTATTGGTTGCTACAACCTTAACAACATAAGATATAAAGATGATGCAAAGTTGATAGCAGACAGAGAAAGGAAACTACAAGAACTTCTACAGAAGGTAAAATTAAGTGAGAATAAAGGACTAAACATCAGTTACTAGAAGACAGAATGCATATTTGTCAGCAAGCAAAAATGTCTAACATGTAGATTTCAAAATGAAAATATCAAAATCAAACTAGTACAAAAGTTAAAATATCTGGGAAGTGTTTAATATTGAAAAGAAAATGTGTCATTAAAATCTAAAGGCACATTTGGATAGTGAAAGGTACCTTCCAAAAGCTAAGCAAAGAAGCAGAAAATTTTTGTTAGAAACAAAGAAAGGAATAATGAACTGTTATGTACTATCAGTTTTCCTATATGGTAGTGAATGCTGAACAATCTCATCCCAGATGTAACAGAAACGTGGTTCTACAGAAGGATGCTGAGAATAATATGGACCAAATATATGAGCAAGGATAAAGTTTTAGAGAAAATGAAAAAGAAAAAATTAGTTATGCTTAATATCAAGAAGAGATAGTTCAAAATTTCTAGGGCACATAATAAAGAAAGAGGGTGGAGAAAATTTGATAGTCATAGTATTGAAAGCAAGTAGAACAGAGGAAAACAATGCATGACCTGCTTAGCAAGCTTGAGTAAATGGATGACAAAACAACATTAAGGAGATATAACAAAAAGACAAATTTATTAAGTGCTTCAAGGACAGAAAGTTGTAGAGCCATGATCATCAATGTCCTGAAGGGGCACAGCACATAGAAGAATAGATTTTAAAACTGATTTCATATACAAATATCAATTATTCAATATCAAAGAATCAATTATAATTATTTTCATCTTGATAATGATATCATTATCAATATTATTCTGTTATAGCCTTTGTTTTAAAATTATTGAGATTATGCTAATAGGCAGCAGAAATGTGGTTTTACAGAAGTATGCTGAGGATACAGTGGACTGAGCACGTGAACAACAATGAGGTGTTGAAGAGGATGCAAATGAGAAGAGAACTCATACCTAACACCAGGAAGAGACAGATGAGGTTCCTGGGACATGTAATGAGGAAAGAAGGCCTGGAAAATGTAATACTCACCAGATGGATAGAAAAAAGGGGTACAGGGGAAAGCAATGCAAGATATACTTGATAGACCTGAGCAAATTGATGATGCAGCAGAGTTTGGGAGAGACACCAAGAGGGAAAATATTGAGAGCAGCAAGAGACAGAGCCAAGGGGAAGTCCATGATTGCCTATGTCCTGAAGGAATATAGCACATGAAGAAGAAGAAGAAGAAGAAGAAGAAGATGATGATGATAAAGAGCTAATTAGAAACAAAACTACTTTTGAGACATACCAATATTTGAAATGATAATTTTTGTTCACAGGGATTAATTTGTTCCTTCACTTTTCCTATTCTTTTTCAGTGAATCAAGATTAAAGCTTTGGCTTTTCTGTAAATTCTTATGAACATTCTTGCTTAAGTTTCTTTACTTAGACGCTTGTGTTTCTATCAACAGAAACTGGCTCTCTTAAAGATATTACTCCTGAAATAAAAAATGTTTGGTAAGCAACTAAAATTTCAATATTTTTTAAATGAAACTCATCATTAGATCTATAGCATAACATACTGTCCTAATGAAGACATACACAAAATATATCTGTTCACATACACACACACACATACACACACACACACAAATATATATATATATATATAAGTATGTGCACTGATGTAGGTAAAATATATTTTATTTCTTATCTTCCCTCTTTCTCACTCTATCAATCTTCCATTTACAATCACCAATAAATGAGAAAAAAATTTTTGCTACAAAAATAGAAACTGCTTTTGATAATTGATGGCTAATTTCAGGAGTCAGTCATTATTTCATTGTCTATAAATTGCTGCAGGAACACACAATTTACAGAATTTTGGGATAATGAAAGCCATAAAATAGAACACAATAGAGATTGCATTAGTCACAATTGTAAAGTTACTTACTACTTACTTTAAGGTTAAAGATAGTGTTCATTCTCAAATGATTCTTTTTTTAAGGCTATCTTCTTTCTATTTTTTCTTTTCAAATTTACCTTACATTTGTAACAAAAGTTTCTTTGATAGAGCATTAAACAGCTCTCAGAGAGGTGTGCAGTTCAACCTCAGATATCATATGAGAACATCTGATAATTTCATTACCTCAAATTTAATGAAAATACTGCTTTTGCATTTAACATTTCCTCATCTTTATCCAACTTATTACCTGTTTCAATCACTGACTTTAACAATTTAATTTGTTTTAAAATAAAAATGTTATTAATTTATTTTAATTACTTCTAAACAGAACACAAAATGTAAAAGTTTGAAGCATAGAAGTAGTAAAAGATGCCAAAACTAAGCCATGTATGAAAAGAATAAAATTTAATTAGGAACAAAGAAAATTGGTGTTGAACTACTCTGTAATATCTAATGTCCTGTATGACAGTGAATACTGAACACTCTACTCTCACTTTAAATAGAGACTCAAAGTGAAAGTGAAAGAGATTTAGTTTAAACAAACACATGATGTGAATACCACAGAACTTTAATATTCTTATTAGTCATTTTACAAAGAGAATTAATTGGCTTTCATCTTCATTTTATCTTTTTAATTAAAGTTGATGAGATAAAATTATTTAAAAAATGAAAATGATAATACAAAACTACATTTAAAACTAAACAGTGACAAATTACTTACAGATGAGCTATTCATTGTAGTCTTCAAATTATTTTCATTAGTTCCACAATTTAAATACATCATGAATATTTTGTAAGTAACATGCATAAATCTCAAAGAATTTAACAGAAGCTACAAGCATAAATTAGCAATGGTTTTGAAGTAAGTTTGTTCTCCGTATGAAGAAAGATATTTTACATTAATCTTTCTAACTGCTATTTTCTAGGGAAAATATGACATATTACGAAGTGTGTCAAACATTTCAAAAGTCAAGTTTTTGTCTTTGAAAATAAAAATTTCTTTTTAATTTTTCCTTTAAATTTTTAAATTTTTGTCTATGAAAATTTATATATTTTCTATGGTGTTTGATGTACAACAAGATACCAATTAAACATATAATTTTCAAGATGGATATTATTGTGAATATAAAATATATGTCATACATTTGAAATGAAGTAGTCCATAAGTTACCCTAAACCAGTAGTTCACTTTATAAAAAGTCTATTTGGTATCATATTATACAAGCTTATTTGAAAAAAAATATTGTTGGTACATAAAAAAAAATGACTGATAAATTCTTATATTTTTCAAATATATACTCTGATTGAAGAGATGCATATCATTCTGAACAGTGCAATTTCTGAAAACTTTAGTATAATGCTTATATTATTAATTTTGAAAGAAAATGCAATCTTTTACAACTTATATGTTTAAAAAGATTAGATTTACTGATTAGGATATTGTTCTCAGAATATTACTTATCTTATAATTCTAAACATATTGATGCATGTTTTATTAAACAATACAGACAAGTTTTGTCTATTTATTTTCTGCAAATTCTTTTCACATCATCTAATAAGCTTAATAGCATTATTATTAAAAGAAGAAAGAAAACCACAATATTGATACATATTTTTTTAATCCTATCTAAGATTTCAGCTTAAATAAGCAATTATCAAAGATGCCAATTACATTACAATACACTCCTGATCAAAATTTTAAGACCACTTAAAAATCTTTAAAAAGAAAAATTTTTTTTACAGATAGATTTTAAACTTCTACCACTTAAGGTTACCAATACTATAATCTAAAAGGTTATGGAAACAAAAAGCGATATTCCAAACATTTTATTTAGAAATTTACATTTTTATAAAATGAGGCAATTTACACATGATCAAAATTATAATAAAATGTTTGGAATGCAGCTTTTTGTTTCCATAACCTTTTAGATTGTAGTATTGGTAACCTTAAGTGGTAGGAGTTTAAAATCTATCTGTAAAAAAAATTATTTTTAAAGATTTTTAAGTGGTCTTAAATTTTTGATCGGGAGTGTATATTAAACAAATTCACGGACAAACAATAATGATAGTCTGTTTTTGTTTACATGGAAAATTTCCAAGCAATGACAAATTCGTGCATACAAGACGCTGGAAGTGAAAATCGCACCACAGCTCATGACATCACACATGACCATGAGAAAGTGAAAACAATAAGTATTAAGTATAGGAAGCCATTTGATTAAACCAATGGCTTCTGTTATCAATTATAGGCATTTAAGAATATTTGTGGAGATTTCATAATTTATTTTGTTCAGGTTAAATTTCAACTGTTTTATGTATATAGCTTCAAGAATGTTACAAAAGGCAATAGGCAAAAATATTAAGCAAAAATAGATAAAAATTAAGAATAGATTTTCAATGACATAATTTCAAAAAGTTCACCAAATATGTGAGTGTGCGTATATATGCATGAATCTATGCATATGCGTATATGAGTTTTGCATTAAAATTATTTAATAACCTTTATAGATAGAGTTCCTTGCATCTCAGTGTGCATATCTAAAAGAAGTCTGAAAGATGGAATCCACGCACCAAATAAAAGAATAAATACAATTATAAAAAGTATAACACAGCAAGAAAGGTACACTTCAAAAGGGATAACTATTGCCTCTTTTGTTATAATAATGCAGGGGTCAACATTAAACTTAAAAACTTGAAAACATAATTAATAGCATTTTATTTGTTAATTCCTCTTTGACTTAGAAAATTGCGTATGGATTTCTCCCTCTTTCTTTGGCTTTCTCTCTCTACATATATTTTGAAGACTTACAAAACTGTGGTTCTCCACAGCTTCCTCTCTTTTGTTATTTTTGGCAATTTTACTATCTTTACCATAGATATTTTGAAACCCATCATTTACAACATTTCAAGAAGCTTATTTGCTATTTACACTTGCTTTTCTTGTATCCTATCAATGTTAAATCATCAATGCCTTCTTTCTTCATTTACTAGTTGGCCTTCTAATCTCAATTAAATCATATGCTAAATAAATATAAGTTAAAGTATAAGTTAAATAGATTTAAAGCATCTCCTTTTCATCCTGCTATTTTGTTGCATTCACTTGTAATTTTAAAAAAGCTGTTTGTTTCCAATATACAGATATTACATATTATTTGAATATCTTTTCTGTATATATCAAGCTCTCATCACATTTAAAGAAGTTCTTAATTTTGGACTACACTGAATGGCTTTGTATATTTTTCAAAGAACAAATATAAGTCTGTTTACAGTTTTATTGATCATTCTGACAGTATTCTGATAATGAAAATTACATTTCTTGTTTCAGTGTCTTAAACAAATCCGCATTGTTTCTTCACTATTTCCAGTTAAATTCTGCTCATTATAATCCTATTTCTTTATTTTTATTATTCAACTCACAGATCTGATTTTTCAGTGGCATTTGCATTCATTCTCACAATTGGTTTCATTACGATGAAGACTAATCTTCTGAGGTCCTCTTGCATGTTGCTGCTTTTATACATTTTTGTCCATCAATTTGGTAATGTTATCAATCTGAAAATCATCTCCAAGTTTCAGCAAGTACATTGCAGTCTAATCTCATCCTGCTGCTTTGTTTCTCTTCATCTTGACTAGTATTGACTACATAAAATTCTAGTATGACACACCCTTCTACACTTTCCTGTCTATTCACTCTATTGTTGTAGCCTTTTTCTGCAACAGTTATTTCCTCTTTAGTTTTGATACATCCTCTGCTGAAGAACATGTTTTCAATCTTGATATTACCTTGATCTTTTCTTCATACCTACTATGTCTGGGTTTTTCAGCTTTGCTTTTTTTTAAGCTTCAGTATATTTATTTTACTTTACAGTGACTACTTAGTAGTTGATACTGTCTACTAGTTGATGCTGATTATCACTCTTAACATTTCTGATGTCTACAGCTTCCCTAAAAACTCAAGGCATCAATTGAACCATCACATGTCCTACAGATGGACACACAAATGTGGAAATTTTCAGATTTGATCAAAATTTTGCTATTTTATTAAAACTATTCATAAAAATTTAAATAATATATGAGTAATTTTGTTTACAGAAAAAAGTGAACAATATGATCAAAATTTTCAAGATGTTGTTTTTCTTGGTCCATTCAAATATATAGATATCTTATAGAATAATTATATGAGAGTGTTTGTTTAACTATCTTCATGGATTATGATTAAATTCTAAGAAGATTGTAAATGAACTGTATTTCTGAGTGACAGATTTATTGGTTTACATTATATTGTACTGTGCAATTTACAGGGATAAAGACATTAAATTTTAACAAAAAATGAAACTCATATATAATAATGTTCATTAAAATGAACATTATGAGTTTCATTTTTGATATTTTAACATTGATTTTTCATCCTATATTTGTTTCAGTTTTAGTAAAAAATTATTAAGATAAGTTAGTGCAACACTATGACTAGCATAAACTGTGATTTCCTGTTTTTTAGAAAACTAATGAAGAGATTCACAGAAATATTTGCACTATTAATGAGCAGGATATTTCATATCAATGACTGCCTGCTGCTCTTTTCCAGTTTCACATATTGTCACATTATTAATCAGGTTATTGTAAAGCAAAGAAACATGACAGTTACACAATGTGTACAAAATTTACAATGACAAATGTTTTCAACAAATAATTTAAAACCAGCATCATTGTAATGATGACAAAGTTATAAAGACAATATAAATATGAAATGTGTTCCATGTTGTAAAACTAGTCTTAGATGGCGTTCATCCATTGATATTTGTGAGTTGTTGTAGTCGTTCATGTGAATCCAATTGCACAGCATCCAGAATAACATTTCAAAAGATATATTTGCTGGTAAATTGATGTTCGCTAATGTAAATTTGCATATTTAGAATGCACCACGTTTTACTGGATTAGGATTAGAAGAACAAGCCAGTCATTTCATCAAATGAAACTCATTTCATTCAAATGTTCATTAGTTTCTGTTTTTTTTTTTGTTGTTTGTTTTGTTTTTTTTGCGCTGTGTGTGATGACGTGTATTGTCATGCATAAAATAATTTTTTTCTTCTATTCGAGATTTGTACAAGAAGAAAGATAAAAGAGAGCAAAACAAAAGTTAAAAGTCAGAACAAGCGGAATACAATTTCTTTTAACACCAGTAATCCATTTCATGACAAACGTTTTTTATTCTTCTTTCTCTGGCGAGAGACTAAAACGCGACGAGTCTCTCTTTATCTTGTTCGTTCCCATTTTTACGTGGTTACCTCGACGCTAGTCAAGTCTCTCTCATCCGACCGGCATGACAGTCAGCGCATGCACCTTTTCCAAATTGCAAATGTAGGACTAAGCATGCGAAACATATCGGCCTTTTTTCTTCTGTTAGGTACGTTGAATGTTCGTCACACTTTCTGAAAGCGTTTAGCTTCTTGAATCATGATTTTATATGTACCTTAAGAAAAAAATATCAAAGTATGTCTGTGTTGTCATATTAACATCGTTTGGAACTTGTCATAGGCCCAACCACTTCTGCCTGTATCCACCTAACTTGTTAGCTTATACATTTAACCCATCATCGTTAGCATGGTATTCATCAGTTAAAAAAGGTCTTTTTGTGCACTCTATTATTCATTTCATTCAGTTTTTCTTATATATATATATATATATATATATATATTTTAAAGGCAGATTTTTAAAAAAGCAGAGTCTTACCCACATTTCGACACTTTATCGGTACTACATCACTTGAATATTTCCAAGCTTGATAAATACGTAATTTTTATAACTTCACTCTTCATAAGGTACCGATACGGGATCAACCAGTTCTTATCAAACTTGAATTAAATTCAGTACTCGCTGTAAATTTTGTAAAAGAATTGATTGAACAGTTCAGAATTATTTCTTTGCTGGACACTGAAAACATCTTTTTCAGCATCCTACCCCTGCGAATTATATTGTTTGCATAGATTCTTAAGTACAGAAGGGTTGGATTGCAAGCATCCTAGGTAGCATATAGGCGTGATAAGAGAAGCTAAAGAAGGTAAGGGTGATCTGGTCGTACTGTAGCTGGACCTCGCTAATGCATATCAATCCATTCCAGTTAAATCAGCTGGGGTAGTTCTAACAAGAAACCGTGCTTCTATTTGTGTAAAGAATCTCATACAAGGTTATTACAATGATTTTAACAAAGTCAAACTCCAATTTGATATTTTCCTATTGGCATCGGCTAGAAAGGGGAATTATCCCTGGATGTACAATCTCAGTGATATTATTCAGCTTAACCAAGAACATGTTGGTAAAATCAGCAGAAGTTGCGTGTCAAGGTTCATCGATGAGAAACGGAGTACGACAACCTCTGTTTCGTGCATACATGGGTAACCTGACAGTTTTTGGATGTCAGTGGATATTACAGGCTTTAGAAAATATTATGAACTGGGCAAAAATAGAATGTAAACCGACAAAATTGAGATCATTACTATTGAAGAGAAAAATTGTGATATAAAAGTTCTGTTTCAAAATTGCAGTACCATTATCCTATCGTTAAAAGAAAAACCAGTTGTCTGGAGGAAATATTCAAAAGCAAGATGTTCTGTGACAAAAGTTGCCAAAATCTGACAACTTTCATTGTATTATGTTGTTACATGTTCAAACGACCGGCGTGAAACTGTTGTTGAGGGAGCGATTTCCAACGCTCTCAGGTTTGAGTCGTTAAGTGCGTGCGGCTGGCATTTCGTACGTCAGACAATTAGGTGAGTTGTTAATCGTTGCTAAACCGGGCTGATTATATTGCTTCATCGGGTGTTGCCGCAGTCGGGTGGTATAGACTGCGATAACTGTCGAAATACGGGTCGATCCAGTGACGGGCGTGTAGATCACGTTTGTAGTCAACAGTTAATCGGTCGAAAGAAATAGGACTGCCACGCTGGAGATCACTAATGGGTCGAGCTGGACTGGTTGCTAGGACGAGCTGGACTGCTTACTAGGCTGGAAGCCATTTGGTCGCTGCATAGATCTGGTGCATATCGCAGTAAGATAGACTTTCTTGCCCTAAAAAGGGCAGTTGTAGTAATTCGAGAAAAGATCTGTTTGTTGTCTTAAAAAGAACAGTAGCTTTTGTCTTTAAAGGGATAAGCGATGGGAGTGGTAATGGTCGAAGGCATCAGGCAGTATGGAAGTAGTGGTAAAGTTTGAAATCGCCAGTATCAGTCAGGTCACTGGAATGTTATCATCCTTTTTCTCCAGGTCAGGCTAGATACTGGAGAAATTTGGCTTTAGACAAAAAATTTAGCTTTTATACGCCCGCGTGTAAGTCACGCTCGTTATGTGTCTCATTTTCGTTTTACTGAGTCATGGTCACATGATATAAGCACCCGAGATTTGAGGTGAGTAACCTGAGGCTACGATGCATATATTGATTTGAAATATTTAAAAAATACCGTTCATACTCGCGTATCATAAAGAGCCAACTTTGATGCTACTTATAAGGGGTAGCATCATACACAATTGCGCGTATATACGGTAAATATTAAAATCTTGCCAGTCAAATATGTTTCAGTTAAGACATTCAAAAGCAACCATATATATATTCCAGCATTCTAACATATTTCCTTTTTACTACAAATAAGGAATGTAAAAATATCCCGTAATTACTTTCCCAAACGCTTTCAGCTATTTGTCTGGCCATCATCAAGGGTGTAATGTTTCCGCTGTTGCTATTTTGTCCTCATGTTTCGATTGTAAGATAGTAATTTATTTTGTGTCATTTTTAAACAAAGGAGTTGAAGATTTTTAGACATGGGGTGCAATATTCCTTAGAAAGGCGGTTAGAAAGTGGCGCAAATGTTGACAGAAAATGAGCTGGAGCACCAAAAGTGACAACTGCTGCAGGAGATAAACACTTGATTATTAAGAGCAAAATAAATAATTGGAAAACTGCTCCCGAGTTGATGGTTGAACTTAATTCCTCTCCACAGCATCCAGTGTCACTCTCAACTGTTAAAAATCGGCTTAGATCAGTGAGATTCAGGGCCAGCCTAGCAATCAATAAACCCCTGTTACGGAAAATAAGCCGTTATGGACAAAAAATGCATACAAACTGGACATTGAAAGACTAACAATGTATTGCTGACAGACGAGTCCAAATTTTAACTTTTTGTGAATAAAAGAATAATGTATGTGAGAAGAAAGACTGAATGATGAATGCATGGTTATAACAGATAAGCATAGTAGTGAATTTGTGATGTGGACCTAAATTAGGACCATCAACAATAAGACAAACGCCAATGTAGGTTTAGACATATATTAGACAAAACAATACAACGATACAAGATATACACATAGAAAAGCCAAAAGAGAATACTGTACTGTAAATCAGTCAGTGAACGCTACTAGAGTCTCAGTAACACTGTATTTACTAGCCTTCCCACGCAAGGCCGGATGTGACACATGGTCATTTTAAAGTGGGTATTCCCGGCCATATAGCCGGGCCAAAAAAATGTCCGTCTATTTTTACCGAGTCGTGGTTCTACCCTTCGGCGGAACCACGACTGGGTTTGTGCTCTCTGCTCGGAAGCAGAGAGCGCCCTCTGCCCGAAGGGAGAGTGCTGACAGTGAGAAATGCCGCCGCAGCGAGCAAACGCTTTGGCGAACACTCAGTAACACACCGAGCGTTAATAACCCTAGGCTACATATAGTCCTATGACGAGTCCATTATCTTATGTGGGTAATACCCCACAACACCCCCTTCCAAGAGTTTTTCCCCTGGATAACTGTTCCATACTTCTTTCTCTTTGGGTCGATACACAGGGGATCGGTGAACTTCCTTTTCCTGTTGGACCTCCTTTTCTCAGACGAAACCTGGGGGAGGGGGCGCTTCAAGATCAAAGTTCTCATAAATAACGTTAATTGGTTCTTTGATTTTGGTGGTGACTCCTCTGTGTCGTTTACACGACATTTCCTCTGGTTTTGATGGCGTTTGTGTACGTTTTTTGGTCCTTGAATTATATACACAGGCTCTTCGATTCTCTGCTTCACAAATCCCACCTCCCAAAACGTCATATTGTTCTTGTAGAGTTTGAAGAGCACCTTCTCTCCGCAAACATAACGTTTCCTGGAAGGCGCGATGGTCTTTTTAAACTTTGCCTGCTTTGGGATAAGTTTGTTGAATGCTGACCTTATCCTTCTGGCAAACATTACTTCAGCAGGTGAGCGTCCTGTGGGTGTATTAGGATTTGGTGTAATCCGATACATTTGGAGGAACTGTTTCAACGCCTTGTCTGTTGGGGTGCCTTGAGCTTTTTTAAGGGCTCCCTTGCGGGTATCTACGAATCTCTCTACTTGACCGTTTGACCTCGGATGGTACTGGGGGGGGGGGTCGTTATATGGTTAACCTGGAATGATTCGCAGAACTGTTTAAATTCACCAGACGTGAACTGTGTCTGTGACTATTGTGTCCACTACCCCAAACCGCACGAAGTGTTCATGGATGAATGCTATAGTACATTCCGTCGTTGGCCTTTTGCAACGTAGGACCTCCGGCCATTTTGTGTGACTATCAACTACTATGAGATAGTACTGCTCTTCAACCGGACCCAACAAAGTCAATGTGAATCCGTTGCCAAGGTTGATCTGTTTTAGGCCAAGGTTTGTACGTTGTTGGTGGGGATTTCGCGGCGAATGCGCATCCTTGACACGAGTCGATCGTATCGGTAATATCCTGTCCATGTTGGTCCAGTAGACGTACCCTCGCATCAAGCTTTTCATTCTATTTTTCCCCGGGTGTCCCGAATGAAAATCTCGTAAGATTTTTTTCTGCAAAGTTTTGGGTATAACCACCCGCTCATTATAAAGTAACACTTCGTCGCACAGGGAAAAATCTTCAGGCACACTTGAATATTTCATATTTATTTTATTTTTTGTCGATGTGATAAATTCATCCTTGAGAGCTTCCCTTTTTATATCCGTCAATGAGACTGGTAGCTCTCTTACCGTATTCGCGATCATGCTCTTGATTTCACAGTCTGTTCTAAGGGTTGCTATGATTGAACCTTCAAAAACTTTTTGTTTTTGGGGACCAGCCTCAACAAACCATCTGCGTGGCAAATATTTTTTGATGAAAGGTATTCTATTTCAAAATTATGCTTTAGTAGAATCGTTCCCCAACAGATCAATCGATTTGCGGTGTACACCGGTAAGCCTTTCTTGTTACCACATATCGCTAACAGAGGCTTATGATCCGTTTGCAAGACGAATTTTCTGCCGTGCAGATACCTATGAAATCGCAAAAATTATGCTCAACGCTTCCTTCTCGATTTGAGAATATTGCTTCTCCGCGGGCAGCAGGGATCGAGTTGTGTGGGCTATTGGCATCCTTGTTCCATCCGAGAATTTGTGTAAAATGCATGCGCCAATGCCATAGGAACTGGCATCGCTTGCTACTATGATGTCCAACTTTGGGTTGTAGTGGGTTAGTGAGATCAGGGTCTTCTTAATCTCGTCAAATGCTGACTGGCATTACTGCGTCCAAATCAAAGTTTTATCTTTTTTAAGAAGATCGTTTTGCTCTAAGGTTATGCATATTTTTGATGAAAACTTGGTAGAAATTCACCAGGCCTAGGAAGCTATGTAGTGATTGTAGATTATCCGGGGTTAGCATATCTCTGATGGCTGTGGTCCTTTCCGGGTCTGGACGTCGTCCTTCCTTGTCGATGATATAACCCAGATATTTGATTTGGGGTAGAAAAATCATATTTGGCTTCTTTTACCTTAAACCCGTATTCTTTAATTTTGCTGAATACGTTTTTGTGGTCTTCTATTGATTCACTCCTGACCGATATATCATCAAGATAAGCGGTTGCATAATCAAGGTCACCTAGCATATGATCCATAATCTGTTGGGAAATGGCAGGGGCGACCTTGATACCAAAGGTTAATCTGTTGAACTTATACAAGCCTCTTTGTGTATTAATACACAATAATTTCGAGCACTCCTCGTCGACTTCAATTTGCAAATACGCATCAGACAAGTCAATTTTAGAGAAAATTTTCCTCCGTTCAGCTTATTAAATATCTCCTCGGGGCTCGATAACGGATAATGGTGATCCTTGAGTGATGAATTTAATCCTGTTGAAAAATCAGCACATACCATGATGTGGTTCGTTTTTTTCTTTACATATACTACTGGTGCTGCCCACTCTGAAAAGTCGATTTTAGATAAGATTTTTGAATCCACCAATCTATCCAGTTCTTTATCTATTTGTTCAATTGCTACAAATGGAACATTCCTTTTTTCCTAAACACGGGTTTCGCATTATCCTTTAATTGCAACTGAGCCTTGATTTTTGTACATTTTCCCAAACCTCCTGAGAATACTTCCGGAAATTTTTCTTTTAATTCAGATTTTAGTTCTTCGCTCCTTGATATAGTAGTAGACTGAGCTTTTCGACAGAACATACTTAACTGACAATCCCACAGATTAAATTTCTCAATCCAGTCTGTGCTGAATAAATTTACTGTATTTTTCATTACATATGCTTTAAGTTTTTTAGTTATTCCGTTAAAGGTAACTGTAAAGAATACTTCACCCAGAATGTCTAATTTTTCTCCTGTCACCGATCGCGCTGTTTTGGGGGATTTTAATAAGGTTGGTTTTTTTCAGCCGCCGCCATGTATGTACGTTAATGATTGTCAAGTCAGATCCGCTATCTAACTGAAGTTTGACTGTTCTATTTAAAATTGTCACTGTTACGTATTTCCGTAATTTGCCATCTTCATTATCGTTAGATTGTGTCTGTCTAACTCTTTTTCTTGTTCTTTTTGATTTTCTTACATACCAGCAACTTGACGTAAAGTGTCCAACCATAGCGCAGTTTTGACAGGTTTTCTTCTTTTTGGACAGGCAAAATCTCGCCCATACCGCAAATGTAGCATGGCCCTGAGGGGAGGGATTTTCCTGTCTTTTCGTATATTTGTCGAAATCTTTTTTCTTCTCTCTTTCTGGGGAGTAGCGCTTTTGTCTAGTTTTAATTATTTTAATATGGCTAACGACTGACTCTTCTATGCTTTTCGAGTCGCTCTTTACCTATATGACTCTCTGACAGTCCTCTGCCAGTTTTTGTAGTGTTGACTCTGGTTCATTATTCAATTTGGTCAATTACCCAACGTCTTATTTCTGAATCTCCAGCTGAGATCAGACCTTGAGCAAAAACAAGGCATTTGAAGTTATCGGCAGATAATTCCGCCAACTTAAAGTCATTATAGTGTTTATTCACTGTGGCAGCAAAAGTTAGGTAATCTTTCTGTTCTTCCTTAACTAGATTCAGGCATTTCCACCTTTTGGCCCGAATAGTTCCGTTAGTAGTTTAACAGTCTCCGAGAATTCTAAGTCTGTCGTTTTTCTGGGGAGGATAAAATCAACAAACCTGCTGTGCTCTGCTGTACCCAATTTTTGTAACTATAAACGTACTTTTTTCGCGTTCGACCAGTTGCTGCAGTCAATGTTGAATAAATCTCGATACCACTTATAATAATCGTCGAAAGTTTTTTCGTTATCGGGCACGTATTCGAATATTTCCATGGTACCCCATATGGTACTTTGGGAAAACGCAGTGTCGTTCTCAGAATGTTTGTCTTGTAATACTTTGATAAGTAACTCTTGTTGTTGTTGTTGTTGTTGTTGTTCGTCCATTCTTTTTTGAAGTGACAGTAACCGTTTGTCGTTTTTTTGCTGTTGTAATAATAAACGTCCGTCGGTTTTTTGCATTAATTGAAGAAATACTTTAAATAATTCTTCCATTTATTTCCGTGAAGAAAGACGTATGTAAAAAAAATAGAATGAATTTCCTTACAGATTTTTCCTGTAACAAGTTCCGCTGGGGTATATTTTTTCAGATACTCAAGTATATGACCGACTATATGTGTGGGGAGGGTCACTTTGAATGTTCTGGTAAATAGAAGCTTTTTTTTCTTCTGTCGAATTCTTAGGAGTCCGTCACCGGTTACTATGGCGATAGTAGTATGAAAGTTTTCTTTTTTCGTTTATGAATTCGAATATCTTGACGATAATTAATGTGGTGATAGAAAAAAAAATTCTTTCCCGTACGAGTTTGAATATTTCGTCGTTAGTCGATGAGGCATGAGAAAAATTTGTTTTTCGGTGTGAAGTTCGAATAGCTAGTTGATGTGGCGATAGATGTAAGAAAGTTTTCCCGTGTAGAAATTTTTCTTTTCCGTTTGAGTTCGAGTACTTCGTTACCAGTTGATGTGGACCTAAATTAGGATCATCAATAATAAGACAAACACCAATGTAGGTTTAGACATAAAAAAAAAGAAAACGATAAAATACAAACAATTTTTTGATTTTAGCAGAAATCTCTTGACTGGACTTTTACTACCAGGTTTGTTTGTTTTTTTTAATTGGAGTAGATAGATCTATCTATCGCCCGGTTCACACCCCACCCACGTCTATTGAACAGGTTAAGAGGCTCATCCCTTGTTCCCTGTTTAGGATGTGGTTTCCGGCTTTCTCTTTTCCAATCTTTTCACTATTACGTAGCCTCTTGCACATCAGTGGCGTTACCGCCTTGCTCGGGGTGATACGATTAAAAAAAAATACAACGATACAAAATATACACATAGAAAAGCCAAAAGAGAATACTGTACTGTAAGTCAGTCAGTGAACGCTACTAGAGCCTCCACAGAGTCTCAGCAACACACCGAGCGTTAATTTTTTGGTGTCAGTCATAGTCACTGCTCCACTAAGCCATAGGCGCATGGAATCAGGATAGGACATGTTAACGTATTGTATATAAGCATGGTATACACACGCCAGTTACCGAAAGAACTCAATTCATTCCTAAGAGTAATGCATATATCGCAGAAGTGGAAACTGTTTTTATGAGAGGAAAACACAACTCATACTTCGACAGTTATAAATCAGGATTTATTTCGACAATTTACAAACGTTGTCTCTTTCAGATCATTGAAAAATAAATAAAGAAAAAAGAGAGTAGAAAATACATTATAGTCACAAATAATAATATACACGCACAAAAACAAATTTCAGGATAAAAACTATCTTACCAGAGACCTTTTCAAAAGATTCTCTTTAAACATTTCGCTTTCTTTAAAACATTTCTCCCTATGTTTTATAATGCTCTAGTTAATATCTATCGAGCTCTATTTTTTATCTAATCAATAATTTATATTAATTGGATAAAATCTTTTGGATTATCCTCCTCTCCGTCTTTACGGATTGCCATTCTCTCTCTTATATATATATATATATATATATATATATATAAGAGAGAGAATGGCAATATATATATATATATATATATATATATATATATATATATATATATGTGTGTGTGTGTGTGTGTGTGTGTGTGTGTGTGTGTGTGTGGATATTTTCAGAGACAAATAGAACAAATAAATTCCTCGTAGTGTTAATGTCTAATCTCCTCCTCCTTGTACTGCAACTTTTGAATTTTAATCTATTGGGATTCATATAAGTGTGGGAAAATAACTAATTAAAGCATATCGTCACTTGTAAATTTTCTTCAGATCTTCAAAACACAACTATTTCCTGCAGTTACCTCTTGAAGTTACCAGGATCTTCTGTGGGGAGGCGAATAGAAATCGGTCCAACTTTCTAATTAAAGTGGAATTTTATAAAGGATAAATTCCAGAAACACATTTCCATCTGTAACATAAACTAAAGTTGTTTCACGGCATTGCAGATTGACAAGTCATATCTTATTTCAAACTTCTCGTCTTTCCAACGGAAATCGTTTTAACCGACTTGGACATTTACATAGCTAGCTTGTCGGTAAATTTAAAAAAATAGTGACATGTGGAGCTGATAGTTCCTTTCAAAGACAATATCCACTGAGGGAGTGATAGGAAAATATGAGGATCTGGAATCTGAGTGTGAAGGAAACGTCTGGCGGTGTAATATATAATAATATATAATAATATATTTCCTTTCAAGTTGGATAACATAATTTTCGAGACCCGGAGTTTTAAAACTATTAATTTTTTTTTTTTTTTTTTTTTTTGATAAATTGGAAACATGTTGCAAAAGTGCATGAAGATAATAGTGGAAGTTATATTTTAAGCAACATAACTTAAAATCGATCAAGGATAATGAGTGGAATGGTAAATATCACTTACTATGACACTGTGTCAATTTCGCGCTTGACGTTGACAACGATCTACAGGATGAGAAAAATAAGTGCAAGAATCCTACACCTGCAAGAATCTTGCAGTCCTTCACGCGCTGATAGAAAAGGCGTTTGGTTTCAGCTACATCCCTAAACACTAACAGATTCATATTATGACCGCTGCAAAATGAAGTTAACAACAACAAGTAGCTATAAAACAAATTAGTAACAACGAGAGATTGATATTCTGCAAAGGGGTAGAATATCCCCACCACCACCTTCTTTTAGTAGTCACCGTAATGAAAATGCTCATAAGAAGTGGAGCAGCAACATTGGTGAAAAAATTTGAACTTGCACCTGAATAAACTACTCGTCTGTACGCACTTTTTATGTACGAATTACAGTTATGATAGCGAGCAATGACACCACAAATACTTCGGCTGGACGACTTGATATTACCATTGGGAATGTGCTTCAAGCTCAGAAAGAACAGATTCTTGTCTCTTGTTAGAACCAAACCCAAAATGGCTAACTCTCAGATTGCAGATGAAAGATCCCATGAGAATAGAACAGCTGATAAAAAGCCTACTTCAGTGATATTCAATATCCAGATTGAGCATAACAAAGTGACTGAAATAAGTAAAGAACATAATTCTAGCTTCTAAACTATAGATGGATATGATCCCTTGAGTAAATTCAAAATATAGATCTTACAATTCAACATGTTCCATCGTATAATGAGTCTGCTATAAACATACGTAGTATTAGGGACAAGAATTAAGTCAATAGAAAAAGTCTGAGATTTGCGTCAAATCATTAATAACACTTGTAGTCATCTACTATAGTATGGTGAGACCGAATAGTTCACAATGTACAACCTGCTGCATCAACAGGATGTAAATAAATGAAAGCTCGTAGAAGAAGTGGATGAAGTTGAGATCAGGCGACCACGCGACTGATACAGACTGTATCATATGGAAATCGGTAGTCAATCACAAATTGTCATTTAATGAGCTATAGACAATAAAATTGAAATAAATTGAACTGATGGAACATATGTTGCTATCTAGATGTACAAATCTCAAAGCGTGAGGGTCTCAAATTATTCGATGGTTAACCTATGCAGCATAACCTATGCTAGATGTGGAAACAGATTCAGATATTTGAAGTTAACATCAGGAAGAAAATCTGTAACAACTACGCACTTGTAAAAGGTTGCTTCAGTTTGACCTGCAGCAACAAAAAACTAGGATAGATTTCTGGAGATGCTGCATCATCACAGAATGATGTTGTTGCGGATATGTTAGCAGCTCTGTACGTGATTACTAAAGAAAACAACATTACGACGAAAAAGTGAAGGAAACGACAGAATTCCTATTTCTATACATCAGAAGTTAGAACTAAAGAATCAAGAAAACATTTCGGTTAATTTTCACAGACACCCACAGGTACAGTTTCACATATAATACACACAAACACACATACACACGGTCAGCAAACAGTCTCGGACCTTTACTGTCTTTGTATCTAATAAGTCATGGTCGATCAAGTAAGACAATCTTTCTTTATTAAGTTTTAGTTATTTTTATTTCTTATGTCGTAAAGTTTGTTAGGGTTTTCTTCTTTTTCTGACATTTTTTAAAAAAATAATAACTATTGAGTTTGTTTTCTTTTCAAATCAAATAGACATCCGATTTTCTATCTCGCTGGCCTGCTAGCACGAAAAAGGTTTCAATGAAAACACATGGTAGATATGTGCGAACCAATTGTGATATAAATAAACACATCAATATATCCGTAGCCTAATAATGAAAACATCGCCGCTTTTACTCTCCTCAATACAAATATTCGTCTTTTATCAATGCACTTAATTCAGAGCGAATATTACGCAGTGAATATTTCAGACTAGATTTTTCTGTGAGGCTTTAAAAAAAATTATTAATCTACCGACTCTCTTATTCGTTCATAACAACAAAAATAGGAAACCGTACATTTAAGGGAATAAGAATACATTGGATTTGGATTAAACAAAGCGGAGTAAGTCTGAGGAAAACAAACAACACCCAATCTCAAGCTCTAAACCTCAAACTATTCAAAGTTTGAGACAGAATTTTCGTTTACTCTCGCATAAGAACTGATGGTGACTTTTAAATCTACAAATAGCGCGTGCACACGAGATAAAATATCAGAAGTCGGCGTTGTAGGTTTTGTGCATGCCTACACGTTCGTGTAGGGTAAACCTCAGAAGAGAGCACACAAGGAAATAGACGGGCACTTCTGCATGAATCCCATGCATCCACAATTTTTTTAGTTTCGTACATCTTACCTGCTCTTCTTTCAATGTAACATTTGTAAATGTATGTTTCATAAGCATATATCAAACTAAATATAACGTTTAATTATCTAGCTTTATTTATTAATTTTATTCTGTATATTTTATTCGTTTCTAAAGTTTAGTATTTGAAATAAGCTTTTCAGATTTAAGTTGTAACTAACTGTTTAGGCTTTTGAGTTGTTATGCGGTTGTAGGTAACGTATTAGGAACATTCTTTCGTATCTGCATTTGGAAACGGGACCTGTAGTTTAGTTTACGAGTTTATATTTTTATTGAAAGGCGATTATTACTATTTTCTCTTATAGGCAATGGTTACTTGGTTTACAAGTGTTCATGTAAGTTGGTGATTTTTTTCTTATTTTCAGTGTTATCTTTGATGTATTTTGATTTGTGTTTTTAAGATTCCATGTATATTTTGAGAGTGTTGTATTATTCGCATATTTATATTGCAGGGTTAGGTTAAGTATATTGGCTAAGAAAGAGAGTATGTCGAAAATATATATGTAGTTTTGAAAAGTAGTCATTTACATGCGTGCAGTATAATGGTTATCAACTTGTAAAGGGAAATCACGGAGCTAAGTTCAAGGTACAGCAGAGACAGTTTGTAAACAGTTTGTAAACAAACTGTCTCTGCTGTACCTTGAACTTAGCTCCGTGATTGCTGGTATTGCTTTATCAATAGAAGTAGTGCAAAGTAAACTTTGCACTACTTCTGTTGATAAAGCAATACCAGCAAAAAGAGAAACTCCACCAGAGATCATCAAGACTATAAAGACAAAACAGCAATGTATGTATATGTTCTTTGAAACAATCTAATTAAAATCAGATTGAAAAAGGAAAACTTATCACGATCATTTGTGCATGTATGAATAGATTTAATTTTTTTTAATCATTTCACCCCAAGCAAGGCATTTTACTGCCACTGTTACGCAGGGTGTTACATAGTGGAAAATGATAAGAAAGAGGAGTTAGTAATAGGAAATGTCAGGAGGAGGGTAATAGACGGATGAGAATACCGGTGTAATGGGGGTGGAGTGGATGGAGAATAGAGCTTGAGAGAATGGATGCGAGTTAGTGAGATAAGAGATGTCTATTGGTATTAAACTTAAGTTCCTGGAGATTGTAGCTGTCAGTATATGGAAGGAAATTCCACAGGCGGGAAGTGCAAGAAATATAAGCTATTAGTGTAGAAGTTGCGGTTACATTTTATTGGTTTTATGGGATACATTTTTTTTTTCAATTAAAATAAGCAACAGGAAACCACAATAAAACATTCTAGAAAAATTGGATCAAAACGGCAGTAGAATTTAGATTACATTTTTATATTTCTCAACCAATCAGCTAAAAACTTAGAATAAGAACATTCTAGAAAAATAGGATCGGAAGTAAATTAACACAAAAATATTTAGGCCCCAAAACAAAATAGTAAAATAATAAATCTGATTGGTCAATAAATGTTTTCACACCCTAATGTTAGGAAGATTCGTTGATCCCCTATTAATGTATATAATACACACAGTTAGAGAAAAAAAGGTCAGTCACCAAGCTAGCCATTAAGTCCGCATGCCACAGATACTTTGTCCAGCCAAGTCATTTCTTCCACGCCAAAGTTCATGACCTAGCTCCGAGGACCTTGAAAAGAAAAAACCGACGAACTTTCTTTCAGCAACGTGACACGCTGTCGCCAACTGAAATGAACTAAATGTAAGTAGGAAAGACTCATTTACGGACTCTGCTAAAACTTATACACATCTTTGAACAAATTCAACTTCTTGCCAAGTCTTACTTTCTCAAAGGCAATTTTCGCATCATGTATTTTATTTGTTTCCACGTACCATTTTATTTTTCACGTAATAAATTGTTTGTTGTTTAATGTCCGTTGTAAATTGTTCCTTTCACTTTGCGCGATTATAAAACAGAGTGTTGTATTTGTGGGGGAAATAATCTGAGAGCCAGACCCGTAAAATACGGAAGCGCATACAACCCAGCAAATACCAAATCCCCCACAAAATTGGTGACCTTCCGACTGGTGAAAGCACGTAACGCAAAAAAGCTCTCATATTAGAAAACAACACAAAAATTACCACAACGCGTAAAACATGGAAAACAACGACATTGAACCCACAACAGCAACAATATCAGCCAGCATTCCCAGCTACATCCCAACTAACATACCAGTATGGTTTTCTCAGCTAAATGCACTTTTTAGCGCTAAAAAAATTACATCGCAAACCTCAAAGTATGCATACGTCGTGGAAAAACTTCCCACCGACGTGGCGGCAGAAGTGGTCGATTTGCTAGACCATATGCCTGAGGACAAACCATATGATACACTAAAGAACGCCATTATAAGACGTATGGGTACATCGGATGGAAAAAAGTTACATGATTTATTTAACAATTTGACACTTGGACATATGACACCCTCACAACTCTTGAGGAAAATGAAATCTTTGTTGGGAAGCAGCACCATGTCCGAAACGGTGTTAAAAAAACTATGGACAGACAAACTCCACACTCATACAACACAGATACTCGCATCACTCCCTGAGGATTTAGACTTGGATAGATTATCGGAAATAGCTGATAAAATACACGACAATAACCAAAACCAGAACGTTTACGCCACATCTTACAACCCAACAAATGACGCAACACAAAGGAATGCACCAACACCAAGAAACACAACATCACAAACAACCATGCCAGACAGGTATACTGAACTGCTGCAGGGCATGGCAAATCTAACTCTGCAGGTTCAAAGTTTGGTGAAGTTTCAAGCATCCGAACGTTCCCGTCCTTACAGAACCTCCTCACGACGCAGAAGTCGAAGTAGATCGAGCTCATTTTCTAGAGAGCGACGCACCTATGATACCTGTTGGTATCATTTCAAATTTGGATGTGAAGCAAGGAAGTGCATAAAACCATGCAACTTCAATTCGACCTCACACACTTCAACACAAAACCAGGGAAACGGTTACACCGGCAGCAAGTAAAGACGACATTAGTTGCTGGTATAAAACAAGGAAGTCGTCTATTTTACATCCGAGACAAAAATACCAGATATTTATTTTTAGTCGACACCGGCGCACAAATCAGCGTTATTCCACCGGATCCCAGAAAAAAACACCAACTATCTTCATTTACACTGCAAGCAGCAAATGGATCAAGAATTGACACCTACGGAGAGATAGCACTGACGCTCAATTTGGGTTTACGCCGACCTTTTCCGTGGATCTTCACAATAGCCCAAGTAAAAACACCGATTCTTGGAGCTGATTTTTTGTCCCATTTCAACGTTTCAGTGAACATGGCTAGGCAATCTCTCGTCGATTGCAACACAGACCTAACAGCAAAGGGAATCACCTCAATCTACACGTCAACAGGAATCTGTGCGGCACTACCAGATGCGAATGGACTACAAGAGTTGATTACAAAATTTCCAACTCTTACTACGCCCTTTAAACATTCTGATGAAGTTCGTCACACAGCCAAACATTATATCACAACCTCTGGACCACCCACACATGCATCACCACGCAGATTGCATCCAGAGAAATATAAAGTAGCAAAAGACGAATTTCAGCACATGTTACAATTAGGCATTATACGTCCTTCTAGTAGTCCATGCTCCTCACCGATACATATGGTCCAGAAGCCAGAAACAGGTGCATGGCGACCTTGTGGGGATTTCAGAAACCTCAACGCAAAAACAGTTCCTGATAGGTATCCAATCCCACATCTACGCGATTTCGCCATGGGCTTGCAAGGAACCAGAATCTTCAAAAAACTAGATTTGGTTAAAGCTTACTACCAAATTCCAGTAGCCGAAGAAGACATAGAAAAAACAGCAATTACAACTCCTTTTGGACTTTTCGAATTCACCAGAATGCCATTTGGACTACGTAATGCTGCCCAAACTTTCCAGAGACTCATTGACGAGATATTGAGAGGGTTACCATTTGCTTTTGCTTATATCGACGATGTCCTCATTGCTAGCAATGACATCAAGGAACATAAAGACCATTTATTACAAGTTTTCGAGAGACTAGCACATTTCGGCTTGAAAATCAACATAAGCAAATGTGATTTTGCTGTCTCGAAATTGAACTTTTTAGGCCACATGATAGACGAACAGGGAATCACACCTATCCCAGAAAAAGTCACAGCCATACAAAATTTCCCACAACCAACATCACTGCGACAACTTCGAAGATTTCTCGGTTTGATAAATTACTACCGTAGATTTATTCCACGTTGTTCCAGAATATTAACCCCGCTAACAAACATGTTGCAGCAACAAAAAAATAAAAATGCAAAAATTCAAATTGAAGGAGAAGCTTTAACTGCTTTTCACAATGCTAAAAAAGCATTAGCAGATTTTACCAAGCTCTCCTACATTTCTAATGACAACACTACAACACTTTCACTAACAACAGACGCGTCAGGAGACTCAATTGGAGCAGTCCTACAACAAAAACAAAATGGCTTGGAAAAACCAATATCCTTTTTCTCAGTGAAATTGAACACTGCACAACGAAAATACAGCACCTTCTCAAGGAAGTTACTGGCAATTTACTTGTCCATAAGGCACTTTCGTCACTTACTCGAAGGACGAGATTTCACCGTTTTCACTGACCACAAACCACTTACTTACGCCTTACATGTAAATACCGAGAAATATACGCCCAGAGATACTCGACAACTGGACTATATATCACAATTTACCTCGGATATCCAATACATAAAAGGTTCAGACAATATTGTGGCAGATACACTTTCACGCTCTACAATACAATCTATTGAGTCGGTAGATCTCACCTTCGAGCTCATTGCAGATGAACAAAAAAAAAGATGCCACATTAGACAAAACAAACTAAACGACACTTCCCTACAGCTGAAGGAACAGCCTGTTCCATTTGGAACAAAAACAATACTTTGCGATGTCAAAACTGGTCACTCTAGACCGTATATACCACCATCACTAAGAAAAAGGTTATTTACACATTTCCACAACCTTTCACACCCTGGACGCCGAGCAACCGCAAAATTAATCAGCAACCGTTTTGTTTGGCCTAATATGCACACTGACATAAAAAACTGGACTCAAACATGCTTGAATTGTCAGAAGAGCAAAACAAACAGACACACAAAGTCTCCTCCAGGACAATTCAAAAAACCAGAGGGTAGGTTCACAAACCTACACATCGATATTGTCGGACCATTGCCAATAGCAAATGACTGTCAATATATACTTACTATCATTGACAGATTTACAAGATGGCCTGTGGCCGTCCCACTTAGAGATATATCAGCAGAGACTATCTCTAAAACCATATTACGAGAGTGGATCGCAGTCTTTGGTTGTCCTTCAGTAATAACAACAGACAGAGGCTCCCAATTTCAATCAACGCTTTTCGATGAATTTACAAAGTTATTGGGAATCAAACATATAAAAACAACAGCATATCACCCCTGCGCAAATGGATTAATCGAAAGATTCCATAGACAACTTTTAAAACAGCTTTAACAGCTAACAACAACTCCAGAACATGGTTTGAAAATTTGCCTCTTGTTTTATTGTCAATAAGGAATGTTATCAAAGAAGACTTGGGATGTACAGCTTCCGAAATGGTTTTTGGAACATCTTTAACACTTCCAGGTCAATTTTGTGAAAAAAACACTTCCTTACAACCAACTACAACTTTTGTAAAAGATTTTAAACACAAAATGAACGATTTAGTTTACACACCCACAAGAACACAAACTAAAGAACTTTACACACCAAAAGACCTTCACGACTGCAAATACGTTTTTATTCGAAATGATGCAGTCAAAAAACCTTTGTGTCCTACCTACTCCGGACCTTTCCAAGTAGTGGAAAGACACCACAAATATTTTAAACTCGCCTTAAAAGGCAAATTTGATACTGTCTCCATAGACAGACTAAAACCAGCGTACTTAGACTTACCAATAAAGGAAAGTACGACTGAACACTCTACAAGTACACAAAATACCACATTGTCCAAACCAACCTCCACGCCGACAAATACACCGACAAACACCACCACAAAAGCTGGAAGAAAGGTACATTGGCCGAAACATCTTAAAACTTATATTACATATTAATAAATACTCCCATATTTATCAATCTGCGGGGGGGGGGTATATGGGATACATTTTTTTTTTCAATTAAAATAAGCAACAGGAAATCACAATAAAACATTCTAGAAAAATTGGATCAAAACGGCAGTAGAATTTAGATTACATTTTTATATTTCTCAACCAATCAGCTAAAAACTTAGGATAAGAACATTCTAGAAAAATAGGATCGGAAGTAAATTAACACAAAAATATTTAGGCCCCAAAACAAAATAGTAAAATAATAAATCTGATTGGTCAATAAATGTTTTCACACCCTAATGTTAGGAAGATTCGTTGATCCCCTATTAATGTATATAATACACACAGTTAGAGAAAAAAAGGTCAGTCACCAAGCTAGCCATTAAGTCCGCATGTCACAGATACTTTGTCCGGCCAAGTCATTTCTTCCACGCCAAAGTTCATGACCTAGCTCCGAGGACCTTGAAAAGAAAAAACCGACGAACTTTCTTTCAGCAACGTGACACGCTGTCGCCAACTGAAATGAACTAAATGTAAGTAGGAAAGACTCATTTACGGACTCTGCTAAAACTTATACACATCTTTGAACAAATTCAACTTCTTGCCAAGTCAATTCCCAAAGGCAATTTTCGCATCATGTATTTTATTTGTTTCCACGTACCATTTTATTTTTCACGTAATAAATTGTTTGTTGTTTAATGTCCGTTGTAAATTGTTCCTTTCACTTTGCGCGATTATAAAACAGAGTGTTGTATTTGTGGGGGAAATAATCTGAGAGCCAGACCCGTAAAATACGGAAGCGCATACAACCCAGCAAATACCAAATCCCCCACAGTTTCACTGTAAAAGGGTAGGACCTAGTTGCTAGTCTAGTAGCTCGTGTATATTCATACATAGGCGGCACTAGTGAGCTAAGTTCATTGGAGCAGAAACCGTGAACGTATTTGTAGAAGAGGCATAGGGAAACCGCGTCATGCCGGTGAGAAAGCGACTGCAGCCGAGCTGCCTAGTCGGTATCGATCACATTACAGATTCTCCATTGGATTTTGTCGAGAACCCTGAGGTGAATAGCAGGGGGCACCCGACCAGATGTGGCAGCAGTATTTAATACACGGACGGATGGTAGATTTATATATGTGCAGGATGGCTTCAGACGGAAAAAACTTCCTGGCCCTGCACAGTGAACCGACATTCTTAGCAGCAGATTTAGCTATGGATTCGATATAGTCATTCCACTTGAAGTCCGCTGAGAGTGTTAGGCCAAGGAGGCGCAGTGTTTTGCTCTCAGGGAGACTAGGCTGATTCATGCTAATGGAGGGTAGAAGCGATTGTCTATGATGGTTAAGAGTTAGCAGCTTCGTTTTGGAAGCATTAAAATTTACGAGCCATTTCTTACCCCATTCCACCACAAATTGGAGGTCCTTCTCAAGCTCAGCAGATTGGAGGTCCTTTGTCAACCTCAGCAGATTTTTGATCGAGGCGAGAGTAAAGAGTGGTGTCGTCAGCGTATATGCCCACTTGGGATCTTATTACATCAGGGAGATCGTAAATGTAGATCAGGAAAAGCGTAGGGCTTAGAATAGAGCCTTGAAAGACACCCGCGTTCGTATGGTAGTATTGGGAGGCATGTACGTTCAATTTTACCTTCATTGTGCGATTTGAGAGGAATGACTAGATTAGGTTAAGCAATTGTCCAGTTATACCATAGCTCCGCAACTTGCAAAGAAGGCTAGCATGCTAAATTCTGTCAAACGCTTTGGAAATATCCAGGGCAACAGGTCGAGCTTCGCCATTCTTGTCGAGAGCCTGGTTTATATACTCAGTGTTGGTCGTTAGCATATCTGCAATAGATCTGGTGAAGTAGAAACCATACTGTTTGTCCGAGAAAAGTCTTTGGGCTGTGAGATGCTGAACCACCTCGGTGTTGATAATGGCTTCGAACACTTTGCCAGAGATCTGTAGGAGGCTGATAGGGCGGTAATTAGCGGGGTGCGAGGGTTCTCCAATATTCTTAAATATAGGAACTACGGAGGAAAACTTCCAACAGGCAGATAAGAGTTTAGAGAGGACAGAGGAGAGTTCAGAGGCACATTTCTTCAAAACTAAGATTGGGATTCCGTCACCTTCACTCACTTTTTGAGGGTCAAGTTTGAGACCTCAAGAGGATAATGTGAACGTCATTCAGTTGGGCCTCAGTTCTGGGTGGGAAGTCGGGTGTAGAAACTCCAGACGAATCCAGTCTCAAATTGATGGAGAACCTGCAAGCAAAGCCTTCAGCCTTGTTCGCTGAACAAGTGAGGACCTCAAATTCAGTGATTATGGGGGTATTGAGGTTTTACTGTTGTTAAGCACACTTTTACAGAGTTGCCAGTAGTCTATGGTGTTGAACTCACGGGATGCTATGCGTTGCTTCATTCTGGCAGTAAACAACATCTTAGCTTCATTACTTATTACGAGCTGAGACGAAAAGACGCCTGTTATGGTCCGACGCGTGGCTTCGATAGAGCTGAGCAATGGCTGCCGAGCAAGCGGGCGAGAACCAGAAGAATTTAAGCCGAAACTTCCTGGCTGGGATGAAAGCATCGATATGCTAGCCTTAACCCAAGAGGAGACCTCGGATGCACACTCTTCAACGGAAAGACTAAAAACATTGTTCCAAGAGACATCACACAGGAAGTCGTGGAACGAGTCCCAGTCTGCTCTTTGGTAGCAGTAGGATATTCTACTGGTCTGAGCTTTTTGGGTAGTGTGGGAATGAAAGGAGATGTTAACGGAAACCACCACATGGTCAGAGTTCCCGAGAGAGCAGAGCTGCTTGACATTGCAAGAGTCTGGGATGGAAGTGAAGCAGAGGTCTAGCAGTGACACTTCCATTAGGGTTATTCGAGAAACGCGTGAGGAAATCCACCACTTGCGTAAGAGACTGAGTGATTGAAAAATTCATGGTGTGGACACCAGCAAGATCGGTGACAGAGTTTTCCAGCCACTTGGCGTGGTGGACGTTAAAGTCACCAAACACAAATATATGGGCAGATGGATGAGAAGAAATGACCTTATCGATATTATTAGAGATGCTGTCGAGTACCAAACAGTCGAGAGATGAGGGGGGGGGCAGTAGAGGAAAAAAAGATAGCTAACCGAACTTAGAAGTGAGAGACAGAAACACAAGAACGATCTAGGGCTTCAAGAGAGATCACCCAAGCTAGAGCGAGATGTTCACTGACATAAACACCAAGCCCAAGCATATGGACATTTGAGTCGTTCCTGAAGAGGGGAATGTAACCAGGAACGTAAAACTCAGAAGAGGGGATAGAAGGGTCAAGGTTAGTTTCACAGAGAGCTAAGATGCCAGGTGAGTTTGTTTGAAGGAATGCTTCTACGCTGTAAAAGTTAGTACGTATACCTCGTATGTTAGCAAAGGAGATGCTGACAGGTTTGGGCATTTTTTGATTGGCTGGTTTAGTTTTGCTATTTTGTTTATATGTATTCATAGTGAGTTTATTAAAGAGAGGTCTAGAGTAGAATTAGTCGGTCGCTGTATGCAGCATTTGTAGGATGGAGACTGGCACAATCTGCAGCATAATGTGGCTTCTTTGTTGCCCATCGGAGGTTCATGCAGGGAGACCCATCCATGCGCAACATGCCACTACAAGAAACCCCGATATTATTCAACTGTTGATCAGAGCAGCCTCTCAAGACGCTACGTAAGAGTTCGGGCTCCTAACTACAAGTGGGAAACAGCAACCAGGAAACTGCCAACCCGGTACCCTCAGAATGAAGAGACGTTACCACCATCCTCAAATATTGCAAGAAGGTTGCGACTGCACTAACACTAAGACCGAAGGATAGGGAAGAAAACCGGGAGCCCCTTCCTAAACAAGAAACAAGGCGATCATTTTTACTCTTGTTCAAAAGAAGAGGGTGGAGTGTGAAACCGGGTGATAGTAGGAAAAAGATTTATATACAAATGCCAAGAAAAGCCAAAAATACCATCCAAATTATTTAACAATGATAAAATGACAACAGCAAAATCCTTAGTTGAGAATGATTGATTGGTTAAATAAGTTTAATAATAAACACAAACACAAAGACAAAAATAAAAGATAAAAATAATGTCTTATCTTCATCTTATATATGTGCATAAAAATATAATAAATAAAAATGACATTTCTCACCTAGAAAAATACCAAGTATATTTGAGACATGTTTGGTGGTGCAAATTATTAGCAACCTTCTTGCTAATAATTTGTTGATATATCCGTTATATACTTGTTGACAGTACATACATAATAGCATCTACATGCAAAAAAAAAAAAAAAAAGATTAAAAGTAATAGAGACATTACTAATAAAAAAAGAGAAATTCTACACTTAATAGCATCAATTATAAACACGGTAACAATGTGCTCACCCTTTTCGGAACTTAACATACCCATGACTATATACGTAAACTTTACACATATTTATATACAAATAAAACAAAATTAATTCTTAATAATGGCTAAAAGCATAGCAGAAAGCGCTCTAAGATACAAAACCTTTGGACAATTCTTATACAACTGAAGTTCTGAAAAGAAAAATTTATAAGAACACATGAAATATTATATAAAAAACTTAATGATAATACCTTGTCATTTTTAATGAAACGTGCATAAAAGAGAAATTGTTGCCCAAATGCACAAGATATATATATATATATATATATATATATATATATATATATATATGAGATAACGATAAATATTTCTATATAACAAGAACACGAGAACAGTATTGGGAAAATTCTATGACAAAGTGGAAATATTTTCGTCCTTCAGGATTTTATCAGGCTAAATTTGTTATATTTGTACAACGACATATGCGCACAAACAAAGGGGTGCTGGGAATTTCAGATTGCTTTTTCATCTCGCCGAATTCATGACTGTTGTTAGTATGTATTCCACACTGATATGAGAAGATCTGCCAGGAATGGTGAAATGTTGTAATAACCATGGCGCAAATTTAATCTGAATGACCTTGCGATTAAGACCCTCTCTAGACATTTACATCGTAGTGAATTATTTTCTCCTTTGATCAAAGTAGAACTAAATGAATTCGGCTAAATCTAAATAAAAATGTTATAGAAAACAAGGTAAGGGTTTTTTGTTGTTCCCTGCTTTTCTCTTGCTTTTTCTTACACAGAATACACATTCTTGGAGGATCTTTTTGGTGATAATTTGGAGCCGATTTAGAATTATCATGACAAAGATCTTTCCAATGATGAAGAATAATGATATTCATCTTCAGTTCCTACAGTCCTTTTGGTCACCTTTTATGAAGATCGTTATGATTACTGCATTTTTCAATTCTTTCGGAACTTCTTTGGATTTGCAGAGGTAAGCCTTCATGTTTGATCAGTCTGAAAGGGATATTGTCTGAAACTGGAGACTTCTTTGGTTTAATTTGCATCATAGCGTGTTTCAATTCTTCAAATGCTAGCCTCATATTGAGCCATAGTTGAAAATGGTGACTATTTGAGGGAATGGAAAAATATTCCTTCCAGCATTGCATGTCTTGTAGATTGGTCAAGGTGTTTGTATTATCAACTGCTAGAAAGGATCAATTTGATGTTCATACTGGTCCAAATAGTTATTTCGTTCCAATTTAGAAATGTCCAGCCTTTTTCGATTTCCTACTGTTTGTTCGTCGATTTTATCACAATAAAATTGATATTGAAACTCAACATCTTCGCCTCTGTCTCCTTATTTTCTTTGCTGTTTTCACACATACAAAAAAGTTTGTGGGGTCGAAACTCATTCCTATACTCGGCCTCCGCAACAAGTGGTGACACATGACGCGATTACAGCAAAAGAGTGATGGAGTCTGGCGAAAGCAAATCAACATATATGACGACTTACCTTTGATTATTCTCGCCTTGAGGAATAGAGTAAAGGATGACTTAGGTTGTTCGCCAGCTGAACTAGTTTCGGTACTACTCTTTCGCTGCGCGGACAATATTTCAACGATAACGACGTTCCAGCCTGTGCCGTTCATGCCAGATGCTGACGACGTTCTCGCCGAGCGACGACAACGTTCCATCCCGAGCTGATCCTGCCAATCGCTGCCGACTTTCTACTCTTCGCTCGTCGATTTTATCACAATAAAAATTGACACTGAAATCCTACTTTTTCTCCTCCGTCTCATCATTGTCTTTGCTGTTTTCACACATACAAAAGCTCGCGGAATCGAAACTCATTCCTATTCTCGTCCTCCGCAACAACTCAACGTCGACTCACTGACGTCTCAAATTTTAACAAGACGATTAAGACATATGCAAGTACGCTTTATTAATACTGTAAATGGCTGCATTTCCCAGAAAAATCGACAGTCAATCAATGTTTTGTGTTAACGTTTTAAGTTCACACAAAACATGCGTCGACACTTAGTATCAATTTCACCAGCATCAGCTCAACAATTTTGCCAATCAAAGCTTTTCCTAGCTGTTAATGTTTACTATCAAGTTAATTTCCCTCACACCAAAACAAACAGGCATTCGAAACAATAAGCAACTCAACCTGGGTCATTTCAAAACAGTCACAAGAGTTTGTAGCAGGGTCATCAAAGCAGGTGCTGTTAACTCCGCAAGGAGTTAAAGTAATACGATTGAATCCAGTACAACGAAAACGAGGATTTTTAAATTTAAGCCAAATTTTCTTTACAAATCTGGCAAACGTATGTACAGAATGATTGTGAAGTCGGGCAGTGCCAATCAAAGGATCGTCTTGTTCAAGGCGGTAAACCAAAGGCTGGCAGGGCAGTGCAGAGGTAGCCTGTTCATCCTTAGTATGATGGTTGCTAGGGGTTCTGCTTGGTAGTTCCTGGAAGGATATGCTGGTGGCTGCTGCTCCTGCTGGTGGCTGCTGCTCCTGCTGGTGGCTGCTGCTGGTGGCTGGTCCTCCTGCTGGTGGCTGCTGCTACTGGCGGCTGCTGCTGGAGTCGGTTAGTCCTTAGAAGGAATGCCGTATATGTAAACGGTTAGTCCTTAGAAGGACTCTCGCATGTGTAAACGGTTAGTCTTTAAAAGACTGTCGCATATGTAAATGGTTAGTCCTTAGAAGGACTCTCGCATACGTAACCAGCTAGTCCTAAAAAGGACTGCTGCATATGTAATCAGCTAGCCCTTAAAATAACTGTTGCATATGTAGCCGAATAACCCTTAGAATGACTGTTGGATATGTAATCAGCTAGCCCTTGAAAGAACTGTTGCATATGTAATCAGCTAGCCCTTAAAAAGACTGTTGCATATGTAACCAGATAGTCCTAATAAGGACTGTTGCTGGTGGTAGCTGCTGCTGCTGGATTTGGCAAACTAGGCTGAGAACGGTTGGTTTAGCTGGGGCTGCTGCTACTGGCTGCTGCTGCTGGCTGCTGCTATGGTCAGCGACAAGGGTCGGCCAGGCACAGGTGGTACGGGGAGCACGTCGCTCTACCCTGGAGCCAAGATGATATTTACTCTTCTCCCACACTTGAGAGAGATGTGACACAAGGTCTCTTTTAATGTGGGGAACATGAGCGCGTACGCCCAGGTCATGGTCAAAACTTTACTTACTGCTGTGGATAGGTTCTTCACAAAAGAAAGACAAAGAAAGACATCAAAGCGAGACTATTTTGTCTTTTCATCGCAAATCCATTTCATCTGATCATCAGTGAACGTGAATTCTTATATGCACTTTCAAAAGAAAAACTTTATGCATGACTTTCCAACATATGTATTACTTCAAAACAACAATATTGATGTCATTCTACTCGTTATAAATTTACATTTCTTAACACAGACGAGACCCCTTTTATCTTTTCTTCATCCTTTTGGTTATTTTAAATGTGCTGGGTTCGGTTATGTTTGACAAGGCTAATTTGCAAACATAACCAACGCCACCTATACTGTGACCATGTTGTGGATAGTTCTTCATTATTTCATCAACAGATTGGTCGTCGACTGGATTCGAGCTACGTTCCTGACTTAATTTGGCTTCAAAAGTGGTGCAATGTTAGGGTTCTGGAGTTTTGAAATGTCATATTTTCTATGAGACGATGACTGATATTGTATTTTTTTTTTTTTTATGAACGGTGATTCTCATGTGTGTAGTTACTGTCCAGCAGTTATCATCATTAAGGCCCATTTTAATAATGAGAAGGTATCTTTTGTCTTGTTGCCATATGATGGTATTGTCGATCATATGTCAACATTTGGATCGCGTATGCAAATGGTGTTCTATGCATAAATCTAATAACATTTGTTCAATGGAATTGCAGTCCATAATGCCTACTTTACCGATGACATTTTCCCAAAGATGATGGTCATTTCCTACCCTTGCATTGAAATCCCTTAGTAGTAAGAGTTTGTCCTTTGTTAGTATGTTGACAATAATTTTACTTAGTTCTTTGTAAAACTGATTGTTTACCTCGTCATCAGCATCAAGAGATAAACGAAGAATCATAAGTGGTTCATTGATGGTAATTTGTGCTAAGTGATAGTTTCGTATGGTACAGGTTTTAATAGCAAAACCGACTCCTTGGATTATTCACTCCCCTTCATCTTTGCCTTTTCAAGAGAATGTATATCCAGAACCAGTTTCTATGGGTCTTCCTTCTCCTGAAAACCGTGTTTCACTCAAGGCTTCAGTAACCACATTGAGTCTAGCCAGTTCTTTTGATGCTAGAACTGTGCATCTTTCTGGTCTGTCGGTGTTGTCAATGCTGAAAAGAGTTCTAACATTCCATATTCCAAAGTAGTCTTAAGTTTCCTGTTGTTTTGACTTCATGATGGGTAACCTGCTAAGTGCGGTTTCCCAGCCAGACATTGGTAGTGACTTTCGGTGTTTAGTCCACATCATCTAAGGCCTTTCTTGATTGAGGTGGGCAACGGTATTCCTTAACAGACCTGTTCAAACACGAATGCAGAATCGGACTCCTAAGTAGTCACTGGATCAAGTGGGCGATAAGCCAACATGCAGGTTCAGGACTACAAACTTCAGTTTCACCAAAACCTGCTCCCGTCATAAGAAATTTAAGCAGTGTTAGCATATATAATCTGCTTTTCTAATGCTCTTGCTTAATATTTTTAAATTCCAATAATATCTTTGGTACATTTCGATTTGTGCAAAAACACCTGCGTTTGTTTTTCATCCAGAACCAATCAAAAGGTTTCCCTCCACATTCCAAGAAGTGAATTCAGAGCCTACCTGTATGTTATAAAAGTGGACCTTGGATTTAATTGAAAGAGTCGACGAACATCTGCTGCTGGGACCCAGATCACCCTGGTGCAGAAAGAAAAATAATACAGAAGAAATTTGACAACCACCAGACCGAAAGGAACAGCAAACTCACTCCCACATCAATGAAAATTCTTTGACTGATGATGTGATTGTTCTATTCTTTGCTGTTACCACGAACTTTGCTTAGAAAATTGTACCAATTCTTTGAAAACTATTCAGTAATGTGTTTTCTCTATTTTATATGTAGTTTTCTTTTTTGAGGACCTTATGCAGCATTATAATATTTATTGTAAAATGACATATTTCATTTTTCATTGATTTTTACAGATGTTATTGGCCATCACGAACTGTTACTAACTCTGTTATAATTTTGGATGGCGCCTTCTGTAGTAGGTCTGTCATGCGTATCGCTTTTCATCTGCTAATTCAACTATTGAGATCTATTATAATTATCATTTACTCGTTCGACCATTGATGTTTTTTTTTTAGTTGAAGGCGATTAGTCTGGGTTCTTGTCTTCGATCTTGCACAAAGAGTAGTCCTACTCGGAGTTTAGAACTCCTGACGACATCGCTTCCAGTGTCAATGGACCATACAAAGCACTAAACCATGACAAGGAGCAGCCATTAGAGGTTGACTTGTGGAGTTTTCTATATTTCTGTTTATTTGGTTTTTCAAAATATATGTACACGCACATAGAAGCATACACGCATAAACAAACATATATATTTTACACTGTATGTCGGTGTGAACATTCATCCTCACATGTACCACTCTGGCTTATTATCATTATTATTACTTTAATGACAGTAATAGAAACTGATCAATAAATAAGAAAAAGATAAAAATATAAAACTATCATCCAATATATGAGATTTTTATTATTGTTATTGCTAAAATACTAAACCAATAGTAAAAACAAAAAAATAAACAAAACAAAATTATGTTACGACTCTAAATGATTTGCCTACAAATTTAAAAATATGTTCTCATTTATAAAATGTCATGTTACTACAATCAATTAATAAAAGAATAAATGAATAAAGTTATCAGCAAATGTTGTTGAAAATGTTTGAAGGATGATAAAGAAAGAAATCGATGATACTGAACAAATAGGCAATGGCAAACAAAACAAATATTACAACTCAAAATGCATTTCCTACATTTTCAAAATGTTCCTTGCAAACTCTTACAATTACAAATTTTAAAAGTTATAAGTTTTGTATGTATTAATGTCATGGATGTTAAGCTGTCCATTTATTATTATTATTACTATGATCATAATTTCTGTTTAAATGATAATAGAAAGCAATCAATAAAATAAAAAAAGAATAAAAGTACAAAATTATCATCAAATATATATGAGAATGATTACAGTTTTGGCTCTGTAATAATGTATTAAATTTTCTATTCCTCTTCTCTTAAATCAATTTGAGGTGTTAACATTTTTTGCTGATAAAGCAGAACATGTTTTGCTTGTAAATTTTCTTATCTCTACTCTTGATTTATTGAGAAAATCTTTGTTTAAATTTCCACTTAGAACTGAGTTTCTTTTGAGTGATATACATATAACCCCTTCCATGGTTTCTGCTATTGTCTCTAGTCTGGATCCCCACAAAACATGTGGAACTGATTGTATCCCTTAAGAAGTGTGCTTTCAAACTGGTTCCTGTTCTCTCTAAGCTGTATAATAAATGCCTTACTGCTTCTTGCTTGTTGGAAATCCTCATCTGTTGTTCCGGTGTTTAAGAATTCAGGTAAGAAACTGCTAAAACCCTTCCAACTACTACAATTAGCCTTCCCTCTTTTCTAAACTATTAGGGGCCCTGATCAATGCTTTGTTCATCATCTCTCATTGCAGGGTCTTCTGTTCAGATGGAAATGAAAATATGTGAATAAACAGTGGGTCTTGTATTTTCTACAGGATGAAAGAAAATTATTGTAAAGAAAAAATGAAACCACTCTCCAATAATTATGAGACTGGCAGTAATAATTTTATAAAGTCAGTATACGGACTGTCAATTTTGACAAGATTAGCAAACACACACACACACACACACACACACACACACACACACACACACACACACACACACACACCCACATATATATATATATAGTAGATAGATATGAGGAGAAGCAGAAAAGGTTTTGATATGACCAGAAAATGTTTTATTCACCATTATCAATTTATATAAGTGGGTGCTTATAAGTTCTTGTCTGTGAAATCTGCATTCCCAGATTATTATTCCAATATCCAAATATCTGTTTGGGAAAACAGGAGCTTAGAGCTTTTCATTACTCCTCATATATGATCACATTTGTGTGAATATTCATGTAGAAGTGCATGTATGTATCTTTTACTATGTAAGTGAACTATTTTTCATAAACGGATATTGTGCATTAATATATTAAAACACATGTATATACTCATATAGAAATATACATTGCAGTGTGGCATCTATTAGACTGTTCAACTGATTCTCCCCTTTCCAATCACATTTTGTTTTTCATAATGGCTGAAAGTGAAGTAGTGATTGTACTAGTGAATCTCTATAGCATTTAGCAAAACAGCTGGACTTTCTCTCAGAGTTCAATAGTCAAGCTATCAACTGGTCAGTAAGCATTTGATTAGAACAGAAAAAGTGTTAGGGATAGAGAAAAGGTTGGAAAGCAGAAAAAATTATTTTCTTTCCCTCTGAGCGGATCTTTTTTTATTGATGTGTAAGAGTTGTGAGGCTGAAATTTTTCTTTCTTTTTTTCTTTTTTAAAGAGTTTTCTTCTTGAAGTTTTATTATTTGGTTGAAGCTGAACTTTTTTTCTTATTTTTCTTGCTTATATTCTTATTTCTTTTAGCTTCTATTGTTGTGCTATTTTCTTTCTCAATCTTTTTCTTTTATCTCACACAATCAACTCTTCACAAACTGATATTTGAATTTGATCTCTGGCTATTCATATATGATTTATTTAGGTTTTCAAATACATTTTTTGTATACACTCCTGATCAAAAATTTAAGACCACTTAAAAATCTTTAAAAAGAATTTTTTTTTTACAGATAGATTTTAAACTCCTCCCACTTAAGGTTACCAATACTACAATCTAAAAGGTTATGGAAACAAAAAGCTACATTCCAAACATTTTATTCAGAAATTTACATTTTTATAAAATGAGGCGATTTACACATGATCAAAATTATAAGACCAGGGGTATAAATTGTTAGATCTATGGTAATTCCAATGTTTTTAGTTCAGTTAGAGATTAACAATCACTGCGTAAAGGTGTTACCATGCCTAAAGCAAGCAAACTTACCAAAGTTGAGCATTCTCGAATTCTAGAATTCCATATAGCAAGGTTTGTCACAGCGGGCGATCACAGCTAAGGTAAATCACAGCAAAACTGTGATTTGCAACTTTCTAAAGAACAGTGAGAATTATGGAAAAGCAAAATCCTCTGGTAGGCCCCCAAAAATTTCTCCTGCATTGAGTAGGAGAATAAGACAGGTTGTTATGAAAGACGGGGGACTTTCTTCTAGTCAAATTAAGGCAGTCACAGATGCTGATTGCAGTCCCATAACCATCAGACGACACTTACTACAAAAAGGCATGGTAAATAAAAAGCGTAAACAAATTCCTCGGCTGCTTCCACTTCACAAGTTGGACCGCTTAAAGTTTGGTCATGAATACCAAACATGGGACGTTGAGAAGTGGAAGAAAGTCCTGTTTTCTGATGAGAAAAAATTCAATCTCGATGGTCTTGATGGCTTCCAATGATATTGGTATAACAAAAATATGCCTCCTGAAATTTTCTCCACACGTCATAGTGGTGGAGGGTCCCTAATGGTATGGGGTGCCTTTTCTTACAGAGGGACGATAGAGCTCCAGGTGATGCAGGGTTGTCAAACAGCGACTGGTTATGTTAGCATGCTACAAAAAGCATCTTTGATGATGGAGGGTCATCGTTTGTGTGGGGATGGATGGTTATTCCAACAGGATAATGCTGCAATCCATGCTGAAAGACGGACCTTGACCTTTCTACAAGAAAGTGGGGTCCATCTCTTAGGACATCCTGCTTGCTCACCGGACTTAAACCCAATTGAAAATGTTTGGGGATGGATGACAAGAGATGTTTATTGAAATGGCAAATAATATTCAACAAAAAATGAACTTTGTGAAGCCATCTTCAGAAGCTGGAGCAATATCCCCCGCACCTTAATGGAAACTCTTATTTCTAGCATGCCTGACAGAATTTTTGAAGTCATCAAAAGCAGTGGAGGTAGACTTCATTATTAAATTTGGTTGTTAAATATTTTCATACACTTTTTGTACAATTTTGTAGAATTTTTGTCTCTGGTTTTATAATTTTGATCATGTGTAAATCGCCTCATTTTATAAAAATGTAAATTTCTAAATAAGATGTTTGGAATGTAGCTTTTTGTTTCCATAACCTTTTAGATTGTAGTATTGGTAACCTTAAGTGGGAGGAGTTTAAAATCTATCCATAAAATAAAAATTTATTTTTAAAGATTTTTAAGTGGTCTTAAATTTTTGATCGGGAGTGTATACATTGATTCCACATGCCTTCTTAGATGAGTAATGCTCTAATTATATCTCATACTTGAGAATTGAAAAAGACATTAGGACAGCTCAAGAATCATACAACAGTTGCTTGATTTTCATCAGTATTCATTCAGAAAATTCTATATTGCTTTGCAGAATCAGAATTTTGAAGTGTATACCTTTTTAGTGAAGCTTAACATAAAATAGTCATTCATTTATTTTCAGCTACTGACATTGAAGCAAGTTTACCTACACTGAAAGCAACAGACTTATAAAATAGCTACACTTCTTTTCTACATATGACTGTCTCTACAGCATAATTCTATAATATTTATGGGAATATAATCCAACCACGCTTGCAGAAACTCAAAGCACATTACATCACTTTTGTTTGCTCTAACCAATTGACAACAATAATTGAATTACTTAACACAAAATAGTGAGAAAGAGAAAACATGTTTTGGAGACATAGAGGGCAAGTTATAAGGGGAGGACTCAGAAGGAATTGTGACTCAAGCATAATGAAAAGCAATTGCCCCAATTGGTTTTAATTATTTAATATATCTGATAGTGGCAAATGTGTTATTATATTGTCATAGACCTACCTGATTTAGTTATGGAAGTGTTTAGCAAACCTTTTTTCTCTCTGTCTGCCTCCCCCACTATAACCTCAATCATTCACTTTTGTCTCTGATTTATATCTTCCTCCTCTTTTCCTCTTTAGATAATTGTTTGCCATTAATCTATTCCTTTTTCATCTTAATTTTTTTTTTACTTTTTCTTTCATTTCCATTCTCCCATTCTTATTTCTCAACTTATCTCTAGGATTCCATTCTCCCATTCTTATTTCTCAACTTATCTCTAGGATTCCATTCTCCCATTCTTATTTCTCAACTTATCTCTAGGATTCCATTCTCCCATTCTTATTTCTCAACTTATCTCTAGGATTCCATTCTCCCATTCTTATTTCTCAACTTATCTCTAGGATTCCATTCTCCCATTCTTATTTCTCAACTTATCTCTAGGATTCCATTCTCCCATTCTTATTTCTCAACTTATCTCTAGGATTCCATTCTCCCATTCTTATTTCTCAACTTATCTCTAGGATTCCATTCTCCCATTCTTATTTCTCAACTTATCTCTAGGATTTTCTTTTATGCATACCACATTCTTTTCTTCTTTTTCCTTTTCGTAAAAATTATTTTCTTTTCTTTCTCACATCTTCTCCTTTATTTTCTTTTCATCTATTTTGGCATCTATTTTCATATGTTTTTTTAGTCACTTATGCAACCGCTCTCTTTCTCTTTCTGTTATATATCTCTCTTTATTCCTTTACTCCTCATTCTCTCTTCTTGAATTTTCAGCACTCTCTGTCTCTCTCACTTTCTTCTTATCATCAAACTTTTCTCAGTTTCATAGTTTTTTGATTCTATATTCTGTTTTACGTTTCACCTTTTATTCCGTGTCTTTTTGTCTTTCCTTTTTTGTCTACATTTAATCTTTCTTGCTACATATGAAGAGTTTTCACATTAGATTTTATTACCCAGGTTAATGTTTTCAAAATAAAATTAGTTTTAATCAATTAATGTTTTTGTAGTTTCAGCATATACTTATATATCTTCAAATGTAATGGTTCAAAATAAATGCAGAGAATTATTGTAAATTTTTGGGCAAGATAGAGTTTTGGAGCACTACAAGGAATGAAGAAGCTTTATGGTGAAGTGTATACTCATACAAGATAATGCTACTTTATATTCTTTAAGCTTGACTATTGCCAATGTTGTCAGAAAAGAAAAAAGAAAATTTCAAAGAAATTAAATTAATGGAATGATTGCTAACAACAGAAAGCTTGTGGACTCTCACTAAAAGAGTAGTATATTAGAATGGAAATCAGTATTTAAAAAATGAAAATCTCTAGGAAACAATAAAAATTACTGCAATTAAAATTAAAATTGAAACAGTAGAAAAATTAACAAAATCAATCAAGGAAAGACTGAGAAAAATACTAGAATGTCAACGAGCACTCATAAACATTTAAAATAATATATATATAAGGACCTTGAATAAGTTCTCACTGTTTTAACACATTCCCATAACTGCATGCATGCAATTTCAGATAGTAACACATCTATGAGGAAGTAATACAAGCAAGCTTGAAATTCAGTGTACATCATTTCACTAAAGTGTAAACAACTTCGTTAGAGTTAGACATTTCAGATTTTGTGCCAATGAAAGTATATTTGTGGGGAATTTTACTGCACTACATTATTCAAAAGAAATCTGCAGCTGAAGCACTCAGAATTTTTATTGAGACTTACGGTGACTATATTTTGTTGGAAACAACATGCAAAGATTGGTTTAAATGCTTAAAAAAATGATTTTGATATTGAAGATAAAGAATGTTTGGCGCACCAGAAAAAGTTTGAAGACAAAGAACTGGAGATATTACTTCATGAAGACTCATGTCAGACACAAGCTGAACTTGCAGAAACATTATGAGTTGATCACACAACAGTTTTGAAATGTTTGGTAGCATTAGGACTGATTCAAAAGAAAAGACATTTGGTGTTGTCCAAGTTGAAGCTGGGAGATGTCAAGTGGCATCTTGTCATGTGTGAACAGCTATTTTTGACATTGTATCATCACCAGTGATGAAAAGTGGATAGGCTATGATAACCTTAAGTGTAGAAGATCATGGGGTAAGGTTGGCAATGTATCAACATTGGTGGCAAAGCTAAATATCCATGGTTCAAAGCTTCTCCTCTGCATTTGGTTGGGATCAACTGGGTGTAGCATATTATAAGCTGCTGAAACCAACCAAAACAATCATGGAAATTGCTATAGACTACAAATTATGCATTTGAGACAAGGATTGAAGAAAAAATGGCCACTGTATGAGCAGAGACACAACAAAGTGATTCTGCAACATGACAACACTAGACCACATGTTGTAAAACAGGTGAAAACTTGTTTGGTAATGCTTAAATGGGAATTTCTACCATACCCACTGTATTCCCCAGACATTGTCCTGTTCGATTATTATTTGTTTCAGTCGATGACACCTGGCTTGTCTGAGCAGCACGTTCGTTCTTATGAAGATGCCAAAAATGGGTTGACTCATGGTTATCCTCAAAAGATGTGTGGTTTTACCAACGTGGAATTTCAATGCTACCGGAAAGATGGGAAAAAGTAGTGGCTAGTGATGGACAATACATTCACTGACATGTTTCTTGCTAATTTTTGTAAATAAAGCATTACTTTTACAAAAAAATCAATGAGAACTTAATCAAGGTCTTAATATATATATATATATATATATATATATATATATATATATATATATAATTTAATAAGATATATAGGATATTATATTAAATATATATTTCTGTTGCCTACATTTTTGGAATTTATTCATAAATAAAAATCTGTTTTGCATTTAGATTGTACAATAAAACATGCCACCTCTAAAGAAGATATTAATATTTACAATAAAATCAGCTATTAACTGGAAGTCACATGATATTTATAATCTAAATACAAGTATATCCTGAAAATTATCACAATATTAATTGATTAATACCAATTTTATTGTGAAATCATTAACTTGCATAATGAAAATTTTATAAAGCATGTTTATTAAGATGTCTTTTATCAGGTAGATTTGAATGCAAAATTTCCAATTATTGAATGATCATCAAATGACATTTATTTGCATTTGATGAATGAATAGTTGCAATAATTTTTCTGAACTTTTACAATGAGGAAGTTTTTACCATCAGGTAAGATCATGCTTCATGTCTAATATGAGAGAATATGAGATTAGACATGAAGTTCAGTGCAACTTTGATAAGGAAATTATTTACTTTAATATTCACTTTTGTTAGCAAGTAATTTGTCTTTACAAATTTTCGACACACAAGTACGTAAAATTTCTTAGCAAATAATTTTACTAAATGTTTTTATATTCATACTTTGGAAAAGAATCCATTTCTTCTTGCCTTCTTTACTATCTCCAAGTATTTTGACAAAATGTCTCATCACTTGAATGCTACAATCACTTCTTGAACTTTTACCTGAGATATGCTTTGTCTTTGAGCGAAAAAGCTTGCTCATGGAGATTCCAATTATAGGGTAAAACCTCTCTATTGCATTGAACATTTGTCATAAATGGTGGCAGTAAGGAACTTTATGAATGATGTGAAAATTGTCATATTTTTTCTAAACATCACCATCATGTGGTGCCATAGTATTTTAGTTAAGCTTGGTTTGAATTGAGGTTATTAGGTTAGAAAGTCTGCTGCAATGCTTGCATTGTTACTATTTGGTAATATGCTATACATCACCCTTTTGAGGAGCAGCCAGCAAATTTAAGTTGTGGTTTTTGAAGGTTGAGGATGGTTACTACACCTGTCATTATATTTTGATGTTATTTTTATACTCAGTAACCAATGAATAAAAAGTATGGATCAGAAAATGAAGAATAACATTCAAAGGAAATGAAGAATAACATTCCTTTATCATTGCCGGATCCAGGGACCAATTAAACTACAAAAGCTGCTAAACAACATAGGTTCAAATTTATGTTTTCTCTTTAAAGATTTTACTTGTACTTGTGGCAGCATTCCTGGGTGGGTTGAGTTGGCTTCTTCTCTTGAAGTTTTCATGGCTCCACAAGTGGTCTTCAACTCTATGTGGTGTGAAGGTTTTCCTGCAGTAAGTAACTCTTACTATGGTAGATTGGTTGCCAAACAAGGCTATAGAACCCTATCTGTCCTGCTATTTACCCATAGCTGGAGGGAAAGAGATTGATTCATACCTTTCACAAAGTATTAGCACATAAGTTAATGTAATGAATTCAACTAGAATCCAAACTCAGCTCTTCAATTCCTCAATCCAAGCCACTATACATCACCATTACTTCACCATGCCTCCATTTCTCCATGCCTCCATTCCTCCATGCCTCCATTCTTCTATGCTTCCATACTCATTACTTTCTCATTAATGAATTTTTACTCAGTGCCATATTTTTCACTTATATTGAGTAGCATTAAACATAGTAGCCTTAATCTTACTTGAATTGTCATAAAATGTAAAAAAAAGAATTAAATATTTGAAGTCATACATAGAAGTAGATAGTGTACAAATATGCTGCAAAAAGGTTTTAAATACAAAAAAAGGTTTAAAAGAAAATAATTTCATTTTGTAAATGTTTTAACTAATTTGAAATTTTAACTGCGAAAGATTATTTAAATAATTTCATTTTATTAATCTAAAACATATTCATAAGTTATAAACATTAATGACTTTATTAATTTACTCCTCCTCCTCCTCTTCACCTCCTTTAATTACTTCAGTCACTTCTCTATTGATTTTCTATCGTTTCAGTCTTTGAATTTTTTTACTTTAGAAATTAAAGTTAAAAATCATTTAACACCACCTCCACTTATGAGAGGTAAAGTTTTCTTTCCATGTAAAGCTATTTATCTTAAATAACAGAAATTAAATTTTCATGAGCAAATAAATAGCACAGAACTGAAGTGTAAATTAGGCTCGATCCTATTTGATCCCACAAAAATCTCATGGGAGCAAAACAAAATTTAAAAAATTACAATAAAAAAGTAATCATTTCATCAAAAAATAATAACAAATCAGATTTCCTACTCAGTTCCTCCATTTTGGCCCAATTCAATTAGCAATTTGTTTCCCTTTCTTTTTCACTGACCCATTTCTCAGTCCCTATTCTTATCCTTAACTTTTTCTTCTGCATGCTTCTTAGCTGCTGTTCACAATGATTAGTGAGGAATAAAAGAGTTTTGATTCTAATTATGTTAGGCCAGATGCCTTACTCTCACCTCATATTTACCGCTGTTGTCCAACAATATTCTGCAAACTCTTTTTATTTCAAATTCCTTATATCATATGTCACAGAAATTTTACAACTTCCAATTGCACTGGCTATCAAACTGTTTGCTTAAATGGATATGGATGTCGCAAATCAATCACCATTTCCATCATATGATTCAATAATGAATGGAAGATGTGATGGCTAGAATAGGAAAGAAAAAACATGCAACTACTTTCTTTCATTTTCTGATGTATTTTTTTTAGAGCCATTGGGATTTGAAAATATACTTATTCCTTTTCTTAAAAATCAAAGATAATACATATATGCTGAATTCAAAAAACTATTTCCAGTATTTTTTGCTCACTCTTATATTTTTTCTTTGTAGATATGGTTCTCTATTCTTACTTTTCTCCTTTGATATTTTGTCTATATTTCTGAGATGAGGTAGTATTTACACTATTCGGACTATTGTTCTCATCTTTGTTGCCATTTGTTCAATATTTTGGCTGTTGTATGCTCCGGCCTTCTACGGGTGCTATGAATTTCGGACCAAACCCTTTATTACGATCACTGGGGTATATCATTCATGAGCCACTTTTGGTAGTTATGAGTTATCTCCCTTTCACCTGGCACTCTAAGCTACTTGGTCACCACTGCTGTACCCTGGTATTGAATGCACAACTCTTAATTATTATGTTGTAGGTTATCTTTGGGTCAAATCACTGGAACTAACCAGCACCTATATCCACTGGGCCATGTGTCTTTGAGGACATCAGCAAATGATTTTCTGGGACTTTTAAACCTAATGTTTCAGTAAACTTTTTTATCCGAGTTCATATTGCAATTATTTTTTTTTGGAAGTTGATGGTTTTCTCTAGCATTTTTTACCAGAGCTCATATTGCAATTATTGACACTAACAATTTTGTCTGGCACTCCGTATTACTGGTTCCCATAATGTATTCATTTCTGTTTGGTCAGCTTAGGAGATTTTTGTAGCTTAGCATATGTGCTGATTCCTTAAGTTTACTTAGTTACATTATAGGTTAGACAGACCAAGGCTGTTTTCTGACATTTGTTATCCACATGCACCATCTCTTCCATGTTTGTTAGAGTTGCTGTCATGTACCCTGGATAATTGTTACATTGTAGGTTACTGCTTAAACTGACCATTTTCTGTTGGTATGTCTCTGGGTTGCCACTTATGAATTTGCTTGATGCTGCAGTCAGCAGATGATCCCTGTCTTTACATTGTATGGGTGGTGGGATTTGAGGTATTGTCCTGTGAATGTTGGCTTGCTGTATACGAATGTCTTGAACCCCATCATGTTCAAACTATTAGCACATCCAAAAATGCCAGATTTTTGGCTTTCTCTTTTTCCATGGTGAACTGTCTCAATGATCTTATTGAGTTCACATAGTCCAGTAGCATATGGACTTCTTCCTGGTCTGGCCAGAGTATGAAGGTGTCATCAACATATCTCAACTACAGAGTTGGCTTTAGAGCTGAGAATTCTAGTGCTATCTTATGAAAGTACTCCATATATATATGTTAGCCAGTCATGGTAGTAATGGTGAGTACATTGCTAAGCCTTCATCCTGTTAATATATGTCTAATCCCAGTCCAGAGTGTACAATGACCAAAATGCCATCTTTAAAACCCTCTATATAGATTTCTGCTGAAATAACTATTTTCTTCCAGGTGGGGATAGAATTAAATGTTACTACTCTTTCTAATTTCCTTCCTGCTCTTAATGTTTTTACTTGTAATTAACATTCCCAGCTTACATTTAAAATTCCTTACTACTTGAATACCTTCCACACAAATTCATACTCCCACTATCACCCCGCCACACAGGCTCTCACCCATACCCATTCATGCCTACATTCTGATCTTTAAATAAAACTACTGCTAACTACTGATGGACTGCATTATTGCTATCTGTGAACATCTCCCCACCCCACTCTTTTTTGGGATTGTATTATTTATGCTTGACAGCTAGTTAAAATTACTTGATTTCCTCTATCGGTTTCCTTCTTCTCCATGTCTCAGATCTTTTAAACCAGATCGACTTGGAAGCAGTTAGAACTTGATTGGTAATGTTTTTGCTTTTGCTGCTTCCACTATTCCTATCTTCACAAGGGATTTCACTAATGATTGTCCAGCAAAGCCTCTGCATCCCACTTCTATTTGGTTATACTTAATTTTCCATGAACCTCACCAACATTGTTCGACCAGCTCATGGCACAGAGAGTTCCCAAATAATATAAGTCTTCGTGCTGTTGGAATATAGCACCAGTTCTGGTCTATGTGTTGTTTCTGTTATGTGTCTGGGGAACTTTAACCAAGTTCTTAGGTCCACTAACAACTGCCAGTCTGCTGCAGTTGATAGTAGGCTGAAACCTGGGTTTCTGTTTTTAATCCATTTCATTCCCTCTTTAACAAAAGAGATCAAAGTTCGTCTCCCTCTTGGTTGGTATTTACTCTTCCTTAACGCTTCTCTGACTTCAATTTCTATTGCCTTAAGAACTTGGTCATGACGTCAATGACACCGACAATCCCCCAAGGCTTTGGGGCAACTGCTAAGAATGTGCTGCAGTGTGGCCCATTTTCCACATAGCTGACAATTGGGGGTTTCAGTCTTGCCCTATATATATAAATTAGATGGGCTAGGCAATATGTCGTACACTGATTGAATCAGGAATTTTACTTCGCTGAAATTCGCCTGCCAGCAGTCCAACCACCTGACCTTCTTCCTCTCAACACCTTCCTATCTTGTCCAGGCTCCCTGCTTGCTCAGGCCTACCATCTTGCAGTGTCTCAACTCCTCTATCCCTGCTCGCACATCGTCTTGGATAATTTGATGTCTCTCTTTACCCTTAACCTTGTTGATTTGAGGGCTGGGAAAATAACCCAGTCCCACTCTGCTTCGAGCAATTGTGCCTAGTTTCTTCTTGTGTCTGACTGTTTTCTCTGTTACTTGCAATTCTTTCTCTACACTTCATTTCCTGCCAGATCTTGTTTGGATACCTGCTGCTGCCACTTTAGGGTCTCTGGGTTCTCTATATTGCAGTCGTTCTCTTATCTTTAATACTTTAGATTCTTCAATAAGACTCCTAAATGTTAGCTAGAGTGTATTGCTCTTACTGTAGAGTGCTGCACTGCTCAGACAACTGACAGTTAATTGTTCTTTCTAGCATCTCCATGGGGGTCATTTGAAACTCATACAGAAGTAATGGCCATAATATTCTATGTTAAACTGTGTGTTGGAATAGCCATGTTTTAAAACACCCAGGCAACCCTGATTTATCGATCTTATTCAACCACTCTTGTTATATTAATTAGTGTTTGTTGGATTGCCACTGTATCCTTCAGGCTGCTATTGAAGATCTTGCCAAGGCTTCTCATGGGCTTTTCATTCAGTGCTGGAATCGGTTCTCCTGTGATTTTAAAATGGACCCTCTCCGTAATCTTGCCTGACAAGGAATCTGGACTTTGCAGGTTTAAATTTCATTCTAGCCCATTTGATGCTCTCCTGTAAGCCTTTCACTATCCACCTGGCTTCCATGACTGATGTTGTTGTCACTGTTAAGTCATCCATGTAGGCTCAGATCAAGGGCTGATGGACTCCTGACTTAGAGAGTAGGCTCCTGTATTCGACTTCAGCTGCTTTCACCAGCATATTCATAGCCAGTGAAAATAGAACCATTGACATTGTGCACCCGGTTATGATGCCTTTCTCCGAGTATGCCATTCTGAAAAGTTCTTTGACAGCGCTATCACTTAGAAGTTAATGTAATAATCTCTTATGAGCTCACTCACTGTTTGTGGAACATGATGTCTTTCTAGAACCTCACTCACCAGATTGTAGCATAGAACCATAAGTGTTTGCAAGGTCCAGCCACAAAAATGTCAGGTCGCTCTTACTTTCTTTTGCTTCTCTTAGGAATTGAGATAGGAATCCCATATGTTCCAGGCACCTTGGCATTCCTGGAATCCCACCTTCCTGGACTGATTTATCAATGTATTGATTCTGTAATGCATAATTTATGATACACCTCGATAATATCCAAAAAAAGATCTTACTTTCAGTATTTAAAACTGATATTATCCTGAACTGGTCCAGTGTCTTGGATCCTTCTTCCTTAGGTATCCATATTTCTTCTGCAAATTTCCATTGTTCCACCACTTTGCCACTCCTCCAAATAACTCTTAGTATCTTCCATAGTCTCTTTAGTATTCCGTAGCACCTCTTGTAAATGATACATGATACTTTGTTTCAGGTTGCTCATCGAAGCACTGAGGTAAACATTTATTTCTTCCTTTGTTGCTTCCAAGTGACCATTTCATTTCTCCCCAAGTAAAGTCTTCGCAAAGCCAAAGGGGTGGGTTAGCAATAAAAAACTGGCACATTTCTTTGCTCTCTCTTTCCTTCTTGTTCTGTGCCATTCCACATGCCTGACTGTTTTCAATTTCTCTCTAAGTATTGTTCTAAGTTCCTCAAGTGGTTGGCATTCCTCTGTTCCTTTTACTTTTCTATAGGCTTTCTTGAGATTTCTTAATTCTTTGCTTAGTTCTTTTATTTTCTTTGCTCTACAGTTGTTAATATAGGGCTTCATTGCCTTTTAAGTGTCTTTATAGCCAAATCTCTCAGACACTGTGCTTGTTATCATGGTGGTCATAAACTTCAGTTGGTTACTACACATACCCTTGTCTAGCTGACTGTAAAATCCCACAAATGTTGGTATCAAAACTCTGCCATGCCTCCTTGTTTGGAGGCCATTTTAATATCCTTCTGAATTCCATGCCCCAATTCTGGGAAACTGTAGCTTTGGGGTGATTCTTGTTCCAGCTCCTCCTCTGTTTTACCAGCTTTTGAGCCTGTACGTTGCTCTTGGTCTCTCCTATCAAGGCATTTCCTCCAGCCCTAATGGATCTTCAAGCGTCGTATGTTCTTACATTTCTTCCCACAAATGCATTTATTTGTAAGTGATTCGTCATTTCTGTTTGTTACCATTGATTCCATCCTATTTTGGATCTCTTCCACCACTTTCTTGGGATCCACTGAGGGTATATTTCTCCAGTTTTTTCTGTAGCACATTATAGGATACTCTTTGCAGAGCATGCAGGTTGGGTAGCTAACCCTTGCTGCCCCTGTTCCCATCTTTCCAAGATGCCAATTGTCTCTTCAATTGCCACCAGTTATATCCTCCGGTCACCAGCTAGTCTTTCCCAGCTGTCACTGCTAATCGCAGTATAATAAGTCCATAAATAGATTTTTGGTGCTTAAAGAAGCTCTTCAGTGATGTCCTGCTTCCATTGCCAATTTCAGGTTTTAAACATCACATTGGCTTTAGCAGTAACCCTAACTTTTGGTCCAGAAGTACCAAGCAGGCTCATTTCTTTTGTGCAACTCATCTGGATTTTAATTTTTTTCCTTTCAGCAGAATTCATACTTTTTATTTATCAGAATATTTTGTGGTGCAATTATTTATATATGCATTAAAATGACTATTGCAAAATATATTCTGTTTTAGCATCCAAATATAGTATTATAATACCCATGATGTAGTAATACTTTGTACATGGATGAAATACAAACAAGGACATGTATAATTATTTGAGAGATAAACACTTTATATACATATTTACAGAACTTGCTTGTGACAAACTAAATCAATCTCATTATTGCGTGTGTGTGTGTGTGTGTGTGTGTGTGTGTGTGTGTGTGTAGAGAGTGATTGATATACAACTTTCAAATGAATGTTTAAAATGTATATGGCTTTCATACTGCATTATATTTCTGCTTATAATATAATTTTCATGTTTTAAACCCGTTTGTTTCAATCAACAATTTTGATTGAAGGAAAACTTCAAAGCCAAACTATTTCTAAAAAGCAATTTTCTTCCTGAACTCCTATTTTTCATTCACTTTTTCATTTTTCTTTAATCTTTTTACTAATAAATTTGTATGAATCTATGAGTTTATATGTTCACACATTTATATCAGTGTGAATGCATGTTTCAATGCAAACACACACATAGATAGATAGATAGATAGATAGATAGATAGATAGATAGATAGATAGATAGATAGATTACACCCACACGTACACTATTAATAGAAAGAAAATTTATATTTTCCAAGTTTTTTTTCTTAGTATTTTTAAAATGTTTATAGTCTATCATTATTAAGTTCAGTTTGGTTGTTAAAAATGTCAAAAATTGTTTTCCTTTTTAATGTTTCCTATTTGGACAGATTTATAAGTGCCATTTAAATTTGCTTGGCTGTAGTAGAACCAAAAACAAATGTATCTAACAGCTATAAATATAATAGTCTACTGCAAAACTACAACCCAATCAACAATATTGTTAGGGTCCAATTTGTAAAACAGCAGCAGCACATAGATAATATTGAGCTCAAGGAAAGCATCTCACAAGTTTTTGCATATTGTTTGAAATTTGAATTACAACTTCAATGTGTTTAATAAATTTAGTTTACTTCAAAAGGGATCAAAATATTGTAAAATTATAGATTTACATTGTTGCTGAAACAAACCATAAGTTGATCTTAGGATTAACTTTAAATTGCACTTAATTTGATTTGTGTGTTTCTATGTATTTGCTTTTGTGCTTATACAAACAAAAACAAACATATACACGTACTATATGATATCTTTTTATGCAAGTCAATATTTTCCTAATAAAAATGGTATCAATCAACTGATATTGGTAAATTTTCAGGATATATTAATAAGAGTAATATGTCATGTTAGTTTCAGCTCATAATATCTTTCCTCATTTAAAAAAACTGATAATATATTTGGGGTATATCTCCTTTTGTTATACAGACTATGGAGTAATGATATTTAATTTTATATATCAGAAACAATTTTAGGCTAAAGATGTATGACAAAGTGGAAAAAGTTTTCATATAACACATTTCAACTTTTAGGACTTCAAGTTTTTGTTGACATTGATGAAACTACATATTTGCATAAATGAGACACTGGGAATTTTAAATTTAAAGGTGATTTCTTACATTTTTTTTTTATACATATTTTGGATATATAATCAAGCTAATTTCATTTAGATTCTTTCTATTTTTATTTTTGTTTCCATAAATTTTAATATTAAATATTCCACATTGTCATAATAGAGTTAGCGAGTAGAACAATATTTGCTTTTTTGATTCGTTGGATTTTCTATTTTGGAGTATTTATATTTTATGAGCCTCTTGCTTTTCATTGTATATAAAATAGTCAGGGTATTGGAGTGAGCTTGAAAGTATTTTCAATGTATTTTTCCTTTTCATGCAAATATTGAGGGCTGAAAATTCTGAGTGCTCTTAAATAGAATTCAGTGGTTATTCTGTATTTTATTTTGTTGTTACAATCAAAATAGAAATTTATGAGGTCGTTTTTATGAGTTAATTTTCAGTGGATACCAAGTTTTAAGCTGCTGTTAACATTGTGTAGCATGATCTCTAGAAAAATGTAAAATATGTTTTTTAATCATTTCACCCCAAGCAAGGCATTCCACTGCCGCTATTGTGCAGGGGGTTACATAGGGGAAAGTGATGAGAAAGAGTGGTTAGTTATAGGAAATGTTGGAAGGAGGGTGGTAGGCGGATGAGGATACCAAGGATGGGGGTTGGGTAGATGGGTAGAGTGTTAGAGGGAATGAATGCGAGTTAGTGTGATAGATGTCTATTGACATTACATTTAAATTCCTGGAGATTGTAGCTGTTGGGAAGCAAGTATATGTAAGGGAATTCCACAGGCAGGAAGTGCGAGAAAAGAAGCTGTTAGAGTAGAAATTGCAGTTACATTTTATCTGTTTCACTGTAAAAGGGTGGGACCTAGTTGCTAATCTAGTATCTCTTGCAAATTCATACCTAGGGCCCACCAGTGAACTAAGTTCATTGGAGCAGAAGCTGTGAAATATTTATAGAAGAGGCACAGGGAAGCCACATCACGCCGGTGAGAGAGTGACTGCCGCCAAGCTGCCAAGTCAGCATCGATCACATTACAAATTCTCCGTTATATTTTGTCAAGAACCCTGAGGAGAATAGCAGGGGCACTCGACCAGATGTGGCAGCAGTATTCAATACAGTAGATTTATATATGTGCAGGATGGACTCAGGCAGGAAAAACTTCTGGGCCCTGCACAGAGAACCAACTTTCATAGCAGCAGATTTAGCAATGGATTCAATATAGTCATTCCACTTGAGATCCATTGAGAGTGTGAGGCCAAGGAGGCATACTGTTTTACTCTCAGGAAGGCAGGCCTGTTCCATGCTAATGGGAGGTAGGAGTGATTGTCTAAGATGGTTAATTGATAGCAGCTTCAATTTGAAAGCATTAAAATTTACAAGCCATTTCTTACCCTAGTCCATCACGGATTGGAAGTCCTTCTCAAGCTCGGCAGCAAGGTTTGCTTTATCGCCCACACTGGATTTTTGATCGAGGCGAGAGTAAACTGTGGTGTCATCAACATACATGCCTAGTTGGGATCTTATAGAATTGGGGAGATTGTTAATGTAGACCAGAAAGAGCATAGGACCTAGGATAGAGCCTTAAGAAACACCCGCATTCGTATGGTAGTTTTGGGAGGCATGTCCGTTTAATATTACTTTCCATGAGCAATTAGAGAGGAATGACTGGATTAGTTCAAACAAATGTCTAGTTATACCATAACTCCACAGTTTGCGTAGAAGGCCAGCATTCCAGACTTTGAAAATATCTAAGACAGCGGTTCGATCTTCGCCATTCTTGTCAAGAGCCTGGTATATATACTCAGTGATGGTCATTAGCATATCAGCAGTAGACCTGGTGAAGTAGAAACCATACTGTTTGTCCGAGAGGAGCCTGTGGGCTGTGAGATGCTGAACAACCTTGGCGTTGATACTGGCTTCAAACACTTTGCCAAAGTTTGGAAGGAGGCTGATAGGGCAGTAATTAGCGAGGTCCGAGGGTTCTCCAATATTCTTAAATATAGGAACTACAGAGGATGACTTCCAGCAGGCAGTAAAGCAGGAAGCAGATAGACAGGAGTCATAGAGTTTAGAGAGGACAGAGGAGAGTTCAGGGGCACATTTCTTCAAGACTATGATTGGGATTCCATCCCCTCCACTCGCTTTGTAGGAATCAAGTTTAGAGATTATGTTAGAGACCAGCGAGGGGGTAATGTGGACGTCATTCAATTGAGTCTCAGTTCTAGGTGGCAAGTCAGGTGTAGGTACTCCAGACGAATCCAGTCTCGAATTGGTGGAGAATCTGTAAGCAAAGCATTCAACCTTGTCCGCTGAGGAGGTGAGGACCTCAAATTCATTGATTGGTGGGTATTGAGGTTTTACTCTTGTTAAGCATGCCTTTACAGAGTCACCAGTAGTCTTTGGCGCCAAACTTACAGGAGGCTATGCGTTGCTTCATACTGGCAACAAACAACATCTTAGCTTTGTTGAGTAACTTTTTACACTTATGCTGAGGCAAAAAGGTGCCTGTTTTGCAAAAAGGTGCCTGTTACGCATGGCTTCGATAGAGCTGGAAGAAATGATTCCTGTAGGCAATGGTGACTAAGCAAATGAGTGAGAACCAAGGAGTCAATTGGAATTTAAGCTGAAATTTCCTGGCTGGGATGAAAGCATCAATGCCAGCTTTAACCCAAGAGGAGACCTTGCAGTCTTTGATGGGAAGACTAAAAACGTTGTTCCAAGGGATGTCACACAGGTAGTCGCGAAATGAATCCCAGTCTGCTTTTTGGTAGCAGTAGGATATTCTGCTGGTCTAGGCTTCTTGGGTAGGGTGGGAGTGAAATGAGATGTTAACGAAAACTACGGTGTGGTCAGTGTTTCCGAGAGGGCAGAGCTGCTTGGCAGTGCAAGAGTCTGGGATAGAAGTGAAGCAGAGGTCTAGTAGTGAGTCCCTTCCATTAGAGTTATTGGAGAAATGCGTGGAGAAATCCACCACTTGCATAAGATATTTGATGATTGAAAAGTTCATGATGTGGTCACCAGCAAGGTCAGTGACAGTGTTTTCCAGCCACTTGGTGTGGTAGGCGTTAAAGTCACCAAACACAAATATATGAGCAGATGGATGAGAAGAAATGGCCTTGTCGATATTATTACAGATGCTATCAAGTACCGAAAAGTCAGAGGAGGAGGGGGAGCGGTAGAGAAAGAAGGAATGATTCTATGCCGTAAAAGTTAGTGCGGATACCTTGTATGTTTGCGAAGGAGACACAGACAGGTTTGGGTGTTTTTTGACTAGCTGGTTTAGTTTTGCGATTTTGTTTGCTTGTATTCATAGTGATTTAGTTAGAGAGAGAGGTCTAGAGTAGAATCAGTCGGTCACTGTTTGCAGCATGTGAAGGATGGAGACTGGCGCAGCCTGCAGCATAATGTGGCCTCGGGGTTGCCCATTGGAAGTTTATACAGGGACGCCTATCCATGTGCGATATGACACTACAAGAACCCCGATATTATTCAACTGTTGATCAGAGCAGCCTCTCAAGACACTACGCAAGAGTTCGGGCTCTTAACTACCAGTCAGAAGCAGCAACCAGGAAACTCTACTCCTGTTCAAAAGAAAAGGGTGGAGTGTGAAACTGGGCAATAATAGGTACTATCTACTCCACTTGGGATATATTAATTGATCATCATCAATATATTGAAGTTATGCTGATTGTTTAGCTAAAATATTTTGGAAAGGGCCAGCCTCAAGAAACTCTAAGATAATACCTGCCATCACTCCAGTAAGATATGATCCCATTAATTATCCAAATTTTTGTTTACAGACACTATCATTAAATGTGAAATAGCATCAATTGGTGAAGAGATAGAAGTTTTTTTTTTAATTATTTTAGCTAATGCTAAGGAGATATTTATCTTTGATGGAGATAGATGCATTTTTAAAAGATTTATTAATTTTTCAGTTAGTACATTGGTGTAGTACATTGGTGTAAAGGGATTTTATATCTAAACTGACCATGTGTTTGTCAGTCATATTTGTTTCCCTTAGTTTTTCAACTGCATTGCCTGAATTTTTTATATGGGATGACTGATTGTTCCAAAGAATGGGAGATCAAATTCTTGTTATAGATTTCACCAGTTTTTGGGAAGTGCTGTCCATACCTAAAATAATGGGGTGTATTAAGATGCATGTTCTGTGTGTTTTAGGGAGACTGTAAAGTTTAGATATTATAGGGTGATATTCTATTAGTCGATACCATTATTTTTTTCATTTTTAATTAGTTATTAAATTTTTGTGTTCTGCCAATTATTTTCTGTTCGGTTATTTTTTCATATGTGTAAGTATCATTGAGTAGTGAATTAATTTTTTTCATTATATGTATTCTTATTCATAATAACAATCCTACCTTCTTTGTCTGAAGAGGTAAAATGGATATCCTTATTTTGTGTAGACTATATGAAAGACCCATTTTAATTTATAAATACCTAAAATATATCAGCCAGTGAAATATATTTGCTTAACACAGAATCCAATAGACCTAAATAAATTGTTATTTTATTAATTTATCTTTGTTGATATTCCATTATTTTCATCCATTTTTATCAAATTGTGTTTGTTAACTTTCATCTTTTCTATCCTTCAAATTGAAGCTGCTTTTATGATAATGGATGCTTTTTGATGGAATATAATTTTCTGATCTTGACATCATCATCATCAAATTTGCCAACAATATGAAGCCACAACAATACTTCATCTCGTTCTTGTTGTCTTTTAAGTCATGTGGTTGACTAGTTCTATGAAGAACCCAAACTATAGTTCTGCTATTTGGTCCAGTCAACTTACATAGTTCTCTTCATGAAATTTATTTAACATTGACACTCTGGTTGTCTTCATATCTTTGGCTAATGTTTTTAATAATCTGTAACTTTTCTCTCTGTTTACATTCATAAAACCAACCCCAGTCTTTTCATTACTCAATTTTCTTTTTTTTAGTTTATTGTGATCTTTATTTAACAATTTACAATGTTATGTCCACATGATTTAATGACATTGTAACATGTGGTTTCTTGTTTGAGTTTATTTCTCTTTTGGATTGATCAAGAATATAGCTTTTTAAAGAACATGTAAATTTGTAAATAATATTGGTTCTCTGTAATTTAGAGCCTGCAGGTCAATTATTATTTTTGACAATGAAGTAAGCAGTTTTAAATTTTTTGTAATAGATAATTTTCTTGTTTTTGTCAACAGGAGTTGGGTATTTTTTTATAATGTTTCTAAGTGAAGATTCATCTTGTTTGTAGTTACTGTGCATTTGATTTCTGTGTTCTTCATCAATATAAATTAGTTAATAATTACATTGGGCATACTACTACATGTCTAGCAAGAAGACTCATGTTACATTTCACTGACCACAGCTTTATTAGGTCTTATTTTATTTAATAGTCATGTTATCTACTCTGAGTAATCACAATTTCATGTCATTAACATACATTACATAGTTTTTAAAATTCCAATTTGCTTTACTTATATATCAATTTTTTTAGTTTTACCAGATTTAGTTTTTGTGTTGTTTCATAGGGTGAAAATATTATTAGCAAAAAGATATTATTAGGCAATGTTCATAATTTTTAATGGCATTTGAGTTATTATAGAGAGATTTTCAAGAAATAGAAGTCATACTAATGTCATTTATCTCATGACTTTTAAATTTTCAATTTTGAGGAGAGATAATGATGTTCTTACTACATGAAACCTGAACCAAATTCAGTTAAAGATACATTGCTAGTTAACACAAACTAAATATGCCAACCACACCACAACTTCAGTTTTGATGCACTTCTGTGGCATTGGTGCTGAGATGGCATAGGGCAGGTCAAACAACTGACATAAAATCCATCAAGGCAACTTTACAAGCAGTTAATCGGTTGGAGGTAGAGTCTGGCATCTTGTAGACATGAATTTTTGTTTGGTGTCAGTGTTCACTGTTGTCAGACACTTTTGTTCACCTGTTTTGCTTTTCAGCTACTGCTTGTTGTTAGGAACAAGCCTAGAGTGGTTTGGGAGGAAGTAGGGCTGTGTTAGGTATGAATTACCATACCTGAGCTTAATTTGCTAACTCTTCCAGCAACAGTTTTTTCAAAAATGTAATGTCTACAAGATCAGTCGAAATAAACTTCAAGACCAGTGTTTTGATTCCATGTCCTACAGAGCAGTCATTGTAAAACAGGGACTTAAGAGTTGTGCCCAGAGGTAACTAAAGGAAGGAGAGGAAGATTGTCAGTTGATGCATTGTATATTTAACTTTGTAACATTAAATAGAGTCCCAGCAAAGAAGATATTTATAATCAATTTTTAATTAAAAGCAGCATGCTCTTCTCACTTTCAGAAGCAGGAACAGATTTGCAATCAGGATTGAATATTATTCCTAAAACATAAAATAAATATAGATGATTTATTTAATTAAAAATAAAGTACAATAAAAATAATACTTAACGGAAGATTTAGATTTTTTTACTTGCACATCAACCCCATTCATTTCACGTCAAATTGGGTAGTCACACTTGAAGAAAGGAGAATTTTAAAAATATGCTGATATAACTAAGTAAAAATACCAAAAGGACTTTATGAAAGACTAAAAATACAGAAGTGTAAAGTAAGAAGCATAAAAATAAAATAAAAGTAGTCTTCCAGTATGATTTGAACTTCAATCTCTTATCTTTTATCTGATAGTTGTGAGAAAAACAACAGGTACAAAATTAAAATAGGTCTAGTCAAGAATTATTAATAAGTACAAAGCTTCATCTATGAAATTTGCAGAACAAAGATAATTTTGGAGTTTTAATTCATGGCATTCATTACTACTTAATTTCACTTAATTATTCTCCTCATTATTTATCTCAATTTGGTGAAATTCACACCATCTACTCATTTACTCATTTTGTTTTAAACATTGGTATTAACAAATCATCTAAAAAATTTCCAAACTCAAATTTTATTTGCTTTGCACTTTTGTAGCATTAGTTTACATGCAATATGAGTTACAAAACATGAATTATTATTGCTATTGCAAAAGTCAATAATTTTGAAATAAGAAAGATAAAGAATTATTTGTTTTACGCCAGGTTTCTCCTTAATGTCTTAATGCATCAGTCATCGACCTACAAATTTGTCCTCTTTATTTACAATAATTAATATTTGATTATTAACTATTTATAACAGGATTACCTACCCACCATGATAATAAATTTTATCATGGTGATGATAATTAATGAAGAGCTCTCTCCATTGATTAGTGATGAGATGATGTAATATCCCAACAATCATTTATCAGGATACTGAACTTATTAAAATTTTCTCTACTGACAAAAGGATTAAAAAGGTAATTTCTGGAAAGCAAAAAATATTTTTTACTAAAGTAATGACTTTAGCTATGAGTTTAAAAATGAATAATAATGAAACAAATAAAATGTGGTCTGGTGAAATGAACTAATTAGTTCATTGAAATGTATTATAATTTATAACCACTTTAGATGATCTGTTAAGTTTTCCTTTATATATATATATATATATATATATATTAAAATAAAACTAGACATCAAAAAATATTAATAGAAAGTTTTTAATGTTGCTGAATGATTTGCCAGTATAGTTTAATGGTTGGCTATACAACTGGAAGATGCAAGGTTTGAAGTAGGAGAGAAAGTATCAGATTGGGACTAGATAGTTACCCTATACTTCTTCCAAAATGTTCAAGTATTTACTCAAAGTAAAGTAGATTTTAGCTGTAATTTATTAATAATATATATAATCATATCTAATATTTTTATACCTAGTTTTTTAAAAGCATTTTTCTCATTTTAAGTAAAAAAGGCAAATACAGTTGTGATATGGAATTACTAAAAAAAAATCAACTAGTGAAAATATGCAATAAAAAACAAGGAAAATAAAGAGAAAATAATATTTTAGAAAAAGAAATGGAAAAAGAAAAGTAATACAATTAAAAAATAGTCTGAAGGCAATTTCCCAAGAAGCCATCTTTGGACTGATTTCTTTATTTTCTTCTTTTCTGTGAATTAAATATATGAAATGATTGCTATGCAAATTCACTGAGAAAAGTTCAAAGTTGCTTTTTTTTCTTATTTTAACAAATCTGTTACATTTAAAAATATTTGAACCTCCTTTTTGTTGATTTATTATAGAAAATGATGTAACATATTTGAAAATGTGCTCCAACTATATAAGTTCATAGTAATATATAACAATCTGACATGTATGAAAAAAGGCTTGGAATCAGGTCATGTGATTTATATATACATGTAATAGCATATTTTCTAGCCTGAAAAAGCAACCAACTATAGTAATAGGTCAACTAAAGAGAGCATCAAAAGGAAAATGGTAGGTTAACATTAACATTAGCAGAAACATATGTGCTGCAGATTTCGCTTACATCCTGTAGTATGCAGTCAAAGGTGGTCAAATGATTTTACTGAAGAGGAACCCTCATCCCTTTGTCATCACTGTTTCAAATAACATAAGTACTCAACAGCCAAAAACCAATTTGACAGACCCACAACTAATTAGTATATCAAAATGATATGCTTTAATATGCCTATATTTCTGAGATGTGGCATTGTAATTATTTACACTATTCATATTCTTTGGACTGTTGTCCTCCTCTTTGTTGCCATACTCACAATGTTTTGACCATTGTATACTCCAGCCTTTTTCAGGTGTTTGGAATTTTGACCTACCCATACAGTGTAATGAAAGGGATCGTCTGCTACCTACAACATTAAACAAAAGCTATAAGTGATGACCCAGTGGCATATGAACAAGAAATATTCAACATAAGCAATACCCTACAAAGTAACAACTACCCTGGATACATGACAACAGCTCTGACAAACTGCGTTATAAGGGTGCAAGTGGATAACAACACTCAGAAAACAGCTTTGGCCTGTACCCTATATGAAGTGGTTATTAGGGAAAACTACAGAAGATCTGTGGTCCATGTAACATCAGGACAACCTCCAAAAGTGGTTCAGCACTTCACGGATGACTCTTTTGAGTAAAACTTCTCATGGAAGAGAATATGATAAAAGACCGTGTGTACATCATGCCACTCAGCTATGCTAAGTAGAAACAGGCTGTCTCCTTAAGATAAGACTGCAGGAACACTGTAAAGTTGTAACATATGGGAAAATAGACAAATCAGGTGTGACTAACCACATATGGAAGAAAAAGGGGGATCATCATTCACCTCTGGGATGGGGTTGAAATAATAGACAGACAACATCACTGGAAATTATGAAAAGTTAAGGAATAGGTGTATATGCCAGGTCTTCAAAATATCCTAAACTGGCCAAACAGAGATATGATTACAATATGGAAACCAATAATGCAGAGTGCTAGAGAAAACCAATAATAACACAAAATTGTAATATGAGCTCTAGTAAAATAATGATACCCAGATATTAGGTTTATAAATCCCCAAAATTCATACAATGACACATAGCCCAGTGGATAAAAGAATTGACCCAAAGAGTTGTGAGTTCAATACCTGGCTGTAAAAACTTGGAGTGTTGAGGTAAAAGGGAGATAACTGATATCTGGAAGAGGCATGGCACATGAAACTAGAACAATATACCCCTCGTGGATGAAAGAAAGGGTTCAGTTTGAAATTCAAAACACTTGAAGAAGGCTGAACCATACAATGGTTCAAACATCATAAATATAGTAACAAAGATAAGGACAAGTAATAATGTTAAATGGTAAAGATAAAATGTTTGTAAACTTTTTTCTAATAGTAAATATTATACTATTTACTTATAATTTTGATACCCAGTAAATAAACTTTATTGCCAAAAATCTTCTATATTTTATTTTCATTTTTGTCACTCAAGTCAAGAAAGTTTAAATGTCTGTTTATGTAAATCTCTATGATATTAGCTTCTGCTTCCAGTTTAAGACTCTCTTATTAATTAAAAATTGTACTTAAAATTACATATGAAAGTAAAACAGCTAACTTGATTAAAGTGAGAGTTTATTAAAAAATATATCTTGCAAGAAAACAAGGTCAACAAAGTAACATTTAACTTGTATTTTTATCAATTCTATAAATTAAAGGCAATAATACTAAACTGCTAACATTCTATTTCATTTTATTTCTTCGATCAAATACTTTGATTATAATTTCTTTATCAAAATAAGATAATCACTTTAATTTGTTAAATGAAGAAATTAAATCAGCCACAAGAAAAATGATGCAATATTTGAACTGAGAAAATAATAAATAATTAAGGTGAAAAAGCATAAGAGAGAGAATTTTTCAAAAAGAATTGAGTGTCTTTCAGGAAGTACAGTAGAATCATAAGAGGAAAATGTATGATTACTAATAGTAAATGACATACTCCAGTGCTTATTTTATATAACTTTTGTTATCATTTAAAATCATTAATACTATCAGTTTGTTTATTATTTTAAAACTCATAAAATACAAAATTCAAACAAATATCATAAAACAGAATTGTCTTTATGAACCAGGAAAATAATAATTCTTCTCCAGAAAGAAAGAAATGTAACAAATTTGCATTTGAAAGTAGAAGAATGCAAAGGAAAGAGTCTATTGGAAAAATGTTTTCTTCATTATTCTTCAGATGTCATCCAGACAAAGTCAAATGATTATAAACCAATTGCTATTTTAGGCCAATGATACCAAATTTATTCCTCACTATGTTTTACAAAATTTCATCTTGTGCTCTACTGTTAGTGAGCAATTCATTTTATTTGATTTTGTATTGTGGTTAATTAAACATGTTAATTAATTTGTTTACTTCTGTATAGTCATTTGGAAATTGATTTCTATTTTGTTACTTCTTTGATATTTATAAAACTTAGTATTTTCTTAATATTTTGTTATATGTTTTAGTTTTCTTAATAATTAATTGTCAAAGTAATCTTTCATATCACAGGTAAGATTTACTAAACAAAAATTTTGATTCCAACAAATAATTTAATCTACCAAGCACCCATAGGTCAGAGGTAGAATCGCCGACTGACACCAATTCAGTCGGGTTTCAATCCTGGGTTAAAGGCAATTGGATATCTAACCATACTGATGAGCTGTGATACAGTGAAACAGATTTGTCTGTGGATGATTATAGATAGATAGATAGATAGATAGATAGATAGATAGATAGATAGATAGATAGAGAAAAAGATAAAGATAGTGAATATATGAATCAATACTGCATGATTTCATTTATCAATGTAACATTCAAACCAAGTGCAAATGCTCCTTTAGTGGGCTGTGTATATAAGGTCACTGGGGTATTAAGATAAGTGATTGAACAAAGAAAAAAAAACCCTTCCAAGTAAGCTGCTCAAAATATTTAACAGATATGCTCTAAAACTTGGATTTTTCTGCACTGAAGACATATTACAAACCATAAAAAACACCAAAAAAAATTACTAGTACACCACAAGTACTGCAACTACAAAGTAGGAATTTCCACTAAAAGTACAAAGTATGAATTTCCAGCCTATAAAATAATGTTACATAAAAAGATACCATAAGATCCAACAGAAAAAAATATAAGAATAATAGAAGCTCCCTAAACTAGAAACAAAAAAGCTACTCATACAAAACATAATTTAACAACAGAAAATATGCAAGTAACCCAACCCCATGAAAGCTTTATGGCAACTCAAAGTTAAAACAAAACATTCCCAAAATAACATGGAAAATGAGAAAAAGCAGCACCAGTTTACAGCAACATATCAAAATGTAACATTTTTCAAGTGGTAAAAAAAGATAATTACCTTTCCAGAAAAAGATAAACATCTAAACAAAATATCAGAGGTAATTTTAAAATGTAAACATGAAAATTAATTGCTACTCTAAGACCTACAACCATATAATTACAAAAAAGACTAAATATAATCCTATAGACTAAATCTAGCAAACATTATTAAAAATTCCAAAACTTAGAACCAAAGAAAAATTTGCCAAAAAGGTATGCAAAAAATATATATGAATAGACCTAACATATTTACATCAGTACTTCCTGAAACCTCTAAACCAGCATAAATAAGTGATCTAGAGGTGAAGACCATAAATAAGCATTACCTTAAAATGGAAAGAACTGTGTTCTTCCTCCTCTAATTGACCTATATATACAGCCCACTAACGTAATGGCACTTGGTCTGAAGAGTTTATTGAGGTGTAGAACTGATAGTCACCAAACAATATTAATTCCATGTTCATAATGTCTGTAGTGATAACTGTTCACTTAGAAATTAAGCATTCTTCCTATACAGAGCAAATTTAAAACATCATATATATATATAACCCTACTCATATCAACATTTTATATCATAATCAAATGCATTCTAATTATAAACAAGATGAAAACATCCTTAATGCTTTTGGAAATTGTCTCTCTGACAAAAGCACAAATATCTATGTTGATCACACAAAAACAACACTTTCTAGAAGGTTTATATTACATATATCTGGTTTATCATTGATTGCACAACATTCCTGACCACATTCATAATTTAGGGAGATATTAATTGTCAATACATGCATACTCCACCACAAGAATAATGCACAAAAACTTCAAAATATTATCTGCCGAAAAACTGAAACCGATACTAAACAAAATTAATTATCAGTATTGAAACGCTGTTCTAAACTGCCTATAACAGGAGGTCCTTATAATATTTAAGTTGTAATTAAAAAACACAAGTGTCTAAAATATGTTTATTACAAATTTTATTGATATTAAAATTTATCTCCCAATCACCTTATAATTTTCAAATCGATATCGTGTGTTACTATGTGTATACTTAAAACTCATAGTGATCAAAACATAAAATAGTACAGTAATAGTACAACTTTTCATAACAGACAATACACATGAATTACGTCTTAAAAATCAACACCCTGAAAATGATCTTGGACAAGACTGAAAGTAACTTTGGACTCTTGCAGTAAAAATTAAAAAGTGAAAATGCATTGGTACTTTTAATCCCCATGCCAAGAAACTTATTCGTGACCATGAGAAGATTAAAGTAACAACAAACACAATGAATCTAAATTATTTAATCAAACATGCATAACTGAAGATATGCTGCATATATATATATATATATATATATATATATATATATATATTAGTCATCGACATACAAACCTGTTTCGCTGTATCACAGCTCATCAGTGTGGCTAGACACATCCACTTATCCACTTGCTTTTGGCCGGGATCAAAACTCAACCAATATATATATATATATATATATATATATATATATTAATAATTATTGTGTTAGAACATGTGCCAAATGGAAACTACTACAAAATTGTACATTTGGTAATAAACATTTTATTTTTTTTAAATTCTTTTAAGAACCACACTTCCCTTTATTTTTGGATTTTTTTCCATAAGAGGTAAAAAGGGAAAGAAAGAGGGAAGAAAAATCAGAAAATAAGATGAGAAATCAAGAAAAGGAAAAGAAGAAGAAAAAGGAAAAATGTGCAGAAGAAATAGAAAGTGAAGAGGAAAATAAGTGAGAAAATGTAAAGAGGGGAGAGCCAATGGAAATAGCTAAGATAGAAATTTTCAGTTTTGGCCAGAAGTGAATTGCAGACACATATTGACATTGGTTATTGTGTTTGGGCTCAAATCTTTTGACATTTTTAAAAAATATTGTACTTCTATAAAGAAAACGAAAAGAAAGAGAAAAAGGAATGATACAGAAGAAGTAGAAAGTGAAGAGGAAAACAAAGAGGAAAAAGTGAGAAAGGGGTAAGAAAGGAGAAAGAAAATGGAAATGGCTAAGAGGGAGACATTTTAAATTTTGGCCGGAAGTTAACTGCAGACAGATATAGACATTGGTTACTGTGTTTCAAGTTAAATCTTTTGGCATTTTTTTTTAAAATGATGAAATCACATACATGAACAGAAAAATTATTCATAAAATATAAAATAAATAGATTCATATCAGGAGAAACTAGGACCTATTACATTAATTTGATGTCTTTCTAACCTTTACTATGGATAATGTTCAGACTTGGAGAATGTGAAGTAGCATTATCTGTCATGTATCTACTTTTATTGGTTATGACTTGTCCCAGTCAAAAAACAACTTGTCCAAAAAATTGTTAAATTTATTTGCACTATGCCACACAAGCAAGAGAGCTAATTAAATTTAAAGGGACCTATAAATTGACTACCTCTAATCCTAGTCCAAAACATTAAACCACCTTTACCTCTATTGCCTTCTAAGTAATTAGGGATCCAACCTCTTGCTTAGCTATCAGGTTAAATATAGCTCTACAATCATCACTAAAAATAATAATTGAATAATCAGCTTTCATGTACTTCTTTGTTAAACATATTTCTCTTTGTAATATTTAAAGTGTTAGTTAGGTTTCCTTCAAGTTTTTTCCAATATTCTTGAAATTCTACATCTTCATTCTGTTCACATTCACAAGATTTGCATTTCCAAATATTTTTGATGGTCAATGCATTTTCCCGACTTTTTGTTTTTCTCAAATTTGTTTTAGTAGCTTTCTGAAATTTAGTGTTTTTTCTGCTTTTTTATCTTACCAACATTTTCAGTTTCTTATTTGATTGTTCTGTTTTCAACATTTATTTTAAAATATCCAACATTGTGTTTGTATCACTTAAGTTTACAACATCTTGTTTCACTTTAGAAATTATAATTTTTTCTAACCTAGTCAATCATTATCTATTTTAAAGTAAAAACATAAATATCAATAAATCTACTTATGTTTATGTGGTTCAAAATAATAAAAAGAAAAAAAACTTCTCCCAGGATCTCCCTCATCCCTCTTTACTCTTAAATCTCCTTCTTCCTCTCTTGCAATCTTCCTCCTACAAAATGAATAAAAAGCTGCCGATTTCTATTTTCAGTCGAACTTTATCACTTTTCTTCCTTCTCATAATTCATCTCTGCAATGTATTTCTATAAAAGAAGTTGCTGCCCGTCACTGCTACTTCTCCCCTACCATGAGGTAAGTGGCATTGCATTTCCTCTTCCTTTATTCAAACTACAGGCCTCCATGATCCTAAAAGATGATTTCACACAATATAATCTCATGCTCAAGTTTGCACTTTCCACACACTCTGCAATCTTTATAGTAGTTCCATTTCATTTCTATCTCCTCCATGTTCAGCATTCACATCATCATCTACAAAGACCACTCACCTTATGTGGCATACCATCAACAATCAAGTTATCAGTTACCACCTCTCTCTCCAATTGTGTCATGCAATCATGTGTTTGACGGCTTCACTCAAACCACTTCTCTTGAATACCAGCCAACACTTCCTCATTGGTATTCGGAATATATTTTTGGGGTACCTCCACTGATAGGAAAAATTTGACCTTTGTGATATTGTTGCTTTTCTCTGTTTGACCTTTGGTGCCATGTTGTACCAAAACATTGCTTCTACAGGTGATATCCCTCCTCTCTTGGTTATTCCTTTCACAGTCTGATGGTGTCACTCCACTATTCCATTTCACCCTGACCTGTATGCTTCTTATGTTCCACTTTACAAGCATAATTTAGAGGAGTTCCAAGTGGAAAACCATGCCATTGTCTATTACAACCTCCACTACTGTACCTCATTCAAGAATCACCTTCTCTAGTTTTTCTGCAGCCACAGCTGCTGTTTCTGCATGCAATTTCTTCCTTATTGCCAGTCACCCAGGTTCACAGTCATCGACAAGCACGCACCGACACAATAATGTGCTACAGTTGGTTGTGCTTCAACAACTTTCCACAGACCAAGAACAATTCCCATCTACTCATTTCTCCTATCACCTGTGGGACCTCATGGCTGCTTCCAAACAACAGTTCACTTACTTTTCCTCTCTTTAGCTTTAGGCCCAGCACTGTCCTGCCTTCTAAGAGCTTTAGTGGTTTTGCTATCATTCAGAATTCCTTAAGATGGTCCATTACTTCCTCCATCGATACCTTCGATACATCTATCATGATGTCATTAATGTATGAATCAGTAGCTTCTTTTGCTTTATTGCCCTTTATTTGTACAGTTTTTAGGATTATCACCATAATTTTTGGTGCAGCATTGAGTCTGGACCCTAACTGAGTAATGCCAGTGTTTCTTCGCAACATGTAATTGCAGGTAGGTCAACTTAAGGTCCACAATTATAGTTCCTCCCACCAACAGCCTCCATTTTCTCATCTTTTCATCACACACATCAATTATGTTGCTCCCAGTATAGCACTCTACATAATGGGTCATCTCTTAAAACTCTAATACTGTCCTGATTTTTCCTTTTCTAGCTTGGATCCCTGCAATCAATGGTAGCACTCTTTTTACTTCACCCTACCTCCATAATCTATCTGTCTATCTTCTCCTCAAACTCTACTCTTTTTTCCTTCTTTCAAGGGATTATTGTAGAACTCCACCTTTTTTTTTTCAATAATGTAAATTCTCGTATCCAATTCCATTCCACAGTTCATTTCTATCCATCAAGCTGTGTTGTAAAGTCTTTGTCTTCAATTTTGCAAGAGTTTGGAACTTGAGCAACTGCAGACAGTGTAAAATCTGACATAATGTAGGAAGTAAGCAGATGTAAAAATATGCAGAACATATATTTAAAATCATGTGAACAAAATGAATAGAAGAGGAATTCTAAAACAGTAATTTACCAGAAAACCTATGTAGATATATGCTTCAAAGATGTGTTGAAAAGATAAATGGGTATATTTTGGTCCTTTCAGAGAAGAATTTCTTATAATCCACTCTTGGTAAGTGTTGGGTTTTCTTCAAAGTAAACATTCTTCATGGGTCATTTGAATAAATGAAAAGCAAAAGAATTTATTCTCCAACTAGAGCTTTGGGCACCTTCCAGAGTATCCACATCATATTTTTTATAATAATGTGACATCATATTTATATCATCATCAATAGCATTATCATCCTTTTTTTATTTCAAGTCAGTCATGGTTTACAATAATCCATAAATTTGGTTCAGATTTCTAAAGTCAAATATTTTATTTTTTTATATTGTAAAGAAATGTTTTAGTTGTGTGCTCAGTACTAAATAGTTATACATGATAATAAGCAGGTCTGCTGGTTTAGTAATGTCCACATATTATCATCAACAAATTCTAAATTACAAAGGCCAAATCAGTGATTTTGCTTGAACATTACACTACTGACAATAACAAAAACAGTTTTAAACTTCATTTTAATGTTAAATTAACCTTTGAAATGTCAGAGATCACATTTTTCTTATTCATTTTCCAAAAATATTATAAGTCATTCTTGAATGTAATATGTAATTTTTTTTATTGGCAGTTTGCATTTGAAAAGTTGTTTTATGTGCATTTATTTTGTATGCTATCTTTTTGAAATATAATAAGATAAAATGTTTTTAAACTGTTTGACTGTTAAATTAGATATTTTCTGAATATATAACATATTATACTGAATAAATCCTGAAAATATCAGTTTAAAATACAATTTTATTTGAAACATCAAAATATAGCAAAAATGTATAAAGTGTGTGATCCTAAATAAAATATATGCTCTTGGTGAGATTTGAACTCAGAAGATATCTCTTGGTGAGATTTGAACTGACTGAAGTAGTGACCTCTGTTACTGCTAAGTTACAAAAACTTGTTGGCTTTTCCAAAGCACAATTTATTTCCATTACCTTTATCAACCAATTTTTTGTTTTCATTTTATATTAGTATTAGTAGTAATACTAAAAGTATTGAAACTAAGAAAAAGTAAATACTAGTCTGACATTAATAATTATTTACATTGCTTCATCATTGATTCTATGTAAGCTTATTGTGCATTTGCACAAGTCTTTTATTTAACGAAACAACTTTACCTTGAAAAGCAGATCAAAGACTATTAAGTACTTTCTTTCATTTTATGATATCTTCTATTATGACAATAATGGATTTTCAATTAAGTTAAGCTTATTAGTTCTATTTATGCTCATCTAAAGTTGTTTTTATCAACTTTGCATTTTCTACTCTCATTCATTTTTTTTATCAATTGATAGTTTAGATGCTAGTACTGCCTAAAAAGGCAGTGGAAATTATTTTGCTGTATGTTATAAATCATGACTTCATAATCTCCAAATATTTTAGGCTTAAATATCAATTTATATTTTCATTTTCTTTTCTGTTACCTTTTCCCAAAATTAACAAACTTTTCAATATTTGTATGTTTTTTTATTCATGCATGAATATATTGTAATTTGCATCAATTTCTAGTGTTTTTATTTACCTAACTTTATATATTAAAAAAAGGTTAATTTTTGAGGAAATTCTAAAACACATATTTATACATATACTTTATATATATTCCAAAGGAGGTCATACCTGGTGGGCTGATCGTAGGGACAAGCTTGAGAATGGGTGAAGGTAGAATACTGGTGTTCCATAACCAGCTGCTTTGGGTAGATGGAGCTTGACAGCCCAGGAAAGCAGGCCATCTAGAGGAAGAAAAACCATGATTTTATACTTATGATGTCTTGCTTTTATACTTATAATGTCATATCCAAACAAAGAAAAGGCTATGGAAGTAAATCCAGACAAAAAACATAAAGGATGTTAACTGCCAACACTGAGAACATTCCAGACAACTCCCACAGTCAAGCCAGACCCAAATGTAATGCCCTGCATTTCTTTTGATCTTGTCAGTACACTTGTAGTTTGGGCAGTGCCTGGCCTCTATATAGTACTGCCTAGGCCTGTACCTTGGAAAGGTCACTCCAGTCTAGCTATCAAAGGACTGAATTTTGAAAAAGCAGTGTTTTTTTTTTCTTTTAGATAAATGGATGCCTACTCAATTGAGTATTTATTTTTTTAAAATTGAAACAAATTGTGAGTATAGTGATTCTGGTGGTTAAATGATCACATTTATACTGCAGCTAGCTCTCACGTAATATGAAGATATCATATTAACCATATAAGAAAGAAAAATGGAGAAACTATCACATGTACAAAACACTAGTAACTAGGGAGCATTTTAGTATAGAATATATTCTTATAGTTATTATCTAAAAAGATATATAAAAAAAAGTGAAACTCAGGAAAAAGTATTCACTGTCATGACGGTTCAAAGATCATTAGAGTTTTCCACTGCTATCAATATCATTCAGTCAAACTGAAAAAAATGTTTCATACTTAATAGCAACCAGCTTCCTATTTTCTAAATAGATTTGAACATTAATATTATCAACTCATAGAAGAGCAACACTTTAGCTATAACTTCTCTTTACTGGGGCTTCCCCAACATGCACTCCACTCACACTAAACCTTTGATGAACTAAATACTATTTAAACCATGGTATATAATTTTCCTAGCACTTTTGACAATAAGTAGTGAACAAACATTGAGGACTATCTCCCAGTGGATAGACAATATAAATATATTATAAATATATAAACTTGTCAAGTTTACTATTCAAAAGACTTATCCCCTTATGAGCCTATAAAAGAAAGAAACAATGGGAAAATATAATCAAAGAATGCTTTTAGGTCAGCAAGTCTGCCAGTCTAATAAGTTTAACAACTGCTGTTTTTCTCATTCATTAGAAGATGAGAGGAACTAGAATTACAAAGATTTACCTATACTAAGAATCCACAGCTAAACAAGAAAAAAGCAATACAGTTACATGACTACTACAGCAATGACTACTAATAATGACTACAATATTGTTTTACCCATTGTAAAAAACATTTTAATTTCTGCTTATTTTCTGGTATCAATTAAGATAAAGTTACATAGAAGTATGAAGAATGTGTGGTAGCACACCACGCAAACAATTCTTCAATGTAAGGCAGCACACCACAAAATGAGTATAATGTAAGGCAGGAAATTAAAACCAATAACTCTTGAATGTTGATGCAGCACATCATATAAACAAATCAAGACTGTCAGACATTGCATCATCCATGAACGGAAGACAAGACATCAAACAAATCTAAAATCTTAGGCTTCTACAATGTGAGTTAAGAAACTTCACAAAGATCTCTTGAATGGACATCGCACAAAAGACTTGAATGTGAGACAAGGCACCATACCTATATGATACCCAGCACTTACCCAACAAAACATGAATATTGGTCACTTCCAGATATGTATTATCCAAATCTTAAATGAAACTTCCACAGGTCTGCTACATCTTATCAACTTGCTTCATGAACTCATGTAGAATGAGGACAAGAAATCTTATCACTTAATCTCCACAATTGATAACCATCAGTGCTTGCTCAATCTTCAAATTCCCATATATTTTTTCTTTTCTAATTGGTCACCAAAATTCAGTTTCTTTGGGAATGACTAATTCGGTAAGAAAATGTTTTAATTTTCTTTCATATTCTTTCATGCTCAGAAACCTCTTAGATCTTAGTGGATTTACTGACTTGTTTAGGGTGAAATGATTAAAAAAAAATTCTTGGATTGTAATATTTGTTGCAAATCAGATTAATTTAACTTTAAATGTGCCAATATTCCAAAAATAATGTATCACAAATGTATATTTTATATTTGCAATATATTTTTAAAACCGATAATTAACTTTTGTTTACAAATGTGTCGATCACTCAAAAATGGCTGAAAAAATTGAAAGAAATCTCAAAATTTTAGATTTCAAACCATATAATTTCTGTTTGAAATCAAGCAGAGTATTTTGCTTACTGGGAATAGTACATTCAATCACTTCAAATATTACTTATGGTAAGAAATTTTAAACAAAAGTATTTCTTAATCAAAAAGGTCTGACTCGTTGACCTTTCAACGAGACAATGACAGTTATCAATCAGTTTACACATCTGGAAGTTTGGTGATCAAAAAATGACATAATCTGAGTGAACATTTCATAAGGGGAACAACCGTTGAAACACAAGACCTTTTAATGACAAATTTCTTATAAGTTTCCATATAAAAAAAATGTGCAGTTTAACATTTTTTTTTAATTATTTTAAAAATCTTAATTCAAATGATTTGTATTAAGCTTTTCAATTTTCGATTTGCAAATATAGTCTTTACTCAATAAATTAATAACCACAGATATTGAGTGACTGGAAACAATTTAAAAGATGTTGAAACCTTATAAGTCATCATAACTAGCAAAGAAAAAATGAAAACAATTCTTATAAAAAGTATTTATTCATAACATTTTTTTAAGAATAAGATATCCTAAAATTATATTATTGATAAAATCAATTAAAACTTTATCTAAATTAAAAATGATGTAGTTTTAATGCATTTTTGATTTTACTATTCATAGCAGATTTTCGTAAAAATGGTCTGGTAATGAAAAAAAATTACACGATTTACATTCCCCTAGAAGTTTTGCATTTAACTAAAAAAAAAAAAAAATGGGGTAAATAATGAGTTTCTAGAAGTTTCATACAATTAATTGAAGGTGGGGGTAACAGATGTAAGTATATATATATATATTTACCAAGATTTTCCAAAAATAATAATTGCATAAATAACTTTTATTTGTAAATAAGTCCTGAAAGTTTCATTAAAATCAGACAATTAGTTGATTTTTGCAAGAATTTCTAAATTAATGTCTTTCAGCACCACAAAACAACTTGCTTGCCATCAAATTACGTAAGCAAGGGGTGGATCGCTGATATAAAAAAAAAAATTAACCGAAATTTCAAACATATTTGAAAGGATTAAAAATGTTTTTAAAATATTGACAACAAACTTTGGTCTTTCCTCTTAATAAAAACATAAACATTTTGATGATAAAACTTTGTTTTTAATAAGTTTGTGAGCCATTTTAACATTGTGCTATGCCATTTTGCAGGCAAATGAGTGGAGGTACCTACATCATCAGTGTCATCTTTTGTTAGCTTTAAACAACTGAACTGAATATAAAACTAAGAATGTTTTTCTTCGTATACTTCACTGAATTGTTCCACTGTTTCAGTGAAAGTGAAATCCGTTGCCTGCTTTCATTAAAAAATATTATTCGCGAAACGATCATGTTCCTTAGTGCCAAGTTTATGAATTAGGAAACAAAATTTACATTTTTTGTTTTTGTGAGAACAGTCAGCGTGAAAGATATACATCCGACATTTAAACCAGGAAACAAATGTTTTTTTGTTTTTGTTTTTTCTGCTCGCTGAGTCATTGTAGAATTCTGTGATACTGTTGATAACCACTGAATTGGTATTTTTGTTTGTTCCAGCACAGAAAATTTTTTTTATTAAATGAAGCTTTAATAAATGTGAAAAAAGTTAGATTTATAAACGTTTCCTATTTGTTCCTTATCTTATCATTCTTTCAAATTCTGATCTGTATTTGATCCTAATTCATAAAATTAATCTCATAATTAAATTCATTAAATTTACTTCAATATTTTTAGATATTGTAAATGAGGTGTACAAATGTTAATTCTCAACCTACTCTACACCACAATTTTTAAGAGTTATTTTTTTTCAAGATTGTACTTTGATAATCATGAAAAAAGTATATTATGACAAAATATGTTGGCATAACAATATTTACTTTATTTCAAAACAATAAAAAAAAGTTACTTACATGTTTATTTTGTTTCATATATTTTGTTCCAGAATTCGTAGTTCTGATATGTTTCATTAAAAGTGTTTTAATAGGGATAATGTGGATAATTAATTTAAAGATTAAAATGAATATAAAATTTCATACACTTTTGTTAACGTGATAGGAAGTGATGGATATGAAGCTCAACAAAGTTAAATATTAATTCTAAAAAGACCCTAGCAAAGAAACAATCTACCAAAATAAACATTTGAGCCAAATTAATTATGTTCTTAATCTCTACTTTTCTTTGAATTTCTACAGCACTGAACTGACACAAACTGAAACTGAAACTAAGAATCTTCATTTCCAGTAGAATGATGATAGGTCTCCAGTTCTGAGTGAGACATGCACTATGACTAGGTCTTAAATAATAATTACCATGACACAAAGCTGTAATAAAAATTGTTATAAGTAATGTAAAATAATTAAAAGTTTAATTTAAAATTTAAAATAATACATTAAGTTTGTTTATTGCTCTTTTTCTTGAGAGGTAAATATAAAAATTTATGTAAAAAATGTAAATAATGATTAATACATAAAAAGGCAAAGATAAAAAATAAATATTATAATAGACTATGTTTGTTTTAAGAGAAGAGTTTAAAATAATTAAAAGAAAGCCAGACAGTAAAAAATAACTAATAAATTTGATGTGTAAGAATTGTTCTTTAAAATTTCTAAAAATAGAATGACTCAAACAAAAACTGCCAAAATGAGGGCAGATAGTTTGTTTTTGTGCAAAATTTGGTTTCCCAAATTTCAAAAACGGATACACTTTTAGATTTTTTAACCAATGAGTAAGGTGACTTGCTCCCACAGAAATTAAAATTTTAAAAAGAATACAATATTAATCTTGACATTACTGTCATTCTTCTTGAGAACAAATTTGTTAAAGATCCAATGATTCTGATGAATTTGCCAAGCTTCTCAGTTTTAACTTTGAAATAAGTAAGTGTATCTTTTTTGAAAGAATTTGTATTTTTTAAAGGAATTGTATTGAGCCTTTTCAAAAGATTTTTGACTGCTGAAAGTATGTAAGAAAATTAAAATTTTGTTGAAAGGAATATTTTGTGTAATGTTATTTGCACATTTTCTATTATGTTTGTTAGTATCTTTCAATAAATGTAAATATTGTTCAAGTTTCACTACAGAGTTTTAAGTTTTGTTTGTTGCATTTGCACCTTCAAAATAACCTTCTCCCAGTTTCCCTTATTAAAAACAATCCTTTTATCTGAGAAGCTGTAACACAAAATTCTGTAGGGAAGACATGCTGAGACAATATCTGTCAACACATATAAAATGTTCCAACCATTAACTTCAAGTATGAGATTAATAAGGGCAATGGTCACTTTCTTTTTACAAATTTATTATTACCAAAAAGCAACTCTTGATCTTTCTGCAGTCATAACTAAGAGGCACAATATATTATTGTGCTTGCATATATAATGCAACACAGTGCATGTGCAAACAAAAAGCATATGCTCTTATTGATGACAAGGGCCACCACAGATAATAGATGTACCTGTCTTATATTGAACATTCTTGAATATTTACCTGCGAATAATAGCTGTTTTATGTGTGTGCATGTATGTATTATGTTTACATTTGTCTGTCTATATCTATTGTTACTTCTAACTGGTTCTGTAAATATAGGTTGAATGTCATTCCTTTTGCATTAGATCTCATTAATGTCTTCCATTTAATTACAAAGGACACTTGACCTTCTGGATGGTGTAATTCAGACCAGTGACTTGAAAATACTCTTTTATACTGCACAAATAAGAATGTTAGTTTGTGTACTCATATGCGCATACATGTGTGTGTGTGCATGTGTGTCTGTGCATGTGTGTATTGCCATTTGTCAGTAAAGGAGGTCCCCAGTAGAAATGCCAACCTATTTTGGTCTTTTATTTCCTGCTCAAGATTACACTCTGCTATCAGCCGACCCAAAAAGTCAGTTCCTGAATCAAATAGTGATTAGCACATTGCCGTGAATTGCAGGAATTGGTCTGCTCAGGAACTGATTGATTCCCAGAACAAAAGTATAACAGACTATCATTGATCTATCCAGAATATTAGGTACAAATAAGATGAATGACTGGCACATGACAAAAATACAAATCGGTAACTTGTGTACACTGCCAAGAAAAAAATAACTACTTTATTAAAGCATTGATAAAATTAAAATATTGCAGAATAAGTAACATTAACCAATATTGGTATTTATAGTTTTGTTCATTACTATTCAAATTAAATATTTTTAATGTACAAAAAGAACAAAGAAAAGAAAAAAATCAGTGACAATTTGAAATTTTTCTAATAAAAATAATTTCAACTGGGGATTAAATGCATTTTTGAACAGAAAGAAGGGATATAATTTGACATCTTAGTATTTGTATATTGTTCAATAAATAGAAAATATTCAACCCTAATTCCAAAGTTCTAACATGACCTTGAAAACTAAAGAAATAAAAAGGAAAATAAAGAAATGAACTAATGTCTGAATCTGATTATTTAGAAAACTATATGAAAAGAATTAAGCTTTCTGAACTTTTAGTCAAAGATAGGCAGACATACAAAAACATATCAACTGTTCTATTTTTAGATGTGGTGCAGACATAAAAATCAGTCATTAATATCAGAATTATACAAACATCATCAATATATCATACCATGTGTCTATTTTATAGAGTTAGGAAAAAGCTATCCTGAACAAACTGTATGAAAAACTATTGATTTGTGTTAGAAAATGTATTTGCAAAAATGTTGAAAAATATGAGAACAAATCAATAAGTGTGTAGCCTGACACAATTTTTATTGGAATTTTGATCAGAAATTTCCACTGCATAAAAATCTTTTGTAAACATCTTATAATTGCCAACTTAGAAATCAATGATTCACATTGTATTTTCTACAGATGAAATATTGGCATAATTAAAGTCATTTTCTAATCTGAGAAGAGAAGATGCCATAAAAAATTATCTTGTAAAAGTTTTTGATCAGCTCGCATAAACAAGATACAGTGTTTAAAAAAAAAATGTCTCCAATGAAAATTTATCATATAATGTTCATTTCAAGAAGTTATTTTATGTTGTTCATGTGATTTCCATTAACTTGATATAATTGCTTCAATATACCTGTGAAATGATGTGTACAAATCCTTCACCATCTTCACAGGTATGAGATGCTATTCTTTGTAGCTGACTTGCCATAATTCTCCAAGTTGCATGGATTGAACTGACATATTCTTCTCTTTAGTTCTGTTCATATTTTTTCAATGTCATTTAAGTCTGGGTTATGAGTTGGTCAATTTTTTAATACAATAATCAATTTTTTAATACTTCAGCTAGAAGTGTGGCATGAAGATTCATTAAACTGAAAAATCTTATCTTCATCCAAGTCTGGTATCAAATGATCAAAGTCCAATACTGGGCTATTGTCAAGATTTCATCAATTTACAGTTGAGCTGTCTAGATGTAGTCATAAGTTCTATGCTCACAGTCTCTTTTCTCACACTTCTTGCCTGTGGAACTCCCTTCTAGCTCCAATTTTTAACCTGCCAAAATCTAAATGCATTGTTAATCCTCCTTATTACTCTCTTCTTTTTCTGCTCACTATTAATGTTTCAGTTCTTAATTGTTCCACACCCTGTAACACTTCCTGTTTTAGTGACTTTACTTCCTTGCATGATTAAAAAAGTGACTTTACTTCATTTTGCTTTTCTGTAGGCCTTTAGATACATTCTCGCTTATTAGAATGCAGCTCAATCTTAGTTTCATCCCTGTTTTGATCAATTTTGTACCTTTCTATACAGCAGATTTCATGGCCAAACATGTCATGGCCATTCTGAAAAATTTGAATCAATTAAAAATTCAAAAAGATTTATGAAATGCCTGGTCTTAAAATTCTGAGTGTTTTTTAATTATTAATCACTTACTAATTTTCTTGGCCATCTTTTTTTGAGTTTGCATTGTAATTTTTATTATGATTTCAAGCAATGAAAGAATTTTATCAGGATTTTCGTAGGAGAAGAAAAATTAGTGCTGCTGTGAAAAAATGTTTGCTTATTATTAGACCAATAATATACTCTGAATTGAAAACTAGTTTTGTACAAAGCTAGTAGCTCAACCCAATAAAAATAATTTACTATGGAAACCACAGCAAAAACACCTCACATGGTGTTACTGTGGCCTTTCACTTATAGAAATTCTACAGTGTTAACATACACGTATATTTACATATGCTACTAATATTTCTTTTCAACAGTATTGAAAAAACAAAGAAAACCAAAAATATGATGTTACCAAAAATCTTTGCACAGCCATTTTTGAGTGTCATTCTCCTTCCATTCAAAATTCATACTAGAAAATATGAGAATTATGTATGGAAAAAATTCCAAGTGACAAATGTTCCTTCTATTTTAAGCAGACCATTACTAGTATTTACAGTAGTTTAAAGTGGCCAATGAGTCTTGTACAATGTAATGTTCAATCTATGAGATAAATGACACTGGATTAAGTGCATTGAGATGGAACAAAATTATACTGAAAAATAATTATTTTAATGTTTAAAGTAGTCTTTTTTCAGTATTAAGCTATGCATTTACTGATATATCAACATACTTGAAGTCTTAAAAAATAGCTTTCATTTTAAGAATATCTACAAAAAAATATATGTACAGATATAACAATATTGATAATTATTAATAGTGAAATTTGTTAAATATATATATGATTCCAGTGAACAGTGGAGTGAGGATGTGTTGCTTTTAGAATTGTTTCTTATAGATGCAAGCATTAACTTATTTCATTTCCTTTGTCATTTTGGGAACAAAATAATAATGTTTACAGCCAGTCACTAAATGATCAGACATGTACTCTAATCACATTTTGTTCAAATGAGTGCATGCATCCAAAATAGAGTACATGTATTGGAACACCTTAGAAAATTAGTTAGTAGTCAATGGATTGGATGAAAGTCAAATACAATCTGCAATGTAAATGAAGAGTAAAAATTGTATCTATGTTACTAAGATGTCAAATGTGAAAAATATTGCTAATAAAGTAAGTAGATAAAATTTACACTTTCCTACAAAACTATTTAATCTTAATGAGGAGGATATTCATTACCCATTATTAAAAAATGATAAATTAAAACAAGATGAAAAAAAATAACTAGGAAAAAAAAATCTACAAGCAGCCACAGTAGAAAAATAGTAACAACTAAATCTACTGGCAAAAATAATTACTAGCTTTCTGTAAACAATGAAAACTTAAAAGGTGTAGATAAAAAAGTGAGGGAGCCAGTGTGGATGATAAGGGTGGGGCATCTAGAAAAGAAACAACTACAAAGAATGGCAAAGTTGTAACACTCCTACAGTCATCTACATCCTGCCCCCTAACTTTATTAATGATAATGACATCATCAAGAGTGATGACAAGGCAATCAATCCAAATGATAGGGCTATACACTTCAGAGAAGTCAGGTAGAGATGCAGACTCTTCCAAAATGGTGGAGAGATGAAGAAAGAAATGAAGAACTAGCAGCAGCAGCAGCAGGGGACTGACTGTCAGGGAGAGCTAATGAACAAGTAACAAACAACAAAAAAAAATGTGATACTCCCCCTCCTCCTCCCCAAAAAACAATCATTTGTCAGACATCTTTGTTATTATCATTGCAGCAGTGGTTGTTTTTGTTGTTGTGTCATAGTCATCATCATTATTATTCCTGTCTTCTTTAGCTTCCTATATTCTCCATTTTTCTTCTCCTCAATGGCGTGTTGCCGCCTGCACAACACAAAAGTCATAATATCAGGTAAAAGGCGCTATTTTGTCTGGCTCTTGATATCAAAGACACTGTTGGAGAGAGAGAGACAGACAAAGAAACAAGAAAAAAGAGAAAACTAAAGCAAAAGGAAAGCTTTGCATGCATTTGTAAGAATTGCTATATCATTGGCTGCTATTCTGCTTGTAGGGAATTGATAAAAATCATAACAAAAAACAAACAAATAAAGAATGAAGAAGGAAGTTGGGATGATGAGAAAATAAAATAAAAATGGCAGAAAACAAAATAAAAATGGCAGATGCCAATTACTCATTGTATACTAGATTATATAACATGAAAGAAGTTCCTTTTCTTTTTAAAAAATGTTAATTAAAACTCATGCACAAACACACACACATTATATATATATATATATATATATATATATATAATGTCAAGATAGAGAAAATAAAGGTAATTTAATAAGTTAAATTATTCAAAGCAAACACCCTGTTCACAGAGGAAGATGCTATGATTTAATTTTATTTTTAATTAGTAAATAAATTTACAAATTCTTTAAGATTTAAGGATTACAAACCTTAAGTTTGAGCTCAGTAAAGTTTTGTTTATGCCAACAAAGATATATGTAAACATCAAATTTGTAAAATATTGAAATTTGTTAAAATCTGATTAGATCCTCAACTGGCTTCTATCAAAACTCTCAGTAACATTTACATGAACGATTTATAAGCCTAATTATAATCTGGGCTTTGATTTTAGAATATTGATAAATTATGAATATTTAAAGATGGGATATAAAGTAAAACAAAACCCAAAATTAATCTAAAAAAAATGTATGAAGAAATATTTATTTATTTATTCTTGTGATATATAAATATTAGCAAGAATTCTTGCCTTTATTTGAATTCAAATTAGTATGAACATTTAGATCAAGACATATTCAGGTTGTTTTTGGAAAGATTTTTTTTATTTGTCTTTTTTAATGAGAAAGTAATTTTTATAAAATTTTTAAACATATTTATAGTATACCTTATCAATGAAACCAAAAGTTCCTCTTTCATGATGAAAATCACTTTATAAATATTCATTTTCTATGAATTCCAATTGAAAGTCTACATTTTCTTTTATTTCAGCTAGAGCACTGCACATCATGTATAGAGTTTCAACTTTCATTACTTGATTTTAACTTGAGATTTACATACTTATATTTAACCAAAGAAAACTTTTTCATTGGTCATTTTTTTGACATTTTAGTCATTCCTTAAAAACATTTAATTATATATCAATAAAAAGAATTTTAGACAGAGTTATTTGCTTCCTCTTAGAAATTAATTAGCAAATAAACATTTTTGTGGATTTAAAAAAACATCATTTCTTACTTACATTTCTAATTATATAAAAGCATGAGATTTAAGGTTCAGAAATTTTGTCATCATATTTTTCTGTTTTCAAATTTGTCATCATATTCTTCTGTTTTCAAAAGTTTTAAATATTTCCCATGCCTCTTAATTGAATATATAAATTATTGAATATATTCTCAGACTATATATGCATTAATATATTTATAAATTAACATATATAAATTAACATATATAAATTAACATATATAAATTAACATATATGTGCATATATAAGCAAAGTATATGTTCTTTGCAATGACAAGTTTAGGATTTGAAGCATTAGTTCAGAGTCTGTTATTTTTGTACAATATATGTAATTTCTAAAACTCTACAAATCCTCTACTCTTCATTTATTTTCCCCTTTCATATCTAATATACAACTGATCATTTTTTTCATTTTGAATGTGAATAGATGTTGGTAGCATTAAAAATCTAGAAACATTTTGAATTATTGGTATTAATCCATTTTATTTTATTTTACTAAAGCTGACTTTTCTACCAATAGATTTTAATGTTTCAAAATTGTAAATAAAATTAATTGTAGAATTTTCAACATACAAACAATTCTTTTGAGAAAATAATGGACTCACCTGAAATACTTATGATAAAAGTCTATTAAAGATAATTTTGTAAAATACTTAAAAAAGAAACAAAACAAAAAAAACAAGTTTACTCAGTTCATTGTGCAACTTGCTTTGTCTTATCTTCCTTACAGATAATTGCATTAATGTCCATAAGGATAAACAAATTTATGTTAAAAAGATTAACATGATTTTAGGAATAATTGTTGCCCAGACAACACTGATTAACCCTGTTAGTTATTGATAACCTTTAATGTCAGGAATTGCTGTCATATTGTTCCATGACCAGCTATCAAGACTGACAACATGGATTTTCTCTTATTTGGTTATTTGCTCTGGTTATTTTTATCTATGGATAAACAGCTATTATTGTCCATCCTATTGTTTCTTGTTAAGAAAAAAGCTTTTCAATTGGTTTGGTTTACATAGGATGGCAACATTTTTAAGTTGATTCTATGACCTTACTGTCAGCTTGGTACCCCTACCCTAACTACCACTGTCCCTGCACAACTATTCATTTATCTATTTCAGTGTTTTAAATTTATGTTGTTTCTTTTGTCATATTATATCCTAATTAAGACAAAATGTATATTGTATTCCAGATCTATTTATTTAAAGTGCTACAGAAGTGAGAATGTAATGTGAATATTTCAAGGAAATGTAAGAGACAAAGTTAAAAGCAAAGATAAAAAACAGGACAAGAAGTAGAGGAAGTAATTTTTATAGCATACATATCCAAGTCTGAAGTTCAGTTGAATTTGCTGTATTCACTTGTGCACAAATACCCTTGGGAAAGGTATGAATCCATCTCTTCTCCCTCAATCTAAATAAATAGAAGGACAGACCGTGTTCTATAGCCTTGGTTGGCAACCAGTCTACTGCAGAAAGAAATGGCAACCAACTGTGTAAAACTATTCTGTCCAGGCTAATCAGTAATGAACCAAAAACGGTATGATCTCCCAAACATGTATTACATATGGCTCTTAACTGAGTGATATAACTGATAACTATATGTATGGAATGGATTTAATCTGACATATTTTTTATTTATTTTTTAAACATTATTTGTAATGGATACTCATACTTGAGTAGATGTTCTGTTTTTATTATTAAGCAGTATATTTATTTATTGACATCAACCAGCCTGAATATTTGAGAAATCTTGTTAGAAAAATATGCACTCTCAAGTAGTCAAGGCACATCAGATATAATGATGCTTTCCCTTAGAGGACACAATTCGAATCCTACTAGAGGCCACAGATTTTCTAAAAAGATTTCTCTAATATTCAGACTGATAGATGTAAATAAATAAATATATTGTTTAATAAATGAATAAAAACAGAGCATCTACAAAAAATATGATATCCATTACAAATAGCATTTAAACAAATAAATCAAAATATATATATATGTACTACCTGCACAACATTGACCTCATGCTAATTCTCTTGGCAATGGCATGAATTCATCTTCCAGCTACAGGCTAAATAGCAAAGCAGGCTATGATTTCTTCACTATGACAGTCTATGAGAGTAAAAACTGAATTCAAACCATGTCTTTCCAAGTAAGATAATTTTTTATTTTAATCATTTCACTGTATCCAAGACAATAAAGCCACTAAAATACATGAGGTTTCTGAGTAAGAGAGAATATGAAGAAAAACAATATTAATGAGAAAGGAAAATAAAAGAACAAGAATTAAGAAGACAGAAGATAATGATTGACATGGCATTTAAAATCTTGAAGATTAAACTAGACTGGAAAGCAAGAAGCCAGAAAGTTTCACAAGTAAGAAGTGCAAGAGAAGAAATACTGGTTACATCTATAGATATTTTAAGTGTAAACTGAGAAAATTTTGCTGCCAATTTAGTACTGCACTTAAATTCATAATGTCTAGGTACCATGGAGTAAAGTTCATCAGAACAATTACCCTAAATATTTATAGAAAAGGTACAGAGAAGCTATGTTGCAGAAATGGGAAAGTGATTGAAGCCGACATGCCAGGTTGTTCTGATAACATTTCAGATTCTTCTTTAGATTTATCAAGAATCTCTAAATATATAGTAGGAGCACCAGGCCAGATGTGGCAGCAATATTCAAAGCAAGGACAAATGGTAGACCTCAAAATATGTAAGATAGATTCTGTCGAGAAAAACTGTTTAGCACAACACAGTGACCCAACTTTTCTAACACTAGACCGAGCAATTTATTCAATAAAATCTTTCCACTTCATGTCTGTGGAAAACATCAGCCTGAGAAAACATAGTGAGTAACTATCCTGGAGGTTAGCATTAGCCATGCTAGGCGAAAATGATTCTCTAAAATGACTAAAAGTGAGCAGTTTCATTTTAGATGCATTAAAATTAACAAGCCATTCCTTGCCCTAATTAACTACTATAAGTCATTTTTGAAATCATCTACCAATTTGACCATATCAAACTGATCAAATTTATAATTAAGACAGGAGTCTGTCAGCAGCATAGGTACAGAGTTGAGAACTGATAAGGAAGGTCATTGATGAAAATTAGGAAAGAGGTAGGTCCAAGGATAGATCTCTTAGGGGGGTACATGCATTAATGTAAAAATATCTAAAAGACATTATTCATTTCATAACTTCAGAAATACCATTAATTTTCAAATTGTGAAGAAAACCAACATGTCTAAAGCAACAGCTGAGCTTCAGCATTCATATCTAAAGTGTGATAGACTCTTTCTGTAATAATCATTAACACATCAGCAGTTGACCTAGATTAGTGAAAGCCATATTGCTTATCTGAAAGAAGACCAGAAAACTACCAAGTCAGTACCATTCAGATCACCAAAAAGTCAAGACAGTTAATGTCATGGAAGTAAGGAACCAGTAAACTATATACTAAACAAGAAACATAGGATAAAGCTCTACTCCTGTTCAATAAACATGGAAGCAGTACTGGCCAGACAATAGGTGAACCTATCTACTTCTATCAACCTGTTCACAGTACAGAAGTCTGAGCACTTTTATTAAGACACCATCTCTAAGAAGTATTTGTCTATATTTCTGAAATGAGACAGTATTTACACTATTTACATTATTCGGACTATTGTCCTAATCTTCGCTGTCATTTTCACAAGGTTTCAGAAATTGAACGCTCCGGCCTTCTTCAGGTGCTAGGAATTTTGAACCAAACTCTTTATTATAATCACTGAGGTATATCATTCTCATTCTTTGTGAAAGCCACTTTTGGTAGTCATGAGTTATCTCCCTTTAACTTGATGTCATTTGTTCATCACTGCTGTAGCCTGGTATTGAACTCACAACTGTTTGGATTAAGTCACTAGAACTAACCTCAAGGACACATGGCCCAGCGGATATAGACTAACTCATGGCTACCAGAAGTGGCATTGCACAAAGAATGAGAATGATATATCCCAATGATCATATAAAGGGTTCAGCTCAAAATTCTTTGCACCTGAAGAAGACTGGAGCATACAACAGCCAAAACATTGGGAAAATGGCAATGAAGATGGGGACAATAGTCCAAATAATGTAAATAGTGTTATCTCTAGGAAGGTTGGCAAATAAGGTTCTAGATTTCTTCCAAGCCAAGGGGAAATTAATAAATTATTAAAACCTCTGTGAAAGTTATCACAGGAGTTGAAATAAAAGGAATATTAACGGAATATTAACATAAAATTAGATCACATAATCAATTTAAATTGAACAAAAATTTAAAAAAAAAAATACATATATATATATATATATATATATACACACACACAAACACACACATTTTATACTGGACATCAAAACAATGACTTTGTCATCAAACGGAATGCTTATTCTTATTATTATCATAATTTTTGTTTAAATGACAAATATCAGAAATCAATCAATAAATAAATAAGTATGAGAAGAGGAATATCTAAAAACTCTAAAGACCTATGGGTTAAGTCAGATAAATCTAACGATATTTATAAATGTGAACCTTCCTGTTACACCAATCTCCTTAAAAATAAAATAACTAGCTGATACAAAATAGACAGAGAAAACAACACTTTATCTGAAATAGACATTGACACAGTCAAATTTGCTAATGAACTAAAAATTGCTGATAGAATAGGTAAAGTATCTATCAAATATGCTTACATTTTATTTAAAGATCACAAACCTAATTTCCAAAATAAGTTGCAAACAAGACTAATTAATCTGACTAAAAGCGAATTAGGATTAATTTCTAGAGAAATTTTAAAAAATCCAATTGAGAAGTTACAATCTACGTTGCACCCAAACCTCTGGAAAAGCTCCACTGATACCATCAATTGGTTTAATAATATTAAAAATAAATCCAAATCCACTTTCCTTAAATTTTATATTGTAGATTTCTATTCTTCAATATCCAAAGACCTTCTAGGAAGTTGGATTAATTTTGCTAGAAATTATGATGAAACTTCAATAGGGATAGAAAGATTATTTTAGCCGTTAGAAAATCGATCATTACTTTTGACCATTCTACATGGACGAAAGGGCCTAATGATAGTTTTGATTTTCCTATGGGAGCTTATGATTCAGCCCAGGTGGCAGATCTTGTAGGAATCTATATTTTAGACATATTAAGGAGATTTTTGGACCACAAACAGATAGGATTATATTGGGATGATGGGTTAATGTTTATCCCCAATAGCAATGGACCCTTTATGAATAGAACCCATAAAAAGATCACTAGAGCCCTAAATTTTCTCGGTTTTAAGGTTGAAGTTTCTTCCAATCTTAATATTGTTAACTACTTAGATATTATCTTTAACCTAAATGATGGCTCCCACCAGCCTTATCACAAAGAAAATAGTTTACCCTCTTACATTAATATCTCATCTATCACCCAAAAACTATTTTAAAACAGATACCCAATATCATAAATAATTGGATTAACTGTTTATCATCAAACGTCAAAATTTTCAATGAAAATAAAGAAATCTTCAACAAGGCCCTTCAGAAAAGCAAATACGAAAATAAACTAACATATATAAAACCAACTATTAACTCTGAACCATCTAATACCAAATATAAAAATAAATGTAGAAAAAGAAAGATAATATGGTTTAACCACCCCCCATACTGTAGACTAACTAATATTAATATAGAAAAATATTTTCTTAAGATAATAGATAAACATTTCAATACCAACAATCCTCTACAGAAAATCTTTAATAGGAACACATTAAAAATTAGCTTTTCATGTACCCCAAATATGGACGATATTATTAATTCTCACAATAAACAAATTCTAAAAAATTTATATAATACTGATTCAAAGTTTGGAATTTCTAATGATTGCAATTGTAGCACTGTGAGTATCTGCCCGGTGGAAGGTAAATCCACCCAGGTAATCTACGAAGCTCAAATCTCACCATCCAACAACAGAAATAATTACTGGACTTATATTGGTATATCCACAGGCAATTTTAAGCGACGTTATTACAATCATAGATATCCCTTTTCCAACCCAAATCAGAAATACCAAAACAGCCTTTTCAAAAAGATTTTGGATAATGAAGGAAGTAGGGCTAAACCCCATAGTTAGTTGGAAACTGATAGGTTCAGCTCATACCCTTAGAAATTTTCACGATAGATGCAATCTATGTTTACAGAAAAAAATTCAAATATTAAAATACTCAAATCAGCACCTACTCTTGAATTTACGGAAAGAATTTGCTAGCAAATGCTGCCATAAGTTGAAATTTATGAATTTTTATACTTAGGATTTAAATTTTAAATTTAATCTTTGATTTTGGATAATAAATTAATTTTTAAACTAGTATACTTGAACCCCACTACCAATTACTGATCCCAGCCCTACAGATTCCTTCTTTCTTCCTTTTCCTATCTAAATATCTACTATTTAACAAGGAAGAATCTATAGACTAACTATTAGTCCCCATTTTTTTTCCTGTACCTTTATATATTTTATTTTGTTTTTGTGAAGATTCTTATTTCCATTTTGTTGGTCATAACAATTTTACTCATTTAACTTATCTGGGCATTGTTATAATATATATATATATATATATATATATTTTAATTCTAAATCCAATTTACCTTTTATACATAAAGATTAGTATTGGTTAACTTTTATCAGGGCCCTTATAAAAAAAATAAAAATAAAAATAAAATATAATAATTTTGTTCCTTTCCTACTAAGCCGCCTTTAATTAGTTTCTTAAAGTTTTCAAAATAATTAGAATTGAATTTAACTTGTCGAATATCCATCAGCTTTTTAAGTAAATTATGTTCAGGAATGTGTGTGTGTGTGTGTGTGTGTGTGTGTGTGTGTGTGTGTGTGTGTGTGTGTGTGTGTGTGTGTGTGTGTGTGTGTTTTGTTTTTTTTATATATGTGTGTACACTTGTAGAATTAATCTACTCTTAAAGTTAATATTTTTATTTTATTTTCATATCTAAAATTTGAGATTTATATTTAAATTTAGATTTGTATGTCAAAATTTTTTTTCTATAAAATTTGTCCCATTTATTTAAACAAAAAATCGCTTTGGTATAGTTTGTTTCAATATGAATGATAACAATTTCCCTTGTTTCTATGATAAAAATTTTTTTTCCTGTTTTCTTTTCTTAACTTACTCCCCTGTCAACCACCCGTTTCCCCATTTACTTTTACCTTTTTCCTTTCCTTTCCTTTTTCCTTTCCTTTCCTTTTTCCTTTCCTTTCCTTTTTCCCCCTACTACTTCTATTTGCCTAGACATGGCTAAATTTCAACTTTTAAATTCTAAACTCAGTTAAGAAAAAGAGGGGCTTCTAAAAATAGACATAGGTATCTGTCTGCTTCCCTGTTTACTTTTTTAAATTATTAATCCCACCCCTTTTAATTTTCTGTGATGAAAATTTTTTTGGACTTCTGCTGGTATAAAATCTTTAGTCATTTTAATTTGTGAATAAATATTCGTTGCTAAAAAAGATGTGAGATTTTTCTCGTAGAAATCAGTATTCAATGAATTTGAACGTCGAAATTTTGTTTTATTTTATATATATATAAAATAATATACTTCTCTCATTAGGTAGTAGCTCAAAAGCATCCAGGGTTACTTTTGCTTAGGCCTTTGATGTAAGTGTAAATATAGGCCAAACACTATATATATATATATGCAGATCTGTTTTGCTGTATCACAGCTCATCAGTACAATTAGATATCCGATTGCTTCTAGCCAGGATTGAAACCCAACCGAATTGACATCTGTCAGTTATTCTACCCCTGAACTATGGGCACTTGGTAGAGGAAGGTGAACTTTAGCATGTTATCTACAATGTAAGCACCCACCAGTAGCCAAGAGTGTTCAAATTCATTACTGAATGAACGATGTATAGATATGTCACAATGTACAATTAATTTATAACTATATATATATATGTGTGTGTGTGTGTGTGTGTCTATATATATATATAGACACACACACACACACACACACACATATACATATATATATATATATATATATATTGACTTCTTGATGTCATGGGAATGATACCTAGTCTCATGTAGGACCATTTCTAATCAAGAAAAGTACAGTAACTTGACATAGCATAAATTTCACATGATTTGAAAACCTCTGAAGAGGTAGGATCACCACTATGAACAGTGTTTCATGGTCTCATGGGCTCTGAGTACACACAAACCCAAAGCTGGAACTGTGAATCATCACATTATGTCCTTAACTGCCATTCCTTCAAAATCAAATTAGTAATATCACAAGCCCAGGTAAGGCAGCATGCCCAGTATTGTAGAGTTAATCTAACATGTTTCACTTTAACAAGCTTCTTCAGAGATTCTTTAAAGATGAATGATTTACAAATCTAAGAGACAGTATGTTGACTGAGGTATGGTTTCATTGGTCAGATACATGTCATATGCGATAAAGCAATGTATGAATAGTAAATGTAGAAGAAAAACTTGTGTCTGTTTAAGTGTGTGTGCTAACAATTAATAAAAACATTAGATGTTTATTATGAATGTAAGTATATGTAAGTAAGAATATGCAGAATATGCAGCCCTAATTATTTGTCTGAAGAAGAGAGATATATTGAACAAACATGTAAACTACTCTACTATCTACACTATTTCATTCTCAACATCTAGAAACATTCTTATAAAATACACAAAACCAAAAAACAAATACCCCCCCCCCCAATAAATCACACAAATTTCATAAGACTACCTTCCAACAATTTTTTATGTGAACTCTTAAACAAATGAACTATCCCAAAGACTAGAATTGTTATCACTACCTCCAAAACTATTGATGATATTATCAGATTAAAAAAGGCACCAAGCACCAATTTAAATGCCAGGATTACAAAATACAGTGTCTACAGTGTAATAACATATATATATATATAGGGGAAACATCACGAAATCTAAAAGAGACATAAGTTTGTACAGACATTTCAACTCCCTTGTATTGCATCAAAATAACATAGGACACAATTTTGATTTCTCAAATGTCAGTTTAATAAAAAAAACAAAAACCCTTTAAGGAGAAAGTACATTAAAAACGTATTAATAATATCACTACCAACCATATACATGCAATAAAACATTACATTACTTTCAAATTTTTTCACAAATACATAATTCATGAATCCAAAATACAAATAGATATTATTAAATAAGTTAAAGATAGTTCCTTGTATTCTATGCAGCTTGACACGCATTATTTTTAATATAAACAAATAAAAAAAGAAATCATTAATGTATTCACTTGTAACTAGATTCATCATAACTGCAATTAAGTTGAAAAAGGTATTAAAAATATAATTTGCTAGGATATAGCACTTGATGATAGTAATAAATGTCTAAAATTATAAAGAATTTAAAACATCTAATCCAATCACTATAAGTAACAAAAGATTTCAAAAATAATCTTTATATAAAAACAATTTTGTTTATGTATTCCCTTTTCTACCTTCAGAACTAATAGCAAAAATTAAATTCCCTTAAATGTTGGTCATAACAACTACACTTTCTGATAGGTTAACATGCCACTAATCAACATTTAGTCTAACTAGTGCATATATTAATTACATCATCATGAACAACTAAAATATAAATAACATAAGTAGATAATGCCAGAAAACTATAGAATAGACACTATAAAGAAAAACTCAAAATACAAATAAAAAAACAATAACAACTCAATATGATAGTCTTGTCTCTGTCAATCTGATGCATATTTTTTTTCCTCTCAATCATTTTATTTGTGATTTGGTTTTAAGTGTTTTAGTTATAAATCATCTTCAGACATATTCATTCACTCGTCTCCTGACCTACCCTTTCACAACCCTATTATGATATGAATTTGACTGGATGTTTGCATCCACCAAAAAGCCTTTTGATTAAGGTGTGTTTATTACCTAGGATGCAAAGGAACACTTCAATATACTAACATAAAATTATACTGTTCAAAACTTAATATTATCAATAATAATATGAAGAAATACATGATTGTTTGATGATGAGAAAAACATTGAATAGAAAATATATCAAAAAACTACATTATTATGAGGCAAACACAATTTTAGTAAAATTGAATCACATTTAATTCCTCTCCTTAATTCAAAGTAATCACTTCTGCTTTATAATTCATAATTATTTGTTTATTATTTGCATTGATACTAAATAAGAATCAAATGCAGTCTATAATCTAGCCTGGATAAACAATTCAATAAGTGTCATATATGAATAAATGTCACTGCCAACTCTTGATTTTGAACTCATCTTCAAGTAATTAGAGGTATCGTGCTGCTGGGATCACGCAATGTGTAAAAACAATATATATATATATATATATGGGTATATAATAAGCATTCAGTGAATTAGCATTGAGAAAGGATGTGCATAAGTGGTGCAGTGGATATCGGCTCGGAACGAGAAATCGGGGAGCTGAGTTCAAATTCCAGCTGAATTCATTGCATTCACTTATGCGCAAATACCCTTGGGAAAGGTATTAATCCATCTATTCCTTCCAATTATGGGTTAAATAACAGGACAGATTGGGTTCTATATCCTTGGTTGGCAACCAGTCTACCGCAGAAAGAAATGGCAACCTACTGCGGGATAATCTTCTGCCCAGTCAGTCATGTCTCTTTCAAGACATGATCGCCCAAGTGTGTATCATGTATGGTACTTAACTGACTGAATCCAAGCTCCACGTGCCCTCCCCCAAGCTTTGCCTCTCTCTCAAGAGGGGGCTGAGTTTATTGCTCAGTGCCTAAGTCGTCCCCAAAAGGGGAAGTGCCGAGGGGGTTTGGGAACTTCTCTACGGTACTGTCAATAAACCCACGTTAAACTAACCTTCTGTAATGTCTGTTGCATGGTGGACGCACCGGTGAATATCATTAGCGTTGAGAAGAGCGCTAGTCAGAATTTGTTGGACTCTCTGCCTTCAAGAAGAGAAGAAACTACACTGGGGAAAAATAGACAAAAAGTTTTGCCCGAGCTTAAAGGCTCGGATTTCCCATTTTAAAAATGCCTTTTGCCACATTCAACCTCAGTGTTGTGGGGGTGGGGGAGGCAGATAAATATCCTTAACATTGAGAAGAATAAGTGTCTGACACAGTATTGTTTGAAGACGTTATTATTCTTGTATCTGTGATTTTACAAAGTTACTTTATAAAAGTGGCGACGACTATTCGTTTGAACCTACACGAGGAAACAAGAAAAAAGTATCCTAGAATAAAAAGCATCGTAATACTCAGTTAATATTTACGACTTCACAAAAGAGACTTCATATTCACATGACTACAAAGAAATAACCAGTTATTCAAAAATTAATCTACAAAATATTCAGCGGAGTACAGCAAAATAGAAGAATTAAAGTTATCATGATTCAAATATTGGCACTACAAAAGCAACAAGAACAACAATTGCAGAAGCAAAAGCAAGCATGAATAGCAAGTACAATGACAGCTTATTAAAGAAGATATGAAAGGACCTTCTAAGGAATTGTTTGCATTGGAATGATGAAATGTTTGTTTATTATTAAAGAAATTGTCTCCTACTGAACATGAAAAGTATGCAAATTTTATTTTGACAAAAAATACCAGGTGAAATAGGTTTTGATAAAACTGTTGCAATACTATCAAAAATTTTTGGTGATAGGAGTTCATTATTTAATACACAATGGCAATGTCTTAACTTAGTAAAGTGCAACGCTGAAGATTTTGTCACTTATGAAGGAGTCATGAATTGAGAATGTGAGTTCAATTTAAATGAATTAACTTTGGGTTTATTTAAATGCTTTTCATATTCATACAGGGCTTAACTTCTAATAAGGATGCAGGAATAAGATCCAGGATAATTGCTAAATTAGAAATGGATCCCAAATTAACTCTCCAGAAAATAGCAAAAGTGTGTTAAGGTATTGTAAATCAAAAACTCTATACTACCACAAGGATTGAGGAAAGATACATTTCACAAGTACATGGAGTCTGACCATCTATAAACGTTTTTTAAATCATAACAGAACAGTAAAAAATACTTTATATTTGTGACGGTTGTGGAGGTGAGCATTTCAAAGTAATTGTTTTTCAAGAACAAAAAATGATAAAAATGTGGGAGGGTAGGACACAAAAGTAATTGTTGCAAATACCAAAAATAGAGAAAAAATAAAACGTATGTGAACATGATAAATACATGGAGTAAAGACAAAAAGATTAAGAAGACTTCAAATGTGTTTTTAACTGAGTTAGAAACATCTCAAAAGAGTAAATTTGTTTTTGTGGAAATTAACAATGTCCAAAAACTACAACTGGATACAAGATCTGATATCACTATCATAAATGAACAAACATAGAGAAAAATGGAAAAAAAACAGTTTATTGAATTCTAATAAAGTTGCACATGAAGTTACAGGAAATAGATTGAACATTTCTGGGTGAATTCACCTGTAATATTTCTTTAGTGGAAAAACCAAGAAAGCAGTGATGTCTGATTAAAGTATACTGCTAATTTATTGGGACAGATTGGATTGCATTATTTGAACTTTGGGATCTTCTAGTTAACTCTTTTTGTAAAAATAAATAAATATTTCCTCCAGTACTAATACGGCAACTGAAAAATTAAAGAATGAATTGAAAACAAGTTTTCCAGAAGTTTTCTCAGAAGGTCTAGGGACATGCACAAAAGCTAAAGCTTAATTTGAAGTAAAAGAGAGTGTAACACCGACATTTAATTAAAAAATGACTGCACCTTTTGCAACCTTAGAACCAATTAATAATGAATTAGAGAGACTAGAAAAATTAGGTGTTATCTCAAAAATAGACTATTACAAATGGGCATCACCAACAGCTTACGTTAAAAAAGAAATAATAAAATCCGCGTATGTGCTGATTTTTCAACGGGGCTAAATGAAGGTTTGAAACAACATAACTACCTGTTGCAAAGTCCAGAGGAAATTTTTGCCAAATTAAACGATGGTAAATATTTTCTAAATTGGACCTGTCAGACGTTTATCTACAAGTACTAGTCAATGAAGAGTTTTCAAAACCATTAACAGTTAACATTCATAGAGGACTATACAAATTATACTATACTTCCTTTCGCTATAAAGGTAGCACCAAGCATATTCCAACAGATTATGGATACAATGCTTGCCAGTTCGGATTGTGCAAAAGCATATTTAGATGATGTACTTATTAAAAGTGAGACTCGAAAGCAACATACGGAAGATGTAAAAAAAAGTATTTGAAAGAATTAAAGAAAACGGTTTTAAGATCAGTGAAGGAAAATGCGAGTAGTTTATGTCCAGAATGAAATATCTAAGATGTAAACAGTAGACGACCAGATCGATGCAAACGGTAGACGACTGGATCTTTCATGGGCGAACACAATAAAAGACATGCCCGCCATAACAGATGGAGCAAAGTTACAAGCATTTTTAGGGTTTTCTAATTACTATCATGTATATATACCATGCATTGGTCAAAGTGCTTTTGAAGAGATTAAGAAAGTTTTAATATCTGACTTGTCACGAGCTCATTTTGACCCTAAATTAAAGATAGTGGTTGCATCTGATGCCAGTGATTCGAGTATTGGAGTGGTGATACTGCACTAATATTTGAACGGAAAAACTAAACCAATAGCTCATACTTCAAGATCATTAATTGCAGCTGAAAAAAGCTACAGCCAGTTAGAAAAGTTAGCATTGGCCACCATATTTGCCATGAAAAAATCTCATAAATTCATACATGGTAGAGAATTCATACTACAGACAGATCATCTTCTATCATTATCTATATATGGATTGAAAAAGGGTGTTTACATACATACAACAAATAGACAGCAGCACTGGAGAACTATCCTATTGACTATAGTTATAAAATGGATTTCTACCCTCCCAAAAATTAAGTCATGCAGACGGATTATCTAGCTTAATCCCAAAATTTTGCAAACCACTTGAGTACACATTAATTGCTGCGATAAGGGCTGAAAATGAAATTAATAATGTATTATACGATACTGTACGAGAACACTGGAAGAAAAAAAAATTAGTTGGAAAAAGATGACTTTATACATATAGAATACATATAGATTCACAGAACAGTCAAACAGAGTATATTATCTAGTAGTCGATAGTTACACTAAAAGACCAGAAATATTAAAATGTAGAAAACTGACTACCGCAGTAATGATAAATTTCCTACGCGGGATTTTTGCATGGTTCGGTGTACCTGATACTATTGTTTCAGATAACAGGATACAATTCACATTTAGTGAATGTAAGGCTTTCTGTAAATCATTAGCAGAAGAACATATTACAACTCCCCCTTATCACTCAAGATCAAATGGACAAGCGGAACAGTTTGTCATTATATTTAAAAGGGCACTAAAAAATCATAGGGAGAGGAGAAAGATGAAGTAATGCTGCAACAATTACTGAGTATTTTTAAAATAGCAACAAACCCGAACACCATGTTTGAAATGTTGCCTGCATAGTTGATGTTCGTCAGGAAGATTAAGTTTGTTTTTAAATTATTACAAGAACATAAGGCGAGAGCATCAAGAAATAACAATATAAGTAAATAGTTCAAACTATTTTTAAAGATGTATCCATATAGAAAAGAATTCTGAGAAGATGGCATTATAAAAAAAACGAATCAGCAAAATGACATACATGGTACAGTGACAAAAGTGGGAACATAAGCAACACTGATTCACTGATAAAATGCTGATTCACTGATTTAAAAAGTCTCTGAAAAGAGGTACCTATGGAAATTTTGTATGTTCCCATGCCATCAAAAATTGTTGAAGCAAGGTTTTATAGTAAGAGAAAAAGTATAGCAGCAGGATTTCTAAACATTAAACCAAAGCTGAAGAAATATAGACTCCAGAGGAAATCATCTCAATGGGGAGGTATCATGTAGGAATAAAGTGTTGCTGCTGACACTTGGTTTTGAACACAGATCACCAGAGAGCAAACGCAGTCAACCTCATCTTGATATAATTAGAGGTATCATGTTGCTGGGATCACATGACATGTAAAAACAATATATATATATATATATATATATACGGGTATAGTATTTGGTGGATTAACATTGAGAAGAATAAGTGTCTGAGACTGAAGATGTTATTATTTTTGTATCTGTGACTTTACAAAGTGACAACAAAAATAAGTAAAAATAATGTAAAAAAATGTGTTATTTTTCTTAATCTAAATAGAAATGTTTACTAGTTGCTGGTGATTTGATTGGTCAATGACAACAATACCAAATGCATTCAAGTCCTCATTAAGTTGCATGATAGTTTCTGCTTTTTCTGAAGAAAGCCTTGTAATTTTGGATTTTTAATCTTGTGATGGATTGCCACATAAAATAGGAATTAATGAATGTATAGAAATAGAAATGATTTGGAAACCACAATCAATTCAATGGAGAGATGAAAGCACAAATCCCATTAAAGAAGATCTGATTTCACAAGAACTTTGTATTTGCATATATTCATTATTGTTCACCTCATTCATTATTAGAAAGTCTCTGATAAGTGAAAAAGAAGGAAAGTGAACACCATATATTATCATATTACCTTAAATCATAGGTATTATTATTATTATTATTATATTGCCAATCACAGTAAGACAACAGAAATGAAAAAATTTGAATGCAGAGTAAAACATTATTATTTCTTATCCACATCATTCCAAAATATATTTATTTCTACCATGAAGTAGATCGTTGTATTTATCATCTACTTCTGAAAATGTATATAAAAAAATTACTCAACCAAAAGATTTTTTTATAAACTGATGCATTGAAAATAAGAAGTAAGGTTAAAAAAGAAAAATATTTTCAGTGTACTTATAATATTCATAGGAACAACTCACTGACCGAAAGTAACATTGGTCAGCATCCACAAAGTTCAAATTTACAAGAATCTTGCCAAATTGAGGCTACATAATGTTCTCTTCTGACGCCTGGGATCACATAAAAAATATAATAACTGTTAAAAATCCTTGTCTGTAGATCAAAGGAAGCATCCATCAAGAATCTTTCTTTTATTTTGGTGTATTTGTGTGTGAGTGCTTGTAATGAATTTGTATACTAATAAATGCGCAGTGATGTGTGCACTTTGAATGGTCCATCAATATCATTGGCTGGTTCAGTCATTGGTTGGCCAGTCTTATTGCCTTTTGTGTGATCAGGGCTAATGGCCAGCATCCCCTCTGATCTAACTCCCCAACTAAATCAGGCACTCAACTGCTTCCTCTTCAATCATAATTCACACGCACAAAACTTCTGAAAAACAAATGGCTGCTAGTAAAATAACTTTTGGCTAAAAAGTAAAAAACAGTTATTTAATCATATGGCTCCTAAAGTAAGATATATATATCTGTGTGTGTGTGTGTGTGTGTGTGTGTATCTTTATAAAATATAAATCTGTAGATCTTCAAACAAGTTTTTCCTAAGTTATCAAATTATAATTTTTGATTATTATTTAATTAAAAGATTAATATTTTTGATCAAGTGACTATATAGATATAAAATTATTTACTTCAGTAATCAATATTCATTCATATAATATGAACAAGCACAAATTAATACTATAGCCATGACCTATCAAGAGACTTGAACTGATGATGTGATTTCACTTTACACACAGACCATTCTTAGTCAGAGAATGCATCTAAGAAAATCCCATTTATTTATTTATGTAGTTCTTCTGTGAAGTCAGTAATTGTCAATACCACAGACATTGACATAAACATCATCATTTCAATTCAGTGTTACAAGATTACATTTGTGAGAATTCATGTCATGTTTTAATTTATCACTTTTCCTTTATCTACTGAGGAAGTAAAAAAGATGCAAGAATATTTTGAACAAGCATTTTGAAATATAACAACTATTTTTTATCTTTGAAACTTAGAAACTTCATGTACGTCTATATGAGAGAAAACATGCATGCATATTGATGTAAGTTTGCATGTTTGTCTGCAGGTTCAAAAGTGATTTAATATAGTCAGTATTTATGTTCACTGTAATGTTTACTTTAAAACAAATATATTGGGATAATGTCTTCAAGAATAATGGCCAGTTTCAAACAATAAATAATTATTTCATGTAAGTGATAAGATCAAGAAATCAAATTGGATACACCAAATGCATTTCACAAAGGCATTTTCTTTTTGCTTTTATCAGAAAAGATAAATATTGGAATAGATTATAAATTTATTTAGCAGAAACTTTGGCAGACATAATTATTGATATTTAGCAAGTTGAAGCCTTGTTTAAAAGTTGTAATGAAATTTAAACATCAAAGGTAATTTCTTTGAAATATTTGGTATATCTCTCACCTACATATTTATAAAGTCATTGTACATTTATACTATTGAATATGTATGTGTGTGTGTGTGTGTGTGTGTGTGTGTGTGTGTGTGTGTGTGTGTGTGTGTGTGTGTGTCTTTGTAAAGCATTTTATATGGGCAGTGGCCAATAAGTGTGTCTTGCATGCCATTGCTTTCTTTTGTCAATCTTTGCAACTTAGTGTCAGACAAAGCAAAATACAGTATCACTTTGCATATATATGTACACATAAATATATACATACTTGCACACATACAGTATTTTTCACTCTCTCTCTCTCTCTCTCTCTCTTTAATGGCATGCAGTCTTTTTCACTCTCTCTCTCTCTCTTTAATGAACATGTTATTATTATACAATGAGGTTATAAAAATTGAATTAAAGAATGACATAGTATATTTTACACTTATTCTTCATGCAAGGTATTTCATTGATGTTGAACAATCATATTGAATAACTAGAAAAATGAAAAATACCTTGTCTCTTTATATTTGTGAATTTTATTTCCTTTTTATCCCCTTCTTCCTCAACTTGTATTTAATGAATGAATACAAAATACCCTAAGTAATCAATAATAAATAATGAATTAAAAGTTAACAAACAACCCTATCCAATATCTATAAAATAACCCCATTCTGGCCCATAATAATTTTTTTTTATAATTGTTTCACCCCAAGCAAGGCATTACTGCCACTGGCAGAGTGAAGAAAAAGAGGAACAGGTCACAGGTAGAATTGTAGAGTGGGTCAGAGAAGGATGGAAACACTGGTGTAAAGAGATCTGCATGAGATTAGAGTTTAAAAGGGAGAACAAGATACAGGAGGTGCCAGAGAAAGAATGGGAGTCCAGAAGATAAGAGATGTCAATTGACATTTAAATTTCTCCTTAAAAGACTATGGAGTAATTTAAAATATAATCATTCATGCCAATCCAGTAACCATTATAATAACACAATAAAACAGAAATACATGATCTTGCTACATATAATACCCCATGGACTATCTGATAAAATAGTGAAGTTACCACCTAAAGTCCATGGTCTGAATATTTTGTTGAGACCAGACTGTTACCACTCAATGCTGACTTAAATGTCTACTCAAGTATATATATATATATATATATATATATATATATATATATATATTATTACTTCAAAACATTATTTTTAGTAGATACCCATATTTGAGTCAATGCTCACTTATTTTAAACTGTATTTCATCTACTAGTCTGTGCAATCAAGAAATAAAGAAAATGTGCCCTCTGAACTTGTCCCCCAACTTTGCAAGAGTAACCGCTATCTGAACTGGTGTACATTTATGACTCAGCTATGAAGAGCTTCACAACAAAGCAAGGTCATATTTTCTCTCTTTAAAGCTTACTCAGTTGTTCAAATTTTTCTCAAATGTATATCTGCGCAGCTTCATATCTGAAATGCAAACACTGCAATTTCTAAAGAATTTATATATTTTATTTTTTAATCCAACATATTTTCATTACTTCAAACATTATTTTTAGTGGATACCTGTGTTTGAGTAGATGCTCTGTTTATTTTAAAAGGTATTCATTTTGTAGGTGTAGATATGTATTTTGAAAAAATCTGAACACATGAGTGTGCTCTAAAGGCGAAATAAAAACTTGCTTTATTGTGAATCTCTTCATAGCTGAGTGATAAAAGCCCACCAGATCAGATAATGGTTCCTCTTGAGTAATTTTTTTCTGTCAAGCATCTTAAATTTACTTCAGATTGTAGTAGAAAGCAGTTCATAATGGTATATCATTCTTTACCTCTTACTACTGTATAATTATTCAATAATGTTACTATTTCTAAGAAGTTGTTTATGAGACTATGTCACTGGAATTGTCTAACAAGCAAATGTTTTTTCACTTCAGGAAATATGGGGAAGATGTTTGCACGAAGAGCACAATGACATATGCAATGTCCACAGTTAATTTCTTTTCTGCTTTGAACTGAAAACAAGAATCATTATGTATTGTGGTTTTGTGGATAAGTAAGAAAAAAGAAAGGAAAATCATGAAGAAAAAGGGTTAGAAATAAAAATGAAATAAAATATCATACAATAGCAAGACTAACTGAATATAAAATTAATAAATGAAAGCTGAAAGAAAGAAAAAATTGCAGAAGATAAAAAAGTAAAGGAAAAAACCTGGAAAATAAAAACTGAAAAATGAAGAGGATAGTGATAAAGAGCAAATGTCAAAAAGCCAAAGATCATTTCTTAATAAGAGAATATTGTTGACTGTGATAAGAAAAAATCTTTGTGTTATCAATCTTAATTAAAAACAAAACAAATCTGAAGCAAAGAATGAAAAAGAGATTAGAAAATTCCATTTGGAATAACTACTAAAAACATCCCCCTCCCCAAATTTACAGACAAATCCTATAGATGCACGTTGGGATTTCTTCCTAAAAAATTAAAATGGACCAATTCTCAGTCTCATTCACTATATCTTTTTGCTCTTTCTTGTTTTGAAGTCATAACAATCAATTCACTGTATCCCTTTTGTATGTGGACACCATTCTTATTTTATGAACATTTGCCTTATTAGTGTTGCTTCACCAAGTTTTGACTAACATATATATATTGTTTGTTTAGCATTATTTTGCACTGTTCTTTTTCTTCACTTTTTCATTGTTTATATAAATAACTTTGATCCAAAAGGAAAAGTAGGAAAGTAAATCCCAAAGACCTGATCCTAATTAATATTAATATTTTAATATTAAAAAATGATACAGGTGGAGAGCTCAATGTAATTAAAATTACAAAGCCAATTGAGTGAGTTTCATAAATTACCTGTGTGGATTTACATTTGCCCTCCACCGGGCAGGCATCCACGGAGCTACAATTGCATTTGTTTAAAATTCCGAACTCAGAGTCAGTATTACATAAATTCTTTAGAATTTGCCTATTATGAGAATTTATAATGTTGTCTATATTTGAGGTACAAGTGTAGCTGATTTTTAGAGTGTTCCTCTAAAAATCAAATTTTTATTTTCAAATTTTTATTTTCAAATTTTTTCACTTACAACTCAATCTAAAAGTAAAATTGTCCAAAATTTAAAAATAGACATTGATTGTTCACCGAATTTTTTTTGTGATGTAAATTCTTAACCTTCAATTTTTTAATTCTTTTTTATTTCATTTTGAAATGTGAATCTCTCTTAGGGATTTCATTCTGAAATGATCATTCAACAGTTTTGAACATCGAAACTTATTTTATTTTATATATATATATATATATATATATATATATAGTCATCTACAGACAGATCTGTTTCAGCTCATCAGTATGGTTAATCATCCAATTGCTTCTAGCTAGGATTGAAACTCAACTGAATTGACATCAGTCGGCAATTCTACCTCTGAGCTATGGGTGCTCAGTAGAGGAAGGTGAACTTTAGAGTGTTATATACAATGTAAACACACGCCAGTAGCCGAGAGTGTTCAAATTCATTAGAAGACAGAAAAGAAACAAATACTTTTTTGATCTTAATTGATATATTTAATCAAGATATTTCTCTTGTTAACATAATTTCCTCTATTCAGCAAATTATTGGTCCCTCTGGTATAAAATTCTCTATATTTCAATACAAAGAAACATTTAATATCAGTTTTAACTTCTTCACTATTAATGTTTTATCTCTAAGAAATGTTGTAATGATCTGAAAAGTTGATAGTCAAATGAAGCAAAGCCAGCAGAAATCTTCCATATTTTGACCCATAATATTCTTTTTGAGTCACTTGATCACTATTTGAGCTTGCATTAACATAAAAGAGCAACATACTATCATGTTTAAGCAATAATGGGAATTTTTCTGCAAATTTTTCTGCAATTTTTCTCATAGAAGAAAATATTTCTCCACATGAACTGCACTTTGTCTTCATCTGTTTTTATGACAGGCAACACTTTTTTCATATCTCACCAAACACTGGGCATAACTTTTCTAATGTAGTCTGGTTTGGGGATTGAGTTTCTTTTCTCATTGGTTGCTAACCCTTTTCATTGGATATGATTATAGAGAACCCACTTTTTGTCAGTGGTGATGATTCTACTCAGAAAAAGTTTGCTAGCAAATTTACTCTTCAATGTAAAGCAGAGGGCAACTCTTTGTTTAAACTAAGAAATAGTCAAATGAAAGATCCGTTGACCAAGTGTAGACACTTTCTAAGTTCATCAATGTGTTTCTTGACCAACATAGGACTTGTGACTTTGATAATTTATGTGCAGCTTACAGTTTGCAGAAAATCAATATCAAAAGAACTTAGTTGTGCACTAAAAAAAGAGAGAATTTCCAATTGAAACTTGCCAAACTTTAGTTAGCATAACTAGGCAACTAAAACTTTATCTTAATTGGCAGAATGAAGATTTCTTGTTACTCTTTTTGAATTCATACAATGTCTGATTTAAATCAATCTAAAATCATTTGAAAGGAGTAAAATCAGTACAAAATTTAATCTCTCTGATATTTAGTAATCTGCAGAGTAAGAAAAAACGTTAGAATGTAAAAATTAATAGCTATTTTACCGTTAATATTTGAAAAGTATCCTTAAAGTAATCATGTCAAAAATGTGACATAACTTTATTTCCAACATATTTCTTACTTTTCTCTTGCTTATCATTGAAATATCAACAGTTTTTTTATATTCATCTTGTCTTCTAAGTGATGATGTTTATTCAAGCAAAGTTAATGCAAAACACTAGTGAGCAAGAATAAGATGTGATTAATAGTCAGCTAAATTCTAAGTACTGCACTGTCATCACACTTGAAAGATTTAAAACAATTTGTATATGTATGGGACTAAATTTCTGGCAGTTGCACACATCTCAATGGTATTCAGTTCATGTAACCTGTTTGACAGATGTGCAACAAATGATACATGTACCTTGCAAACACTATGATGCATAATTTATTTATCTGGTAATTCCTTTAAATTTCTACTCATATATCATTTTTATAATTCTTCCAAATTTTTCTCAGCACTTATAGAGATATGCTTTTGAAATTTCTACTCAATTATTTGGATACACTCTAATTTTCCAAATCTATACATCAACATTATTTAGTTATATTCTTCAAATCTCTACTCAACTCTTAATTTTCTTTCATAACAAAGTTACTAGTCAATTTTTATTTTCTTTTTTCATGCAAATATCTAATCTATTTATTATTTTTATATAATCTCTAAATTTCTGCTTGTGCATTATTTTTTCATTTTTCCAAATTTCTACTCAAATTTTTATATTCTCTTCAAATTTCTACGCATCTATTACTTTGATATGATCACCAATTTTCTATTCATTATTTTTTCATTCTCTGAATATCAACTGCTCTATATTTTTAATGTTCTCTTGAAATTTATATAATTGATTCTTTTGTCCATTCTTCCAAAAATCTCCTTATTTATTTTTCAGATGTTATATTCTTCAAATTTCTACTTATCAATTATTTTTATATTCTTTCCAAATTTCTCTTTTCTCAAGTTCTATTTTAGTATAGTCTCTGCAAAAATTATTTTCTTAAATGACATATCATTTTGTACTTTATTCACCAGCCAAAATATATATGTTGTGCTTTTTCATTTTTCAAATCTCTATTCCCACAATTTTCTGCCTTGGTCTTAAACACTAACTAATAAATTATATTTGCTGTAATAGATTTCTCTCCTTCTGGAATCATAAATTATAATATATGATCAGACAATTATTAATCTGTTATAATTTAATCGATATCTATAAAGTTCTCTTCTTTAGTCTATTTCTGTTTGTACTTCTTCCCTGCTACATTTCTAAATTATTCCAGCCATCTTTTTGAATTGACTATTGTTCATTTCAAATTTATAGCATATTTCTTTTATCTATTTATTTATTTTATCAATATTAAAAGGCTTGAATTGTGGCTTCTATACAAGTGACTAACATTATATTGTAACACAAGTATGGTTTTAAGCAAGAAATGTCTTCTGCTTGTATTTATTTGTGAATGATTAATTTAATAAATACAGCCTCCATAATGAGTAAGTCCATAAAATACAACAGAGCATATATGTCAAAGATGTTTACAGAAAATTTCCTTCACACTTGTAAACTAAAAAGTCTAATTATTATTACTAAATACATTATCAATCAATTTAAAATTATTTTTAATAATAAATCACAAATATTGATGGAAATATATTTGCTTATTGTTTTTTATTAATTTTTAATGACAAAATATTTCATTTTTTCTAGTAATGCAAGATATCATTTATTAATTCCGTTTATTAAACCATTCATACCTATTTTTATTTCAGCTGAATATTGAAGTATTTTTATGTCACAAGTCAAAATTATACAAGCATGATTTGGTATGTGAACAAAATGTCTGAAATCTTTTCACTCTCGTAAAACTTTGTAAACCCTCAAATCTCAGAAGAAATGTTATTGAATTCCAGTTGGTTCAAGAACCACTACTGGCTAACATTTTAATGTAACTGGATATAGATGACTTCTCTGTTCCCATGTTGGATGGTCTTTATTGACATATATAAGAGGCAATACTTACTTTTGTTTGAAACTTAACACAGTTGAAGAAGCAAAAGCAGTTGTGAGTGGCTGTTATTGTTTGGAATGGAAAAAAGAGTGATGGATGAATTTGACTAGAAATCAAGTATTGTTGACATGTGCTGGAGTTGTGTGCCCTTTGATATATACTGACAACTGTTCAAGGGCAGTCAACGAAATGTGGAATATTTTTGAAAAGGTAAAAAGTAAATGAAAATGAATAATATTAGAAAAAATGGAAAGTGTGAGAAAGATCAAATATTTGAAAATGGAGTAAAGTAGAAAGAGAATATTTACCAAATTGTGGGTGAGTGTAAATGAGACAAAAATTAATGGGAGCAGAAGAGTAAAGAAAGAACTGAGCAAACAAAAAGTAGGGAAAAAAGAAAGGAATATTTTCACATCTTGCTATTTTATGGTTTCTGATTTCTAACTTTGAAATTTTAAGAATGCTTTTTTTATCAGTTGGTCCTCTTAAAAGTCATTGAAAATGTTTTGGGGCTTGTGTGTGCGTGGTGGCCCATTGGATATCGGCTCACAATGAGAAATTGGGGAGCCGAGTTCGAATTCCAGTTGAATTCATCGCATTCACTTACGTGCAAATACCCTTGGAGAAGGTATTAATCCATCTCTTCCTTCCAGTTATGGGTTAAATAACAGGACAGATTGGGTTCTATAGCGTTGGCTGGCAACCAGTCTACCGCAGAAAGCAATGGCAAACTACTGTGGGATAATCTTCTGCCCAGTCAGTCATGTCTCTTTCGAGACATGATCGCCCAAGCATGTTTCACGTATGGCACTTAACTGACTGACTGACTGACTGACTGACTGTGTAAAAAATGCTATGTTCATCTTGCCATTCCCTGTTTATTTATATGTGAGAAATTTAAAGACAGTGAGGAAGTGATGAAAAGTGAAAACAAAAAGAGTAAAAAGAATAAAACATAAAAAATATAAACAGCAAAAAAGAATAAATACATTCTTCTTCTGTGTGCTATAACCCTTCATGATGTGGTCAGTCATGGTTCTTCCAACTTGCTGTCCCTTGTAGCACCTCTTAGCAATGTTTATCTTTTTGCTATCTCTCTTAATCCCAGTTCTGCCAACTATATATGCAAGCTCATAGGTAGGTTATTTGCTGCTTTCCACTGTCTCTCTTGTCTTCAACATGACCTGTGAATGTTAAATTTTCCAAATCCTCTTCCCTCACTATATGCCCTAGAGATTTCAACTGCCTCTTTCTGATGTTAAGTATAATATCCTTTTTGTTTCCATTTCTGTAAAAATTAGTTGTTGATCTCATGTTCAGTCCATAGTATTCTTAACATCCTTCTGTAGAACTACATTTCTGTTACCTCAAGTCTTTTTTCAAAGAGATTGTCCAGAATTCACTGCTATATAAAAAGGATTGATATTATGTAATTTTTATTCCCATAAGGTAAATGGAGGTGATAGAATCCCAATCATTGTCTTAAAGAAATATGCCCCTGACCTGGCCCCAGTTCTCTCTAAATGTTATAACTATTATCTTTTTGCTTCTGCTTTCCAGCTTGTTCCTGTTTTTAAGAGCTCTGGTGAACCCTATGATCTCTCTAACTATCACTGTATTAGCCTCTTACCACTTTTCAGCAAAGTAATCAAGGCTCTAATTAAAGATGAAGTAGTTAAGCATCTCACAATCTATTCTCTGACAAATAATATGTCTTCCACTTCACCAGGTCTGCTGCTTATGTCCTAACAGCCATCACTGAATATGTATAGCTGGTTCTTGATAATAATGGCAAAGCTCAAGTTGTCGCTCTAGATATCTTGAAAGTATTTGACAGGGTTTGGCATGCTGGCCTTCTGTGCAAGCCCCAAGGCTATTGTATTTCTGGATGATTGTTTGATTTAATCTACTTATTCTTATTCAATAATGAAATGAAGGGCATTTTGAACAAACAAGCTTCCAGGGTGTCCCTCAAGGCTCTATTATAAATCCTACACTGTTTCTGGTCTTTATCAATGATCTTCCTGATATGATCAGTTTTCAAGTAGGGATCTATGCAGATGACACCACCATCTACTCTAATCTCAATAGAAAATCTTATAAGGATGGCTGCTGCTCTTGAAATGGACCTTCAATTAGTGGTTAACTGGTGCAGGAAATGGCTTGCGAATTTTAATGCCTCCAAACAAAACTGCTCTCCTTTAACTATCATAGAGTAAATTTCCTGCTAGCCATCAGTACAGCTGATGCAAGTTTCTTTCTTGGCCTCACTTTTTCAACCAACATGAAGTGGAACAAATATATCAGATCAATAGCTGCATCTGCTACTAAGAAGGTTGGGCCTCTGTGTCAGGCCAGAAAGTTTTTGTAGTCAGATGCTCGCTCCTGCTATTCATTTCAAGGTTCTCAACAAACTGTAATGAAGGATCTGCAATGTTATCTGTCCTGACTTGGCATCTCATCACTTTCTCACCGATGTGACATGACATCCTTCTGTCTTTTCTACATATATTTTCATGGCAACTGTTATGATGAGCTTTTTTCCCTTGGTGCCCGTCCACTTGAATTTAAGTGGCCTACTAGATTGACATTGAGTTTTCACTCTTTTACCATTGAAATAGTTAAATGCAACCACCATTTCTACATGAACAGTTTCTTTTCTTGCACTTCCTGCCTATGGAACTCCCTCCTTGCTTTCCTGATAGCTACAATCTCTAAATGCTTAAATTTAAAGTAAATTGCCATCTTCTATTTTCTTGAATCCCAGTCATCTGTTTATCCTTTCTTCAATACTCCCTGTGCCCAGTCTTTTCTCTCACTGTAACCCCCTGTGCACTAATGGTGTGAAATGATTAACAAAAAAAAATGTTCAGTACTCTTTTCTTTGTTTAAAGAGAATAAAGGAACACTGGCTAAGAACTGTATAAAATCACTAAGAGAAGAAAGACAAGTATTAAACAATATTGTGCAATGTCCCTCTGAGATAACTGTTATGCTCCATCCATAATCCCTGCTTTAATAAATGGTGAGTCTGACAGTAGTGAGTATGCAGTAGGAACAGCATGATATTATTAAATATTAAATGGCAAACCTGTACTGATTTTTTTCCAGAAAGCTGTAACTAACACAATCTAGATATTCTACATTTTACAGATAATTCCTAGCAGCTAACTTAGTAGTAGTTTATTTCTGTCTCTTAATTGAAAATCACCACATGATGCTTCTAATTGATCATAATCCCTTTTGTGGTGCTTTCAAAGTCAGACCTCCAACAACTGAATCTAGCATTGTTAACTCAGTAGACCATCAATGTCATGCATATTAAAGGAGATCAAAATATAATTGTAGACTGTATGTTTAGGCCAGTTTCGATAGACACCTGTCACTTACTAGATTGTAAATTTTTAAAGATTGAGCACAGTGTAATGGCTTAGTTGAGAGAATGCAAAGAATGCTAAAAATAGTGATAATAGCATAAAAATAATCATGTCTATTAATCTTGCTTGTCGTGTTAAGAAGCATACTTCATAGTGCTTCTTCAGTTATTAATAGTCAAATCTGACACTACAGTATGAACATAATTCAATAACACTTTCGTTAAATAAACAAATAAAATGACAACTCACCTCAAAGGACCTTGCTAAAAGATAACAACACCATAGCACCAATACCTGTGATAAAGTTTGGTTTTGGGTAAATCAAGTTAGGAAACCCCTAGAAGCACTCTATACAGGGCTTTGTCCTAGAGATATTATCTAGGCTACAGGAACAAACACTAGTGCATATACATAAATATCAGTGGATAGACTTAAGCTATAGATTGAACCTTGTATGCATGTGAAGCACATTAAAAATAAATTGAAATGATGATGAAAGTGCAGCAACAATCTCAATAGTGAGAAAGAAAACGAATGTAACACTGTACAGAAACCAAGCAAATCCAACGAACTCTGAAGAATTCCTTGCAAAACGTATTTGAATTTTCAATTACTTTTTATTTTAATCCTCTACATCTAGCAAGGTACTGTAGGAACCAACATAGAACAAAGAGAAAACAATTTCAATACAAAAAATACATTTTCCTCTTCTCCTTCATTCCTCAACTCAAAACCTGCAACAAATTCTGTTGGGATATAGCAAAGAAAGTAGCCAAGATGAAACTGTTGGAAAAAACATCTCAAGTAAGAAAGGGGCTCAAGAGTTGATAATGACAAATCAGCCAATCAAGAAACAGCTTTAGGAGTTACAAACTGTGTACAAGCACTATAAAAAGATGTTACACCAGGCTCTCAAATGCTTTTTCCTGTTTTTTTTAGGTAGATAGCTAGTTAGTGACCAGCATTAACTATCCTGAGAGCCGATCCAGGTTTTAGAAGAAATGAAAAACATGTATGTTAGTGAAATGTACTAAAATTTCATATCTTCTATTGGGGAAATTTATTTATTCATTACTCTATACCAAAGGTTCGTAATAAATGGGTTTTCATTCCTTTTTATATATGTTCATCCTTTATTACTTCCTCATTTAGATACATGTAGCAGCCATAACCACTGATGAGAGAAGCCTGTATGCATATCAGCCATGGGTAAGGAGAACCAACCTTCCGAGAACACTGAGATATCTAAAACATCAGAAAGCCAAGCTACTACCTGCCAAAAGCAAGACCTCCAGTACACTACCAGTCACAAGACTGCAGTTAATTTCAGCGAACATAACCTTAACAACATGAGATACACCGATTACACTGTGCTGATGGCAGACTCAGAAAGGAGACTGAAATAACTATTAGTCAAGATAGTTATAGGGATTATTGAGTTGATCTTGTGCCAAATATAACCGAACTCCCCACAATTTAAAGTTATCCAAAGTTTGGAAGAATAAAACTTTCTCATTTGTATAGATAAATGAAAATTATTTATTGAACAGCATAATATCAAATTGTATGTATGAAATTATTAACTGTGAAAGTGTTTAAAGAGAAAGTGTAGGAAAGAGTTTACAGAATTAAAAGTTCATTTGTTTTAGCAAAATGTAATTTATATAGAAAAAAATACCTCCATGTTTTCACTGTGTGTATCAACAAAGTAGTAATAATGTCTTGTTCCTCTCTTTCTTCTTTGTGTACAGCAAGTAGTTGAAGAGGAAGAAGGAGAGATAAAGAAAACAGCACATGAGAAGGTGAGGGAGTAGAAATGTGTGTCGATGAGACAGTTGTGTCTGAACATCGGTTTGAAAAATCTTATGTTACATGCTGGGTGTGTTGAATGCTGTCAGATTCCTTTTCTCTCTGACTGGTAGGAAAATGTGAAAATCTGTATCCAAGACACTCATGAGGTCAGCTTCAAACTTTTTTTGGGGGCAGGAAGAAATATGAGTCATTGAAAGTTCAATTTGTTGTTTTCTGCAAATCGCTCTTTTTCATTGATTAATAATAATAAAATTCACACAGGCTCGTGAAATTTGCCTTGCTCTTTTCCTCACCATAAAAGCAATCCTTTTTCCTATTGGTCAAAAATAGATTTTTGCACTAGCTTGAGAATTCGAAAATAGTGAAGGAAAGAAAGTTATTTTTATTTCATACTCACCACATAGTCAAGGAAAAGGAAGAATGGACTAATCATTAACTATAACAAGACAGACTTCATAGATGTTAGCAAATAAAAAAATCAAGTAAATGTAGAAATTCAACTATCTAGGTAGTGTAGTGACAAAAGACAGAAAGTGACACAGAAAGTTGAAAGTACATAGTAATAGTAAAAGATGTCTAAGCAAAGTGAAGGGTTAAAAAAAGAAAGAAGCTATACCTCAAGTTTAAAATTAAATTTTAAAATGAAAAATTTTTCTTCGGGGTTTAATTTTGGTTTTAGTTCCAAGCTAATAGATTAAATTTAATATTCCCAATAAGCAAACTACTTTTGGTGTATTTCAAACCGAATTTAAATTTGGGGGTATTTTTTTTTTTTTTTTTTAGTTATTAGTAATATGCGGATGTGCATTGTGGTACAGTGGATATCGGCTCGGAACAAGAAGCCAGGGAGCCGAGTTCGAATTCCAGTTGAATCCATTGTATTCACTTACACGCAAATACCCTTGGGAAAGGTATTAATCCATCTCTTCCTTCCAGTTATGGGTTAAATAGCAGGACAGATTGGGTTCTATAGCCTTGGTCGGCAACCAGTCTACCTCAGAAAGCAATGGTAACCTACTGCGGGATAATCTTCTGCCCAGTCAGTCATGTCCCTTTCGAGACATGGTCGCCCAAGCGTGTATCACGTATGGCACTTAACTGACTGATTAGTAATATATTTAAATTCCTCAAATCTGTCTTGCACAACAATTCTCCTTATTTAAAAATCCTTCAAAAATAAAAAAATATACTTTTCTTAAACTGTATTTAAAGACGATTAGCTGATTTAAAGTTTAATTAATCTCGAAATGAAAGAAATATTACTTTTTTTAGTTTTAAAAAAATATCTCAGAAAAGCAGAATTTAACATGGAGGTGAGTGTTTTTATAAGATGTTGATAAATCTATTGACAGCCGATGTTTGAAACATTTAAAGTAAGAGATACATAACTGTAAGAATTACTTGAAAAATACAATTTTTCTTTAACTTCCCAGTAATCTAAAAAATATAAGAAAATATTTTAAGCAGTTTTATTAAATTTTAGGTACTTTGGCTTTATCGTTCCCTTCGAAGAAGACAATTGTTGAGAAAATGTTAGAAAATTACCAATAAATTTTAAATTTGCTCTAGTTGCTTCTTATTTTCTGATGTCCTGTATGGACAACCGTATTTACAAAAATTGACACGTTTACACACACACGCACGCACGCACACACACACACACACGAAATTCTTTTAAAATACTGTGATACAGTTTTAGACTAAATAATAATATAACTTGACCGATAAAAGTTAATACAGAAACTTGTTTATTATTCTAATCATTAACAAATTTGAAATAAATGAAAAAAATTTATTGTAAAACTTCCTTATACATTATTTTTTTTTTCTTAAGACAACAGTGTTATAAATTACAGAATAAAATTTCCTAATTAAATGAGTGGGAGGTAAGAAATATCAAAAATTAGATTTTCTTAGAAAGTAACATTTAAAAAATATTAATTCAATTGTGATTAAGTTATGAAAGTTTTACTAAAATCTGAAAATTGTCCGATTTTTGCAAGAATTTCCAGATCAATGTGTTTTTCAATACAAACTTTAAAATAAATGCTCCGTATTGACGAAAAATAAAATAAAAAAGAAAATTTAATAAAAATTTCAAATATTCTAAAAAGGATAATAAAAGAAATTACGTCAATAAAAATCTTGATCTTTCCTCTTTTAATGATCAAACGAAGATTTTGTTAATAACATTAATTTTTTTTTTAAATATTTGGGCATTTTTATCTTTTAGCGATACATAATTTTATTAATAAAAAGCATGAAAAGTTTTTCTAAATAATATCGTTACGTTGTGTTATGACATTTTTATTCTACAATTTTCTGTAACTGGCAGTCTTGTTTGACAAAAAATATATGACGATTTAAATTTTTCGAGGATTTTTCATATAATTAATAATAAACGCTACAAAAAAGAATTTTTCCAAATTTCATAAAATTAAACAAGTGTGTATGGGGGAGGTAACGGATAAAAAAACGTATTTTTTTATCAATATTTTATTTAAAGAAAATTGATGTTTTAAAATTATAGATTAATTACTTTGTGAATAACTCTTGAAAGTTCCGTTAAATTCCGACAATCCTTTATTTTTTAAAGAATTCCCAAAATGTGTTTGCAAAGCAAAAAGACGTTAAAATTTCCCTTACAAATATGGTCCCACGTTACAAAAACGTCAAAAAAATAAGATAACAAAATTTCAAAGGTTCTAAAAATGACTTAGAAATAATATTTACGTCAAAAAATCCTTTCATCTTTTCTCATCTTAATGATTACACAAAGATTTTGACGATAACATTTCTTTTTTATTATGTTTTGAATATCATTTCATTATGTATGCTCATTTTAGAGATCCTTTTGGACTGGAGATACCTTGTACCATGTTGTCTTACAAAAAAAACATTTTTTCGATGAATGATACATTTTTTTAAAATTTGAATTAGAATAATTTATAAAGCTTTAAATCTTTTAAAATTCTTTATTAATTTTTGTATCGGTCAAAATGTAATTTTTATTAAGTAAAAAAATCTATTACATAATCATATATGGAGAAGCTTACAATTCAGCGGCGCCATTTTTTTCTATGTATGTATAAGCGTGTCTATTTTTGTAAATAGAGCGGTAACTATATAGTAAATTTAAAATTTTCTTACACTTCCTGTGTTCTCGTAGGTAAGGCTTTAAGACAAAGTAAGTAAAATTCAGCAAAATATTACTGGAATATAAAAATATTCCAAATGAAATTTACTAGGTAGTAGTAATATAAGAGACCCGGATATAACATAAACCCGGATATAACATAAACCCGAATATAAGAGAGCTTTTCTCTAGTCCCAAATTAGAGCCTGTGGTAATGTACAAAATTACAAAATAGACCAAACCCTGATATAAGAGAAACCCAGATATAAGATAATTATTCGGTCTCGATAATTCTCTTATATCCGGGTAACACTGACCGGTATTCCCTTCGTACATAAATCTTGCAAGCATCAAGTTGTCGATAGATGTGTCAACACCACATAAAAACACCCACCTTCTTGTTAAAAAAAATGATTTTCTGCCATATTTTAAACTGAAAGTAATATTTGTTGAAACAAATAAACAATTTTTAAGAATAAATGTTAAAGAATTTTTGTCTTATGTCAAAAGTCAAACGTCAATTTTGCTTAGAAAGTGTAATTAAGCAACTATTTTGTTTGGTTGTCTTAACTTATTCAAATTTTAATTTCATTTTACTATTCATGAGTTTTGTTTATTTTGACATGACAGATTTTCTGTGAATTGTATAGATGGTGTAATTAACTTTACACTAAAAATAGCGAAACATTTTTTCCCCTGTCTGCGGTAACATCCGTGTGATCATTAGGAGAGAGAGTAAACAATCACCACGCTTATTTCTCAGTTCAAAAGCCATCATCCCAGTCGCGGTTAAAATAAAAAGTATAATAATATGCTCCGCTCCAGGCGTCGTGGGTGCATCCCGTAGGCTGTACCTCTCCTAGTGGGTAGTGCCAGGCTTAATGAAGCTTGAGAATTTTTTGTTCCTAGCCTCATGAATGAATGAAACTACTATTTTAAATTTAGCCTTCTGTTCGAGTGAGCGTGAAGATAAATACCTATTTCACAGTTACGACTAATTGAGGCACGGTAAGTCTTTCATGCTTCTTGGTGAAACTTTTGAACTTTCATACTTTTTCACCAGTATACCTTTATACATTTCATTCTTCTTTTATGTTGAGTATCCCTTCACGAGGCAGGCGATCACGGCTCTCTACAACTTCCTACCCTTCGTAGTTCTACATTATTTACATTGTTCGGACTATTGTCCTCATCTTTATTTTCATGTTTACGACGTTTCGGCCGTTGTATGCTCCGGCCCTCTTCAGGTGCTAGAAATTTCTAACCGAACCCACATTTTGAGCTGGGGTGTATCATCCCCATTCTATGTGTGATGCTATTTCTGGTAGCAATGTAGTTATCTCCCTTTAACTTAACTCTCTAAGTTATTTGTTCACCGCTGCTATTGTCACTAAGAAGTTATGGCTCAGTGAATATAGTGAATATTTATGACTTGACGCAAAGAAGTGTGAGTTCAATACCAGGCTATAGCAGTGGTAAGATATAAAGAAGATAAGTTAAATGGAGGTAACTACTTGTAGCCAAGTAGTTACCTCCATAACTTATCTTCTTCATCGCACATGGAATGAGAATGATATACCCCAGTGATCGAAATGAAGGGTTTGATTTGAAATTCCTAGCACCTGAAGAAGGCTGGAGCGTACAACGGCCGAAATGTCGCAAACATGCAATAATGACGAGGACAATAGTCCGAATAATGTAAATAATGTAAATACTACCTCATCTTAGAAGTATAGACAAATACTTTGTAGCTCTGTTGGTTCTCTTATTATTCTCCCACGTCATGTTCTGTCATCTATTTATACAAGCTCGTTAGGTAGGTTACTCGTTGTTTCCAGCTGACTGTCTTGCTTTCATTATGTCAAGTGAGTATTGAATTTTCCAAGCCCTCGTTCCTCATTGTGTCCCCCAAACTTTTAGGCATATATTTCGTTAAAAAAGAAAATAACATTTCTTTAAAGGAACACAAAATATCAAATCGAACTAAGTTTTCAGTACAGAAAAGCAACTTTATGTTATAAACAATTATTACATTGTGCTTTCTGCGTTTGAAAAGAAACGATATTTCAATTAATATCTATGTTTTTACTTCAGTTTTCTAGTTTGTTGACATATATTTAGTAATATTTTTCTTGTGGAATCAAGTATCGCGTCTTTCACTATGATTACATTATTAGTATCTTCTAACGTTTAAATACATCTAATACCGTTTATTTTCTAAAAGATATGTGGCCACAAGAAACCTTCAATCAACTCTCGTGAATTATTTCGTTATTTACAAGCTGCGGGCAGTTGGACCATGAACTTGTCATAGAACACTAAAAACCCATTAGCATAGATATTGAAATGAATGGTTGACATTTTATGAAATATTTATTCCATCAAATAAAAATAAGATTAAAAGTTTGATTGTTGTAAAACACACTCCTTTTTTTAACAATAGCACCAGATTCAAAATGTTTATATTTTTAAAAGAAAGAAAAATCCTACTTACTGATCGGCTGGAGAGGGGCGCTTCTTCGTTAGGGCTTGTGACCCTATGCGAAAGCAAAGGAAAAGGGAAGAAAGTTAGTTTTAGAAAACATTTTTTTTTATGTGCTGTCGGTTACTGCTACTGCTGCCAATCGTCTCAGTGTAATGCTGTTGTTATTGCATAAACACGCCACACTAGCCAGTTTCCAGCCAGTTCCCAATCTCAAGTGTGGGAATATTTTTTTTTCCTAATGGACATAAACCTTTTTTTAGCATTCAATGAAACTTCATTAACATTGTCCATATTTGCAAGTTTTAAACGGTCAATGGAGATGTTTTCTTGTTTATTGTTAATAACTGGTAAAATATTTACCAAACGACCTTGAATCTGGTATATAAACTGGGCGGTTTTTTCTGGCATTGTGATGAATGATGATGCTACTTGCAATTTTTTTTATTTCAGTGTATCAAGCATGATCTAAAAGAATTATCCCCTTGTGTCATATCTAAGCTGCACTTAGAAAATCACTATAAGTCAGTTGAAGAACTCTATAAATTATTTTGGCTAAGTTTGAGATGAATTTTACAGTAAAAATGAAGCATGCCGAGGACTTGGCATAAACGGGAATAGATGAATTGAATAGATTTCATTTGCGTCAAAAAAATAAATTCAGTCATTGTTTTCCCGTTTTCGTTGTGGAGAAACACGCTCCACGTGACCTAGTCTAAGTTTCATCAATTCGTGTGTTTAAAGGGAATTTGAAACGGTGACTAATGAAGCCGCTGGATAATTTTGTTGTCTTCACTCTAAGTGTACTAGCGTTTAGCCTGAAAGTTTCAGTTGTTGGCTTAAAAGTTAAAATAGTATGGATGTTATTTTCTGTCAATAGTCTGTGGATTTTTTAATATTTACATTATTCGGACTACTGTCCTCATCTTTGTTGCTATTTGTACGATGTTTCGGCCGTTTTACGCTCCGGCTTTCTTCAGATTGCTAGGAATTTCGAACCGAACCCTTTATTACGATCACTGGGGTATATCATTCTCATTCAGTAAAGAGTTCTCTCCCTCTAACCCGACTCTCCAAGTTAATTGTTCACCACTGCTGTGAACTAACAACTCTTTGGGTCAAGTCACTGGAACTAACCAACGCCGATATCCACTGGGCCAAGTGTCATTAAAAACAACAACAACTGAATTTCTGGGACTTATAAACCTAATGTTCAGTAACTATTTTTTTCCAGAGTTCATATTGCAATTTTTGATGTTAATGGTTCTCTTGTATTGTTTGATGTTAATGGTTTTCTCTAGTATTTTTACCATAGTTTATGCTGCAATTTTTTATGTTAATGGTTTTCTCTAGTATTTTTTTACCAGAGCTCATATTACAATTTTGACACTAAAGATTTTCTCTGGCACTCCATATTGCTGGTTCCCATATTGTATTTATCTCTATGCTTGGTCGGCTCAGGATTTTTTTTGCAGCCTAACATATACACTGATTCCTTATGTTTACGTACTTTCCAGTGGCTTTCTATCCATTACTTCAACTTCATCCTATAGGAGGCGGTGACCACCTTTCTCTCTCCATATGTGGTTTTCTCTAGTATTTTTACCAGAGCTCATATTGCAATTTTGACACTAATGGTTTTACTGGTTCCCATGATTTTGTAAATAGTGTAAATACTGCCTCATCTCAGAAATAGAGACAAATTCTGTGAATGTTATTTTCTGTCAGTGAAAGGTGGACGGATAAAGTGATGGTTCTTTATTAATAGTGCGGATCAAGTATCAAGGCCGCAAATGCATTCATTTTTCTAGGGATGCAGCAATTAGACATGGTTATATATATTATGTGTAGCAGGCATATATTAAATAACATTAAAACTCGATTGGAGCGAATTTCGTGTTAGTAGAGCTGTATCTTTCTGCGTGTTTGGGAGATCATGTCTCTTACGAGGCATAACTGATGAAACGGAAGATTTTCCCGCAGTAGGCTACCATTTATTTCTGCGTTAGACTGGTTGCCAACCAACGTTATAGAAACCAATCTGTCCTACTATTTAATCCATAGCTGAAGAGAGAAGAGATTAAATCATACTTTTCCTAAATGTAAATGAATACAACGAATGAAATTAGTTGTCCAAATTGCTAAGAAAAATGATGTTTTTCGTTCGAAATTCAGCTAACATGCAATGATCTTGGAGATGTCTATACTATATTAAAAATGTTTAAAAAACGGCATGGGACAAAAGAAAATATACGACAGGTTTAAATTTTATTAACTATTTATTCCATAAAATAAAAATAAGAAATAAATGTTTTATTGTGGAAAAAAGTCAAAGTTCAAAATTCCATGTTTTCGAGGAAAAAGTAAAATTCTTACAGACTAGCTGGAGAGGGATGCTTCTATGTTCGGGTCTATGAACCTACGCGAAGCTGGAAGAAAAGAGAAGAAAGTTTTGTTTTTAAAAGTTGCTGTAGACTGATGCAGAGAATAACCATTAAAGTTAATCGTCTATGTGTGCTGCTGCTATAGCATAAATTCACTATGTAAGTATTGCGTGCATTTGAGTATCGAAAGTTCAGCTCAATTATAGGTGTGAGGAAGATTCCGTTGTTATTACTGTTATTATTCTTGTGAATAATGGAATATGCATAACGTGAGGAAGTATGTTAGGCTTAAGTATCACTGTTATTAGTTGAGTGTCTCGATTGACGATAGTCACTCTCATGTTGAGCAGTTCGTGTTAATAATGATGGGTGTGAGGAAGGGTGCCTTGTCATTACTATTGTTGAACCATTTGTATTTATGAACGATAAAGCCTAAGACCGGCTCCGGGCAAAATCCTGGCGAATTGACTTCATAGATATTTTGATTTTGTGAAAAATATATGTATAATCTTCCATTAGATTTTATTATTATTTTTTTCTTTCAATCACATCTTTTCTCATTTGACTTCTGATTTTCGAAATATGTTGTAGAATCCCTTCAACACATGCAAAACTAGCAGTAAGCAAACTGAGATTACCTTTTTAACGTTGTGAAATAAAATATTTCTATGCTGTAATTCTTTTTTTTTGTTTTGTTTTTGTTTTTTTTGTATAATTAACGGTAGATTATGGAAGTAAATGTATTGTAATAGTTGTTGGACAGAATTTTACTTCCCATCCCAAGCATTACTATACCTGCAATATGGTATCACTTTACAAACAGATAGAAAAATAGGCAAAGAGGCCAAGTAAAAGCAAATATAATAATTTGCTTAGTTTATTCCCAGCAACATGAAGCACACAAATGATATCATTCTCGGCACACATATAACATGTAGTTCCATATACATAACTCTTCATTCTAATTCTCCCTTTTGCGAGGTCGAAACCTATTCCTATACTCGGCCTCCGCAGCAAGTTCAATAGACTAAACAAATGATAATAACTCACCAGGATCATATAATTGAATATTGGTTCGTTCATCTTTTAAGTCATCAGTGAATTTTGTTAATAAAAATAAAAATTATTGTTATTATCAAGAATACCGTACGGCAATAGCATCCACTGAATTCATGAAATGTGGTGCGTGCTCGCCACAAAGCTAGGCACCGCCTCCATTGCAACTAGGCAAGGGTCACCTAACTGACAAATCCACAAGTAAGCCACGCAGCGGACGTATTTTACTTTCGATTTAGACGAACGGCGTAAAAGATAATAAGCAAAAAGCAAGTAAACATAAATAACCAAAAAACCGAAAGTAGATTTTAACGGAGAACGAACTGTTTTCAGTTTTTAATGAGTTAAACACACATTTATGATTGTTACACTCACGGGAAGGAAAGACATGATACCCGTGTCAGAAACTGGCCCGTCTCAATTAAATGAGGAAGAACCAGTCAGTTTAGTCCGGATGCTATAATCAACAATCTGAGATGAAAAAGGCAACACTTAGTCTAAGATGGACATCATTTTTGTGTCTTAAGCTAAGAAAATTCACAAAAATGAAGACAATTGCTCCTACCCCCCATTAGCATGGACCAGGCTAGTCTCCCTGAAAGCAAAACACTGCGCCTCCTCGGCCTAACACTTTCTGCCGACCTCACGTGGAATCACATCGATTTCATAGTTAAATCTACTGCTAGGAAGATCGGTTCACTGTGTAGGGCCAGGAAGTTTTTCCTGTCTGAAGGGGATTACATAAAAGGAGAATGATGAGAAAGAGGGACAAGTTATAGGGGATGTCAGAAAATGGATAAGAGAAGGATAAGAATACTGATGTGAAAATAGCTGCATGTGAATAGAGTAGACGGGGAAAAGAACATGATACAAAAGTTGTCAGAGAAAGGATCCGAGTCAAGGAGATAGGAGATGGCAATTGATCTTAGATTTAAATTCTTAGAGATTGTAGTTGCCAGGGAAGCAAATAAACGGAATGGAATTCCACAGGCGAGAAGTTCGAGAAAAGAAGCTGGTAGAGTAGAAGTTGTGGTTACATTTGATTGGTTTCACTGTAAAAGGGTGGGACCTAGTTGCTAGTCTAGTAGCTTGAGTAAATTCATGTAGAGGGGGCACCAGGCAGCTAAGCTCATTAGAGCAGAAGTTGTGAAAGTATTTGTAGAAGAGACACAGGGAAGCCACATTACGTCGGTGAGAAAGTTACTGGAGCTGAGATACCAGATCGAGATCGATCACATTGCATATTCACGGCTGGTTTTTGTCAAGAAGCCAGAGATGAATAGCAGGGTCACCCGACCAGATGTGACATCAGTATTCAATGCAAGGGCGGATGGTAGATTTATATATGTGCAGGGTGGATTCAAACAGGAAAAACTTCCTTGAAAATACATGTCAATTTTTTACAAACTATGAGATTTTTTCCTGTTAAAACAAATTTTGTTCTCATGATATGCCACTTTTGGATATTAAGTTTTATAAAAATTAACAACATAAAAAATTCGCTAATACGGATTAACGACGAGTTAAGGAAACTAACTCGAAAAAGAAAATATGTCTCAAGAAATTTAAAAGAAAAAAAAGATCCAATATAAAATTAATTCATTAATGCATAAGTACTGCAAATAGTAATGGAATCGGACAATTCCCTGAATTTTAGTTAATTTTAAAATTTTCGTGTCGAAAATGCGTTTGATTTTACAGATACCTAACAATAAACTTTCTATGATTGTGAGATAATCAAGATTAAATGTGAATAAAAGTTACAAATACAAGTTCCTTTTATGATAAGGAATATTCTTTAACAGCTTATAAACGTGGTAGGTCGGGTAGCTCGAGGTGGTGTAATGGTTAACGAAATTATCTCGCTAAAATCATTACAATTGAGTAGTGAGTTCGTTCATCACTGGGTGTCCCATATATTCAGCTTTGTGCCACATCTAAGCTGAGCTTAAAAAAAACACTATAAACGTGGTAGGTTCTTTTAGAAAGAGGTAAGTGAAGAAAGTTGTTTTAAATTGGTTTGGTGTAGAACCATTGAAGTTAAGATTTCTTATTTGTTGGACGATCAATAATTGTGAAAAGGAAATCTGATTTTTACTTCTAAGAGGAACCGTTGCGTGTTAGTCTGGCCGTTTTCGTTTAATATCATGACCTGTTCGCAATACCGGAAAGAAGAAGAAAGCGAATTAGAGAAAATACTACTATCAAATTCGCTAATGACTGACCAGAAGCGGCCAGAAATCGACTATGAAAGATTTTGAGGGTTTTTTAAGCTTAGTAATTAAGAGAACAACCGAGAATACACAAGGAGATGGATGGACCGGAAATACTAAAATCCGAAGTGGAAGCTGCAATGGCCAAAATGAAAAGAAACAAAGCACCTGGCCCAGATGGCATAGTGATAGAGCTGCTGACAGCCTTAGAAGAATATGGCATAGAAAGGATTACCGACATAATAAACGAAATTTATAGCAGCGGAATAATACCAGACGACCTATGCAAGTCGATATTTATAGCGCTGCCGAAGAAACCTGGTGCAAACGAGTGCGAACTACACAGAACTATCAGCTTAATGAGTCACATTACAAAACTGATTGTCAGAATCCAGATGAATAGAGCGAGAAGCAGAATCAGGCCAGAGATAGGGCAGGAACAGTGCGGGTTCGTCAAGGACACTGGAACAAGGAACGCCATATTCATGATTAGGATGCTCTCTGAAAGGGCATTACAAATGAAGAAAGACTTGTACCTATGCTTCATTGATTACGCGAAAGCATTCGACAAAATACGACACAAAGAATTGATGGAAATGCTAGGCAACCTCGACATTTTCGGCAAAGACATAAGAATAATCAAGAATCTCTACTGGCAGCAAACGGCCTGCATACGGACAGGTAACGACCTCAGTAGATATACAAAAATAGAAAAAGGCGTAAGACAAGGATGTGTCTTTTCACCGGATTTGTTCAACCTATACAGCGAGAATATTTTGAGGACCCTAGATGACACACCAGGATTTGTTATTGGAGGCCACAACCTGAACAACATAAGATACGCGGACGATACAGTACTGATTGCGGACACGGAAATGAAACTGCAAGATCTCATACAGAAAGTAGCAGTGGAGAGTGACAAGAAGGGACTACAAATAAACTTTAAGAAAACTGAATGCATGGTCATCAGCAAAAGAAACAACCCAAAATGCCAAATAGAGGTGGGGGATAACAGAATCAAACAAGTCCAAGAATTTAAGTACCTAGGAAGTGTTCTAACAGGAGATGGAAAGTGCGACACGGAGATCCAAAGGCGAATTGGCATGGCAAAGGACGCGTTCCAGAAGATGAGCAAAATACTAACACACAGGAAGATCTCAATAGAAACTAAGAAAAGAGTGCTAGAGTGCTACGTGATGTCAGTTCTTCAATACGGCTGTGAATGCTGGACAATATCATCGAAAATGAGGACAAAACTGGAAGCGGCCGAAATGTGGTTCTACAGAAGGATGCTACGGATATCGTGGACTGAGCATACAAGCAACGACGAAGTGTTAGAAAGAATGTCAACAAAAGGAAATTGATGCTGAGCATCAGGAAGAGACAACTGAAGTTCCTGGGACATGCAATGAGGAAGGAGAGCCTGGAGAACCTGATACTGACTGGACAGATAGAAGGAAGGAGAGACAGAGGAAGGCAGCGGATAACATATTTGCAGGGTCTGATCAGGTGGATGACGGAACGGGGGTTGCCAGGAGCAACAGGAGCAAACATACTAAGAGCCACAAGGGATAGGGAGACGTGGAGATCCATGATCGCCTACGTCCTGAAGGGACAGGGCACATAGAAGAAGAAGAAGAATTGGCTAGAACTGATGTTTGCGTTTAATTAGATTGAATTTGGTTGGTTAAAAATTAGTATTAAGAAAATGAATTGTATCATCTTAGCGTGGGTACGACTACGAGTTAAACTGAATTATAGTCAAAGTGACATTAATACCTTTGAACCGGAAATGGTCTCAATTGTAACCCTTCAGTTACTTTTATTTATTTATTTGTAGTTAGTATGTTCTTAGATGCTGAAGTGTAAACTTCCGAAATTCTTAAGTTATTGCATGCGTCCGTTTAAGTACAGAAGAATACAAATAAAAAAAATTCGAAATTAACAAGTTTACTGCTGTTTTGTTGATGTACTATCAAGAAATAATTACGATGTATAATACTAGAAAAATAACTTCTTAAATTACTTCTTCTCCATACATATTATTCTTGTATACGCCGTGTCTCTTCAGGACTGGGTGATCACAGCACTCGACAACTTTCAATCCTATGTAGCTTTAAGTAATTTTTGGCTCCTTACTATCAATCTCATGTCTTGTTCTTCCATCTTTTTATACAAATTCGTTAGGTAGGTTACTTACTGTTTAACTTCTGTTTCTCTTACCTTTAATTTGTGCAGTGAGTGTCAGACTTCCCAAGTCTTCTTTCCTAATGTGTCACAGAAATTTATCTTTTTGATCCTTAAAACTTCCTCGTTACCGTCCATGGTATTTTCAGCTTCCTTTTCTAGAACCACATCTATTGTCTGAAGTCTCTGTGCACATTCCCTGGTGTATAGATGATGAGATATTACAGTTCAGGATGCTTTTCTTTGTTTCTAACGAAATGTTCCTGTTTCTAAATACTTTGTTTGAAAGGCTTCTTTCGCTATTCATCTTTAGATTTCTAAGTTAAATTTAATGTCCCCAGATAGTTAAATTTCTGTACTGCTCGCATCTTAGACAGCCCTTCTCGCTAACGGTCATACGCTCTGTCTTCTTACAATTCTTGCTAACTCCTGTCTTCCCGTTTTAGTTTTTCGATTAAACAAACATTACAACATTCAAAACAAAAATTACAATATTATATTTGTTGCAGTATGAAGATGGTTAATGTTTATCAAATTGGTCTTGTGTCAAACATAACCAAACTCCCTACAACTTATAGGTTTATCAAAATCATCAGAAAGATAAGGTTTGAAGTCTGGATGTTGAAGAATAAAATATTTCGTTTGTAGGTTTAAAAGTAAATTTTATTAACTAAACAGAATAACATCAATTAGTAGAGCTGAACGTTCAATGAGAAATAGTAGTAAGGAGTGAAGTGTATCAAGAGTTCGTAGTTGTAACTTATGTGTGTGTGCAAAGATTAACAGGGTAGTAATGAAGTCTGTATTTCTTTCATTTTTATGGCGGGCGAAAAAATGAAAAGGAGGGTGTAGCAATACAGGAAATTGTACTTATCGGAATTAATATTTAGGTGTCAGTTGAAGTATCTTGTTGTTGTTGCTGTTGTTGTAGTCTTCTTTGTTGACTGCGGGAATTTTGGGGATAAAAAAGAAGTAAAGGAAATAGCACGAGTGAAGAAGGAGAACGAATGTGTGACAGGACCTTTATAGCTGGGTCGGCATTTGAAGTTTCCTTTGTCACATGTTGCTGGTGCATGGTATTGCAGCTTCCATCTCACTGACTGATTCGGCTTTCTTTCTTTCTTTCTTTTTATACCGTAAAACCTTTTAGTATAGACTTGTTAACTTTTCTCTCAGTTTTGCAAATCGTTTTCTTCCATTGGTTAAAAAATTAATTTAACATCTGATCGCGAAATCCGGCTTCGTCTTTTTTTTTTTTTTTTTTTTTTCAGTACGAGGTCAATCCTTTTTCTATTCGGCAAAATCAGGATTTCACACGTCATTGTGAATTTTTGTAAAAGTGAAGAATCGAAGAGAGTTACTTTTAATTTTTAATTCTCTATCCACCACATATTCTTTGTGAGAATATATTTTAAACATAACCGTATCTCATTATTTTATCACAACAGTAGTATTCCTATTTACCTACAATTTCTGGAGAATGTAAATGCAGGTTCAAAATATGAAATCTTTGTTAAATTGTAATCTTCTACCTATTAAAAATTTCTCTATCAAAATTTAATGTCGAATCTTAACAGAAACTCTCATTTTCAAAAATCCCAGAAAAATCGCGAAACTATGTTTATATCAAGCCAAGATAGTTGATCACTGGTATAGACAACAGTTCAATAATTACATCTCGTCTATCCCCAAACGTTAAGAAGCTGATCACGGGATCAGATGCTATTGATATGTCAGAAAAAACTGACTGACTGACGATAGAGAATTGGATTTTGGTAGAAGTTTAGAAATATCAAAAGTAGGAAATGTGAAAAAGAGTTAAATGGATTAAAATGCATGCAGTGGTTTCTCAAAACCACACCGGAGATTTGGACAGGAATCAGACTATTGTAGGGGAGTTATATCTCAGGGTAAATATTTATAAGCCCACTAATATTTATATATACAAAAATATTCGTAGAAAATTATTAGTGAGACGTAGAATTATTTATTATCTGGTTGTTATGTAGTGTTGGAGACGCAAGGCAAATTAATATTAAGTAAATTGTGAGTTGGGATCAAATATGAATCGGAACCTGACATAATAAAAATGAGTAAATTGTATACAGTCTTTCTCGTATGTTTTTTGTTTGTTTTGTTTTGCTTTTGTACATGTGTGTTCAGATAATTTACTTGACTTTTGGTTAAGTCTTAAAAGATGAATATTATTACTGTGCCCAAAAAAGCAAAGGAGCCGAAATTTAAATTAACCCACGTGTTGACTGCCTGTCCTATAACAAGAATGTCACGTATTTGTGTGTCTAAAGGAGAAAAGTGGGGCTGCTTCTTATTAGTTTAGAAAGAGTGAATTAATGATAATTTTAATTGTTACAATTATTTTATTAAAATTATTTTTGACACTATAAATAATTTTTATTTTTTATGACATGACAAAGTGACAGTATAATTCATTTTTCATTTATGTATTTTTTATGGACACGACGCTATGTATTTCGCGGTTGTTTGAGAAATGTGCTTTGTTGTGCTTTCTGTGGGTTGTAGAGACATAATTCATTTTTATTGATTAGAAGAAACAGATAACGAAATATTGTGATCATCCTTTCTTTCTTTAGATAGATAGATAGATAGATAGAGAGAGAGAGAGAGAGAGAGAGAGAGAGAGAGAGGAATTGATACTCAAATTAAAGACAGCAAAATGTAGTCTGTACAGTGATTTTATTACTTCATCTTTTGTAAATCGATAATCTTGTATGTCCCTTCAATCACGGTTCAGTGTCAATAGCTTTGATATATAATCAACCAGTTACTCACTGTTTTCCATGTATTGTGACTAGCATTGTTACGTTAGTCAACATCAGAATAAGTGTTTTGTTTAAGAGAACTCTTATTTTTTTACCGTTATTTTCAAAATTACATCTTCGGACTTGTGAGCGAAAGAATGAAATTAATTTTTTTCAACAACTTTCTATATCATTCTTTATACACTCATGTTGACATTTATATAATTTGTAAGGTTTGGTCAATGATTAACGTAAACTTTAAACTCTTTGTTAGTGATTTTTTTTTTTTCTATAGTTCGGCTCATTTTCCTAATTTCCGGTGTCTGAGTGCTTCTGTCGTTTTATCGTTTCCATTTATTCAAATTGTGTCTTTCTTCGCGAGTCATGTTGATTTTAATGTATCGATTTTTCATGTATCAGATTATTTCATGTCATTTTTTATTTAAAAATATATATATTTAAAATATATGTTTGTCCTTAAATTTTATAAAATCTGATCGATGGGATGTCCTTATGCTTCTAGTATTTGTAATCTTCTTTTTACTGTTTATGTGAGTAGTAAGGATTTGACGGATTTCTTGTTTTTGTGTATGTTAGCTGGTGATATGTGATTTAATTCAGTTATTGTGGAATCAATTCTATGCTAATCGACACGATAATATAGTGGTTGCCTAAACAGTGAACATGTTGCCTGTATTATTATTATTACTATAGAGACATTCTCCAAGTTGATAATCAAATTAATAAACAGAATGTTTTTCTTATATCGTTGCTAATGCTCTATATTGGGTTATCCGTTATAGTGAAGTGTATGTGTATTGAAACATTTATTTGGCCTTGTTAATTAGATAGCCCACTATAAGAGGGGTACAAAACAAGAAAATCAAATTGTAAATAGAAACAACAATTTTATATATATATATATATATATATATATATATATATATATAAATCAATTAAGTTCTTTTTTTTATAAAAGTAATGTCTTTTGGTTGGTACAAGGTCGTTAAAATGTTCGTAATAGTCCTTGCAAGAGTGAATTTATTTGTACGTATGTGTGTAAGTATATATTAGTATTTGTTGGGTAGGAGTGTCTTTGACGTATTCGCTCAGTCTAAAGGGTTCCGTCCGGTTATTAGAAAATGCGGACGAGTAAACTGAGAATAAGGAGGTGAGAATAAGGAAGAGAAAGATACAGACAATAATAATAACGATCGCTTGATGTTTGTCGAGGGACGTGTTAATAACGCTCGTATTTTTCTCATTGCAACCGTCTTCTTGTTCAGTTTTTTTTTTATTTCGTTTTCTGGGGCTCCAGAACAGATAATTTGGGAATTCACTCCCGGATGTGATTCTGGCCTTTCCATTGGACGACAAACTTCGCATCAGCTAGCGAAAAGGTGCGTAAAAGGAATGTGTGTTTTTTTTTTGTTTGTTTTTTTAGATGTTTCCTAGTTTTTTACTGGCCGAAAAACATTTTGCATCGAGGTGTGAAATTTCGCGAGTTTTGTGTATACTAAGCAAAATTCGTTTTTTTTTCTTTTTTCAAACAAAATCTTTTTTCTAACAAAATCAATGAGTCATTTGAATTTTTTAAATATAGAACTTGTTTTGTTCACTACATATAATGTTGGTGATTTTCAGTCTTTTAGCAAGTGATGAGTTTAATTTGTTTATTGTTGTCATTTGTTGATATGTAGGCCTACATATATATATATATATATATATATATATAGGCCTACATATCAACAACATATCTTATATATATATAAGAATTCTTATAGTTTTTCTCTAGTTTGGTATTACTGTGCAGTTGCATTCTTTAGAGTAGTTTAATAGTATTTTTAAATTATTATTTGTATTATTGTCTGTTTTCATTTTTTCTTAGTTTAACTTGTTTATTAAAGGTGGCTAAGGAAATGATTCTTAATTGATATCTGTTTTATATTGTGGAGTTCATTAAAATATAGTACATAAAGAAGATATTAAATGTGCTGTGTTTATTAAATGATTTATGATGGTTGTTTTGTACCTGCATAGTCATTCATATGGAGAATACAAGAAATATCAATTATTTCTTTAAATGCACAATAAAAAGGACTTACTCAGTGTAAACTCAAACAAAATTCATTCATTTAGAAAGATTTATGTCAAAATAAGTGTGAAGAGGCTTTCTCAAAATACTCTTTTGAATGCTTAAAAATTAAACTAAAGAAAAAATGTTCATTAAAAGTGAGGACTTAAATTAATTGTACAAGTTTTTTTTAATCCTTGGTAGAGATTGGTAGTCTAGTTCACTAGGTGCTGTTAATATGAAAACTCATTCAGTGTTGATAGGCCAAAATATTAGCCGGACTGTCTTGTTGAATGAATGTCAAGTGTGGTAAACTTGTAGACGTTGTTATAGCCTTGAACAACTATAGGTGCAGTGAATGAGTTATCTTCTGTCATCAAAGAAAAGTTTATGTTAGTTTCTCATGTCCAAAATTATCCATTTTCAGTTTTCATATATTGCTTGGATTTGTCACATCACATCGTCTAGTGCCCTATTATTCTCATTGATGAAATGTTAATTGATATTCTGATTTAATCTGTTTTTACTACCTGCAGGGTTGTCATGAAGGAGTAGTAATTAAACCGGATGGCTTCATATTTGTGCCAGTAGAGGCTCCTAAGGCATCATTCAAAATTCTTAAAGTTTCAAATTCCTCTGATTGGTTGAAAATAATCCAGAGAATTAGCTCTCTTCTCTGCACTTTTTTTCTTTTTTTCAAGAATATTTATTTTGTTTATATTCAATTAGAGACAGGGCCATTATAATCAGTCTAAAAAATAGAGCTTATTAAAAAAACACACCATGCATCCATTACCTAGTTTGGAAATGTCTCCACTCCAGGTAGGAAAAGAGGTAAAGGTTGTGTTTTTTCTTTTCCACAAAAGTGTTTATATTCAAGTATGTGAGTTTTTAGTATATGGAGGTTTTAATATTTTCATTATTCAAATAAATTATTGCATCTAAAAATATATTTATGCTATTCATACGCAAAATTAAGAATTGAGTTATTTTCTAAGGTTGTTCTTTGATTTTTGACTGTCTTTGTTGTTAGTTAACATAAATATACCATCAACGCAGCAGGTGTAAATTGTTCATTTTGTGTGTTTAAATTATTTTTTCTAAGGTTAACATGTAATGTTCTGATAGGTTTTAAATGATAGGTGAACTCATGGTGATGCTGTTGGTTTATGTATAGACACATTTAATAAATGGGTGTTAAATTGAAGAAGAAAGTAATAGATATTTATAGATATTTTTTATTATGATGTGTATTATTTCACTAACAGATAGTGAACAGATTTTCTGTGTCCAGTATGCTAATAGGCAGTTGTCTGTTTTGTTTTTGATGATTTGAATGTGGATATTTGAAAAAACCAACAAAACTGACATAACACTCACAAAAAAATTATTTGATAATGTCTTTTCTTCTCTCTCTTTCTGTTCTGTCATCCATTTACACGAGCTTACTGTTTCTCGCTAGCCCTATTCCATTCAGTATGTTCTGTGAGTGTCAGATTCTCTAAGCTCGCTTTCCTCATTATGTGTCTGAAATGTAAGTGTCCTTTTTGTATACATTGTTCTTAAAATTTCTTCATTGTTTACATGCTCTGTCCATGGTATTCTCAGCTTCCTTCTGTAGAGCCACATCTGTTGTTTCAAATCATTTTGCTCATTATTCACCATCGCATAGGAGAACTGATGTTACTTAACAGTTCAGCACACTTTGTTTCTAACAAAATTTTCTTGTTTCTTCATACTTTTAGCTTTTGAAAGGCATCTTCCACTATTCCAATATGCTATCAAATTTTGTAGAATTTAGGTGATTACAGTAAGAAGAGAAAATGATTGCAGTAAGAAAAGCATTTTAATATTATTTTTCATAGATAATCAAAATAATGAGGAGATAATGCATGTTGCTCATTAGTATGAATTATGTAAAATCCATATTTTCTTTTGATGTATTGTTTTAATGATATAAGCATATAAGACAAACTGTACTTGAAGGTGCTTTCATATCTGGTTTCTGGTTAATTTACTGCTGCCTCAATACATTTTATATATATATATATGAGCTGTGTATGAGCTGTTATACAGTAAAACAGGCTTGTAAATGGATGACAAATATATTATGCTCTCATTACAACTGGGCTCTCTAGAGAAGAAAATTTTTAAAAATCAGTTACCACTTCCACAGTTTATGCATTACTCTCCAGCAATGATTTAAGTTCTTTTGGTGACTGACGTGTGTATACCTCGCTTATATATAACATGCTAAAATTTCTCTTCTCTGATTCCATACGCCTATGGCTTAGTGGGTAGCGACTTCAACTGACACCAAATCAATCGAGTTTCGATCTTGGCTGGAGGCAAGTGGATGTCAAGCTACACTGATGAGCTGTGATACAGTAAAACAGGCTTGTATATGGATGATGAATATATATATATATATATATATATGTGTGTGTATGTGTGTGTGTGTGTGTGTGTGTGTGTGTGTGTGTGTGTGTGCATAATAAAGACATAATTAATTCTTGAAACAGAACTATATTTATATCGCTTAAATTACTTTATTAAAATTTATAAAAATAAAATAAAAACAATGAAAATTATTAAGTATTCTTGAAGTTTCCAGTTATTTAAAATATATTTCTGTGAATTCAAACATTTATAAAAATACTAATAACTTTTCTTTATCAATTACAAGTTTTTCATGAATGACATCTACAGTCAAAAGCCATGATTTTTTCAAATCTTTTGCTTCCTGCTGATTCATTCTTTAAAACCTTCAGTTTTTACTGCTTTTATATTTTGCTATTAATTTCTTGAACTTTTATCCTCTTTCACTTTCTCATTTCCAATGGTCTTTTCCCTCCCTGTGTAACTGCGAATGCTCTCTCATTACCTTCTCTTATTTTCTATAACTCTTCTGTCTATAATGCTGTTTTTCTCTCTTCCTATTCTCAGGTTATCATTATTTATCTCATATTATCTGTTGCTTTCTTTCTCTTCATTATCTTTTCTTCCTTTTATTCTCACAGTTTTCTTGATTACATTTTCCCTGTTTTCTTTCTCTTGCACTGAAATGTTCACCTGTTTCTTGACTCTTTCTCTCCATACACTAAATCTGACACACATTTTCCATTTTCTATAAATCTTCATTCATTTTTCTTCTCTTTATCTTACATGGTTATTCTTTCCTTTTAACAGTTTTTAAAATTTTTTCACTGTTTTTACCATTCTTTACTCCATCACAAATTCAAAACTTTGCATGGCTGTCTTATTTATTCTCATTAAAATTGTTTCCATTTGCTGAATCTTTCTTTTATCATATCTTTCCCTCTCTCTTCATCATCCCCCTTTTCTTCCCTTACTTTTTTCCCTTCTTTATTTTCATCTCTGCATTTCCCTCTTTTAGGATTGTTATTATTTACATTATTATTTTACTTTCTATTTTTACTTAACTATTTTTTCTATACTATATGACTCTCTTTCACTAGTTGTTTATTGCCATAACTCCCCTTTTCCTAAAATCATTCTTCGTTCTTTTTTTGTTACCCTCTAATTGTGCATTGATCTTTATCTCACCTCTCATTCAACTACTTTTTCTTTTTATATATTGAGCAGGTGTCTAGCTCATTGAAAATATGAAATTTCTTATGATAAACATTCTCTAGGGAATAGTCAGTGTGATTCTTTGCTTTTGGAGGAGAGAAAATTATTTTTTTTAATATTTCTTCATTGTTTTTAATTTTTATACAACAAATTTCTAAATTGAATTTTTTTGAATTGCAACTCTTTTGGTAAAGTGTGCCTTTTCCATCTTCTGAGGCATGTGTGAAATTTTTTTAATCTCTAAAATTAGATTAATTGATAATTTAGAGAAATAGAAACTGTAATCAACGATTTAAGAGTATGAAATAGATGAAAACTTTGTTCAAGCTGTGTTTTTATTCCATTGACTTTCATCTCTATGTTAACAATTCCAGACGATGGCAAACAATGCCAAATACTATTTAGGGTTGTTGTTTGATCTATGAATGTATCTTTACCCAACATAAAACTCTTTTTAGTGAAGTATCTAAAGGAGAAAAAATAATTCTGAGCTATTTGGTACATCATTGAAACAATTGTAGATGATCTTAATTTCCTTAATCCTTCAAAAGTGACAATAATGTATAGATTAACAATGTAGACTGTGGTTATAATGTGACTTATTTCTGATTTAAAGAATAGTTGGATGTGTTATTTTTAGGACAGAAGATTCTTTCAAAGGTTAAGCGATAAAAACAACATAAAATTCTAATTACATTTATTTAAAGTAAATATTTAAACCTTCAAAATTATCAAAATAAATAAATTTTCATGTTTTGAAAGAATGAAGCTAAATTTTTTGCAAAAGGTTTCCTAGTTACATATAACTTTAAGTAATTGTTTAAGAAAAATAAATAAAAATGCAAGTTTTGTTAAAGGTAAACAGAAATTATTTGTTAAGGATGTTTATTTATTCTATATTTCAAATCATTTTCTTGGAAAATTTAAGTATAAATTGTCCAGTGTCTGAGTACATTGGTAAAAATACAAATCTTACGAAAAGAAAAAAGTATAGGAAATTGTGGTGAGCCATGATCACTCACATTCTGAAGAAACACAACACATAAAAGAAAACTCACCCTTGAAACTAAATCAAACATGTTCAGTTGACCATAAAATGCATTTCAGGATGGAGGTTTCTGCAAAAATTTATATGTCCATTAAGGTTTTAGAAGACTTTCCCAGCGATATTTTTCAACAATTTTGAAAAAAGTTTTTAAACTCTTGTATATACTTTTAAGCTGATATTTGTTTATCTTTTAAATTCAAATACAAAACAAGGCTTAAACCTACCCAGTAAACTTTAGGCCATTTTTCATGATAGGCACTTGAGAAGCACACATGAAATATAGAAATATAGAAATAAAAGAAGAAAGACTAAAATCATGCATAAACTTAAATGTACTTATGTACTTAAGCATGCTGCTAAGTAACTATCAAAAAAATCATACAAACAGATATTTGCATAAACATGAAGGTAGAGCAAAGAAGAAATAAAGAAAATGAAAGAACCTCTGGTAAAACAAATTCCCATGCTTGCTCTATGAGAATAGACACTGTAAAAATATAAAATGTGTTATGTAAATTTTAATAAAACAAAAGTGAAGTATCCTACATATAGAAAAATCATGAATTATATATATATATATATATTGAGAGAGAGAGAGAGAGAGAGACATAGAGAGAGATATACATAGAGAGAAATATTACCATGCAGACAAATATATATTGCATTAAAACCTTTGCTGGAATGTAGGTTTCAATTGTGTTACATTAGAAATATTTCCTTTCCAAAATGACTGACTGAATGAAAAAGAATGAAGTAAAGAGAAGGAAAAAATAGCAATCATCCAATGAATGAAACATGGCAACCACTGTAATGAACTAAAAGCATAGTTTATGTTCCTTTCAATGCTGCTGAAAAAGAAGCTGGTTTTTCAAACAGAGCTCATCTGGAGTCTAGTCTGCTTGTCCATATTGATAATCACAATGGATACCATTTATGATTTATATGCAAAATACACACATATACAAACTCACATAACCATAGATATGTGTGTGTGTGCTTGTAGAGAGAAATGAACAAGTATATCAGCATATTTATATATGTAAAATACAATATTTGAAATTGTTGATACTTTGATTTTTTTATTGACAAAATTTTACACTTAGTCAAATTTTATCACACAAGTCAATATTTTCTCAATATAATTAGTGTTAACCAATACAGGTAAAATTTCAAAAATATATTTATATGAGTAATATTTAATATAAATTTTGGCTTATACTATCTATTCTTATTAAAAATAATTACAATAAAATTGTTTTGGGGCTGTCATGTTTTATTATGCAAAGTCGGTGAAATATAGAACTTATTCATAAATTTGTCAATCCAATACACAAGTGGTGGATTTCCCCACACTTCTCTTCAATAACCCTTATGGACCTGACTCAATGCTAGATCTCTGTTTCCCTTTTATCCCTGACTCTTGCTATGTTATGCAGCTTTGCCCCCTTGGCAACATGATCATGTTGTGCTTTCCGTTAATATCTCCTTCCACTCTCCCTCCCCCAGGAACCCCCAGCCAGCAAAATATTTTACTGCTACCAAAATGTGACTTCCTATGTGACGAGCATTGGAACAACGTTTTTAGTCTTTCTGTTGAAGATTGTGCATCCGATGTGTCCTTTTGCATAAAAGCTGGCATCAATGTTTTCATCCCAGCCAGAAAGTTCCAACTTAAACCCCATTCACTCCCAGTTCTTCCGTGCTTGCTTGGCCACTGCTACCCACAGTAATAACTTCTGGCTTTATTAGAGCCATGCCTCTGACCAGAATATGTGCTTTTTTGCCTCTGCTCATAATGAGTGCAAGATGATCCTAAATGATGCTTGTTTGCTGGCAGAGTGAAGCAGCAGATAGCATTCTGCAAGTTTGGCTCCAAAGACTGCTGACGGCTCTGTAAAAAGGTGTTAAACAACAGCAAGCTCTCAACCCCCCGCCTTTCATCAATAAATGTGAGGTCCTCACATTTTCAGCAAACAAGGTCAAATTCATTGCTTGCAGATTCTCCATCAAGTCAACATTTGATTGTCTGGGATATCCACACCTGACTTCTCACCGAGAACTGAGGCTCAACTGAGTGATGTTACATTACTCTTCACTGGTCTCTAATATAACTTCAAAGCTTGACCTCATAAGGTGAGTGGAGGTGACAGAATCCCAATCATCTTCCTGAAGAAATATAAGCATGAACTCTCCTCTGTTCTCTCCAAAATCTACAACTACTGCTACTCTGCTTCTTGCTTTCCTGCCTGCTGGAAGTCCTCCTCTGTGGTTCCTGTATTTAAGAACTCTGGTGAACCTTCAGACCTCTCTAATTATTGCCCTATTGGTCACTTACCAATTTCTGGCAAAGTGTTCAAGACTATTATCAATGCTGAAGTAGTTCAAAATCTCACAGCCACTTCTTTGACAAACAGTATTGTTTCTGCCTCACCAGGTCTACTTCTGATATGCTAACAACCATCACAGAATATATATGATATAAGAGCTTGAGCTTTACCATTCTTGATAAGAATGGCAAAACTCAAGCTGTTGCCCTAGATATCACCAAAATATTTGACAGAGTCTGGCATACTGGACTTCTGTGCAAGATACAGGATGATGGTATACCTGGATGCTTGTTTGATCTAATCCAGTTGTTCCTTTCAAATCGTGTAATGAAATTAGTATTGAAGATACTATCAGGTGAACATGAGTGTCCCTCAGGGCTTTATTCTAGGTCCTATGCTTTTTCTGATCTTCATTAATGATCTCCCTGAGGCAATCAGATCCTAAGTAAGCACCAGCATTTACTCCTGCTTTGATAAGAAATTCACTGAAGCTAACAAAGCAAACCTCGCTGTTGATCTTGAAAAGCATCTCCAATCTGTCGTGGACTGGGGTAAGGAATGGCTTGTAAATTTTAATCCTTCTAAAACAAAGCTACTATTCTTTAACCACCACAGACAACCTCTATTACCTCCTCATCAACATGAATCGGGCTAATCTTCCTGAAAGCAATACACTCCTCAGCCTAACTCTCTCAGTCAACCTAAAGTGGAATGACTAAATTAAATCCATAGATAAATCTGCTTCTAGGAAGGTCAGTTCACTGTGTAGGGCCAGGAAATTTTTCTTGTCTAAATCCATCTAGTACATATATAAAACTACCATCTTCCCATATATTGAATACTGCTGTCATATCTGGTTGGGTGCCCCTGCTATTCATCTCAGGGTTCTCAACAAAACTCAAAGGAGAAGCTGCAATGTAATTCATCCCAATCTAATAGCTCTACTCCAGTCACTTTCTCATAACATAATATGGCTTTCCTTTGTCTCTTCTACAAATACTTTCACGGTTTCTGCTCTGATGAGCTTAGCTCCCTAGTGCCCCCTCTGCATAAATTTACTTGAGTTACTATACTAACAACTAGGTCCCACCCTTTTACAGTGAAACCAATCAAATGTAACCATAACTTCTACTCTACCAGCTTCTTTTCTCACACTTCCCACCTGTGGAACGCCCTTCCAGATATTTGCTTCCCAGACAGCTACAATCTCTAAGAATTTAAATGCAATGTGAATTGCCATCTCTTATCTCCTTGACTCACATCCTTTCTCTGATAACCCTTGTATCTTGTTCTTCTTCCTTTCCACTCTACTCTCATGCCACTCTCTTCACACCAGTATTCTCATCCTTCTCTCAGTCATTCTTTGACACTCCCTGTAACCTGTTTCTCTTTCTCTTCACTCTCCTTTTATGTAACCCCTGTGCAACCATGGCAGTACTGACTTGCTTGGGGTGAAATGATTATAAAAAAATATGAGAAACTGAATGATACACATCACCCTTTGTTTACAAGCATTTGATGGGATTCATCTACCACAAGTCATCAGCTCTATTTGTGTATTGACCCCAAAACACATAAATTTTGGTTCTTGTTGGATATGGGACATTTAATAATACTATGTTTAAGTGCAATATTCAAGTTTGTTGTTACTAATTTTTGTTCTTTTTATGAAATGTTGAAACCACTATAAATCTATCCCAATTGGAGTAGATAGATCTATCTATCGCCTGGTTCACACTCCACCCATGTCTATTAAACAGGTTAAGAGGCTCATCCCTTGTTCCCTGTTTAGAATGTGGTTTCCGGCTTTCTCTTTTCCAATCTTCTCACTTTCTTTTTTGTTTTTTTTTTCAATTGGAGTAGACAGATCTATCTATCGCCCGGTTCACACTCCACCCACATCTATTGAACAGGTTAAGAGGCTCATCCCTTGTTCCCTGTTTAGGATGTGGTTTCCGGCTTTCTCTTTTCCAATCTTTTCAGTATTACGTAGCCCCCTGCACATCAGTGGCGTTACCGCCTTGCTCAGGGTGATATGATTAAAAAAAAAAAAAGGTAACTACTACTTTTCATCACCACACAAGGTCATGTAATAACTGGAAGCTGTTACTTCCATAACAGAAACCAAATAGGTGGAAAATTCCATGAACCTGGTAACATAGTAATTGTGAGTTCAATACTTAGGCTGGGTAGTGTATATTTGACCTCAGTAGAAATGGGGTAAGCAGTAACTGAGCGGTATTACATAAAGATGTGATGCCTAGACAGAGGTGGTCAACAAGAACAATCATCCACTGTAGATTAAATAAAGGGTCCTGTTCAAAATTCCCTGTCAGTTTACTGGGTCAACATACATTTGGTGAAGGCCGGAGATCATGACAAATGCTTCACCTTACAAATAAAATCAATCAATTTATAAAGAGAAATTGATTGGTAAAATGACAAAAGCCACTAACATATGAAGAAAATTAAATGAGTTACTGATACTCTCGTCATTCTCTTGCAGGACATTGCTAGAAAGGCACTTGCATCAGTATCATGACTGTTTCATCTTCAGTCATTTATACTTTCAAATTCAATGCTGAAACAACTTCTGCAATCATGAATAGTTATTTGACTACTAGTTTTGATTGAGAGGCCAAATGAAACCTGCCATGAAATCAAGAAAAAAATCACCAACAGTAAATCTCTTCAAATATTAAGTGAAAACAGAAGAGCTATGTTTTCTGTTTTACTGCTTGTACTTGAATATTTTTTAAGAATTGTTTCCAGACAAGTGATGAAATTAATTTTTATTTTGTTAAAAAACATAGATGAATATAAAATGCCAATTCTTTGCTGTTTACTCTTCATGTCTAATCTGGGAAAAATTCAATGGAAGCCTAAGCAATGCATTCCTGAAGCTTATGGCAATAATGCAGGAAATGGAAGATATACAAAGGCATTTTCAAGCTTTAAGGCATTTTCAGCTTCAGGACAAAACTGCTTTGGAAGAACTTCAAAAATGATGATCTGGAAGAACTTTTGAAGACAGATGCATAAAGAGATAGAGAGAGCGTGAAAAAGGAAAAGCATGAACCAGCAGAAAGACTGTAGGTAAATCAGTCAAGTGCAATACTTTATTTTAAAAGACTTAGCAAAAATTTGTTATTATCAAAATAGTGCATTCTAGATAAACTTATGGAAATGAGTATACATCAGTATTTGAACATTTGTTTTTCCCATTTGATTTCACGCATTTTGATCAGATAGACACTAGTGATAAAAACTGATTACAGAATGTCAAAATAAGAAAATCCAGGTCAGCTCTCCACACTCACCTTTAAGAGAATCCATGGATACAAATAAATTCTTTACTAAAAATTGTTGGTACTTAGACAGTGCTCAAGTGCTGCTGTGGGCAATTGGCTTGCTTAAGTAACACATTAGAATGGAGAAGAGCTTTTCTATGGACACGGGAACTGGCCAGTGATTTTGGTTTCAAACAATACACATCTTTCTAATGCAAATATAAAGAATTATGTGTATTTAGAACAGGATGTTCTGCCACATATAGTAGATGATTTGGAACTGCAGTGTTTTATGCAACACTTCTTGTCTGGTTAGTGATGCCAATAAATTTAAGATTTTAAGAGAATTAATGTGGAATCAAAATTGCATCCATTCTTTTAATGTGCAATATACAACAGAGTTAAAAGTTTGCAATTAAGTCATTGAAAAATGTAAATAATTTGTTGACTGATTAATGAGGCTGTGAATTTATCTGACAAAAAGACATTATTCAAAGATTCTGGAAACTATTGCCATATATATATATATATATATACATACATACAGGGCGCAATGGATAAATTGTCATCTAATTTAAGCAAAAATGAAAATAACACTGACATCTCATTATAACAGATATATTTACCAAAATTATACAAAAATATCTTGAAATACTAAAGAGTTAATTTATTCAATAAAATTGCTATTGGCTTCAGCCACAGCCTCCAGATGACTTTGGAACCTTTTGCATCTATTCTGGATAGTCTCCTTGCTTCAGTTTATCTTTAGTATTAAAAAGGGTTTTGTCGACCTCTTGTTCAACTACACCCCATACATAATAATCAAGAGTGTTGCAGTCTGGTGAGTTAGGTGGCAAGATTTAAAGGGGGATGTGGTCACAGAAATTGTAGTCATGACTGAGTACTTCTGCTTGTGTTGCATGCTGCAGACTTTTGCTGCCAGACATAGGGTTTTCCAGCAGCCACTCTCTTGACCCTGGGCAGAACTACCTCCTCAAGGCACTTGATCTAGGCCTCCATTTTGAGTCTGAGGCCCTGTGGGAAGATGAATGAAGGCATAATGTTGCCATCACTAGTGATTACTTCCGACACATTCATAATCACCAATAGACTCAACCAACTCTTTTTGCATACACTGTACTATCTTCAGATTGACACCCAAACACTCTAAAATGTTTATATTAGAGCTTGTTATGCTAAGCATTACAGCATGCCATTTCCTAATTTTTGGTGGAATGAAATGTGTTATAGTGCTCTTTTTCTCACAGATGTTGCCCAACTGACCCTACTATACAACACGCATGCACAAAGTTAAAAATATAAAATGACAACAATTTACTCATTGCACCCTGTGCATGTGTGTGTGTGTGTGTGTGTGTGTGTGTGTGTGTGTGTGTGTGTGTGTGTGTGTGTGTGTATTTTGGTAGCAATCCCTCTTTTATACAAGTTTCTAAGTTTAATGTGATATACAGAAAAGGAAATATAAGAAAAGAAGCAAAATTAAATAAAAACAAACTTAATTGCAGTATCTTGTCAATTGTTTTTAATAAAACTTATATATATATATATATATATATATATATATATGTATATATTTGTTTTTTTTTTGTGTGTGTGTGTATAAAAATTTCACATAGGGCATATCTGTAAAAGGAGAATTTGAATAAAGTCAAAGAAAAAGTTATCTTAGCCAATGTCCTCTGAGAGATTTGATAAAATCAAATGTATTTTATTCTCTGACAAGAATTTATATACAAGAAAAAAAATGTTATTGGTTTTTCAAAATCTTTTGCTATAGGAGTACTCATGAATATTCTTCAGGTTAGCAATAAAGTCAGACAAGTTCATAGATATGAGGTGATACAATATTCTATGGAAAATTCAAGACCCTAAGATACCTAAATATATTTATATATATTTAGGTATCTCCACTCATTTTTGATCCCTAAGTTCTAAAATGAATTTTTAAAAATAAAAAAGCTCTCATTTTAGCTTAATTGAAAGCTAAATGATTAAATTTACTATTTCTAGTAAGTAAATTATTCTGCTGTATTTCAAATAAAAATTGTATTGACTGGAATCTCAATTTTTTTGGAGCATTTTCATGAAATTAATAAGAATCAGCCATTTTTTTAAATTCAAAAGTATTTGTAAAGGAAATTCTCAGTTTTAAAAATTTGGCAAAAATAAAATATACATCTGTGACACATTATTTTAGAAAATTATAAAATTTCAAGTTAACCTGATTTGAAAAAAATATGAATGCTTATATTATGAAATGTGACATACAAGCATGTCTTAATCATGAGGCCTTGTTTTCCTGATATGTCTGCTACCAAAAAGCTGACTGACTTGGACGCCTTTCGCGATTTCCTCTGTGACGTCCTTTGGGGAAAAGTGTTCGATCTCCCAGTTGATGACTGTGCCTCTGAGATTTTGTCATGGGTGAAAGCTGGCATTGATGCCTTCATACCTACCAGGAAGTATTGTCTAAAATCTCATTCCTCTCCGTGGTTCTCTCCTGCCTTTTTGGCCTCCATTGCCCACAGGAACCATTACTTCTGACTATTCCGGAGACAGTCATCTGATCACAATAGGCGCCTATTCACGTCTGCTCGTAATGAGTGCAAGAAAATCCTGAATGATGTCAAACGGTTGTTTGCTGAGAGAATGCGACAGTGCATAGCTGACCGCAAGTTTGGCTCCAAGGACTATTGGCGGTTATGCAAACGGGTGCTGAACAATAGCAAATCCTCAATCAATGAATTTGAGGTTCTCACGTCATCTACAGACAAAGCTGAGTGCTTTGCTCACAGATTCTCATTCAACTCCACATTTGACTCATCTGGAGTACAATCTCCCGACTTCCCTATTAGAACTGAGACCAAACTGCATGACGTATATATTGCCCCAACAGTAGTATCTCGAGTAATTTCAAAACTTGACCCCCATAAGGCAAGTGGTGGTGATGGAATCCCGGTGATAGTCCTTAAGAGGTGTGCTCCTGAACTCTCCCCTGTCCTCTCTAAACTGTATAACTACTGCCTTTCTGCTTCCTGTTTTCCTGCATGCTGGAAGTTCTCTTCAGTCGTTCCTGTATTTAAGAACTGTGGTGAACCCTCGGAGCCATCCAACTATTGCCCTATCAGTCTTCTACCAATTTTCGGGAAAGTGTTCGAGGCCATAATTTATGCTGAAATAGTTCAACACCTTACTGCCCACAAACTCTTCTCTGACAGGCAGTATGGCTTCCACTTTGCCAGGTCCACGGCTGACATGCTAACAACCATAACGGAGTACATGCTCCAGACCCTTGATGAGTCAGGCGAGGCTCGTGCTGTTGCTCTGGACATCTCCAAGGCTTTTGACAGAGTTTGGCACTCTGGCCTTCTATGCAAGCTACAGGGTTACGGTATTACCGGACGCTTGCTTGATCTAATCCAATCTTTTTTAAATAACCGCAAAATGAAGGTCGTTTTGAATGGGCATGCCTCTTCATCCTACAGCACAAATGCTGGTGTCCCACAAGGTTCTCTCCTGGGCCCGACGCTCTTCCTTATTTTCATCAACAATCTCCCAGATGAGATCAAGTACCAAGTAGGCATCTATGCAGATGACACCACAATTTACTCCCGCATCAGTAAGAAACCCGTCGTGGCGTACAAACATAATCTCGCTGCTGACCTTGAACGGGATCTACACTCTGTGGTTAATTGGGGCAAGAAGTGGCTTGTCAATTTCAATGCGTCTAAGACCAAGCTGTTGTCTGTCAATCATCACAGGCAACCTCTCCTGCCTCTCATAAGCATGGACCAAGCGATTCTCCCTGAGAGCAATACACTGCACCTCCTCGGCCTTACCCTCTCTTTTGATCTCAAATGGAACGACTACATCGAGTCCATAGCTAAATCCACTGCTAAGAAGGTTGGGTCACTGTCTCAGGCCAGGATGTTTTTTCCGCCTGAATCCATCCTGCATATATACAAGTCAACCATTCGTCCATGCATGGAGTACTGCTGCCATATATGGTCAGGCGCCCCTGCCGTTCACCTCAGTGTTCTCGACAGGCTGCAAAAGAGAATCAGTAATGTGATAGGTACTGACTTCACGGCTCAACTACAGCCACTTCTCCACTGACGAAATGCGGCCTCCCTTTGTCTGTTCTATAAATACTTTTATGGCTTCTGCTCGGACAAACTTAAGTCACTGGTGCCTCCTCAACAGGTGTTTACTCGTGCAACCAGATTGGCAACTGGGTCCCACCCATTCACAGTTATGTTAGCCAAATGCAGATGACAATTCTACTCCTGCAGCTTCTTCTCTCACACTTCCCGCCTGTGGAACTCGCTCCCATATTCTTGCTTTCCTGATGGCTACAACCTCCAGGAATTTAAATACAATGTCAATACTCATCTATTAACCACTTGACTCTAGTTCTTTCCCCACCTCGTATATCCTTTGAAACTGTCATCACACCTGCATTCTCAGCTTTCTATTGATCCTTTCTAACTGGTTCATCTTCCTCTTCACTCTCTTCTAATTAATCTTTTTACACTTATGCAGCCCCCTGCATATCAGTGGCATTACCGCCTTGCTTGGGGTGAAATGATTAAAAAAAAAAATGTTGATTGAAGACTGACAGCCAGACGTACTGAAAAGCTAAGTATGGTTGATCAGAGTTGACTGAAATTGATGAAACCTAAAAGTTTTTTTTTTCTTTTTTGGTTTTTAACTACCCAGTAATTAAAAAAAGATAACATAATAATTTCAGAAATTATCTAATATTTTATTGAATTTTAGTTACTTTAGCTTTATAGTCTTACATTTGAATATTGTTTTTGAAAAAAAATTACTTTAAAATAATATGAAATTTTCTTGAATTTAAAAATTTAATAACTGGGATAATAATCCTTTAGTTTTAATTTTAGTTCTTTAAATTTTGCTAAAGCTCATTTGTCAAAAAATAAAAATAAATTAAAACTATTTTATTAGTCATTTAGGTAATTCCCGAACACTAGATAAAAAAGTGACCATACATGATAATTCTCTAAATTTAATGAAAACATAGTTTTATTGTGAAAATCTTCAAGTTCAATTATGGAAGATTTTTCAATTTTTTCAATTTTGGAAAATTTTTTCAATAGAAGATTGTTTTTTGAATTCATCTTTTTTAAACATTAGAGATTCTGAATTAAATAATCACAGTTAGTTAATCACAATCATTTTAAAAATTGTAGGAAACTAGAAACTGAAAAATAAAACTTACTTTAAATTTTGAAGGGATGGTTTGCAAAGGCTATTGAATTTTGAAACATACTTATAAAACACTAGTATGAAATGAAAGAATTATTTTGTTTTTTTCCTTGAAACATATTAACCTTTTAATCAATATGTCACTTATGAAATACCATGCTTAACAAAAATGTTAATTTTTACAAACAACAAAAATTTGTAATTATTTAAAAAATCTTAGTACATAAAGATTTGCATTAAGTTTTTCAGTTTTCAATTAGTAAATATAGTCTTCACCTAATAACTTAATAAGCTAACTGCAACAGGGCTTTGAAAAATTTTTAAATATTTTTTAAACTTTATAAATTTTTATAAATAAAAAGAATAAATGAAAACAATTCTTGTAAAAATTCATTATTTATCAAAAACATTTTTCTACAGAGTATAATGTTTTTAATATATATATATATATATATATATATATATATATAAGCAATTAAAAGTTCATCTAATTCAATAATTATTAGTTTTATTTCATTTTTTATTTTACTATTCAGAACAGATCTTCAGAAAAATGACTACTGTCAGAAAAAAATAGATGAGTTACATTCCACAAGGAATCCTGTGTTTAACTAATAAAACAAATTTCATGAAATTATCTGGAAGTGGGGGGAGGGGGTTAACAGATTTTTAAAAAATACTTTTACCAAGAATTTCTAAAAATAATAATTTCAAAACTAATTTCATTCACGTGCGAATAAGTTCTGAAAGTTTTACTAAAATCCAACAATTATTTAATTTTTGCAAAAATTTACAAATTAATGTATTTTTCACAGGAAATACAGGTGTTTTATAATGATTACATTATCCATAGTAAAAATTTGGTCACCTGCTGATGGAAAAAAAAGCAAGATTTTTAACCAAAATTTTGAATGTGTTAGAAGGGATTTAAAAAATAATTTGATCTTTCCTCATCTTAATAATATAAACATTTTGATGGAAAAACTTTGTTTTTATTAAGTTTGGGTCCTTCTTTTTTTTTTTTTGCATGCTATGCTATTTCTTCAGCGAATTAGTGGAGGTTCCTATTGGCGGAGCAGAAGCAAAATGGCATTTCTAACCATGCAACATGAAATTTTAAAAGAATTGTTTTCCCTTTTTTTTTAATTATGATAATTTATAAAGTTTCAAAAATAGTTTGAAAATATTTCAAAGACATGTAGACATTAGATTGTTAAGTTATTAAGTAAAGATTATATTTAGTAATCAAAAATTAAAAAGTTTAATACAAATCATTGAGCCATCATATTTTTAAAATAATTTGAAAATTCTTTTGTGCATTTGAAGTTTTTTTTGGATGGTAATTTCTGTGCGTACATTAAAAGTTCATGTGTTTCATGATTTCTTCCTCTTACAGGAAAAGAATTTGGACAATTCTATCAGTTCTGTTTGCCATACACTAGGTACCTTCTAAAAATAAAATAGTTTTCTTGAAACTTTTTAGTTTTAAATGGAAAGCTAAAAGATTAAACACAATACTCTGATATATTTCAAACATAAATTATATTGATTGGAATCTTAAATTTTGAGACTTTAAATTTTTTGGCCATTTTGAGGGATCGACACAAAAAAGTTCATTCTCGGTTTTGAAAAATCTTGCAAAAATAAAATATACATCTGTGACATTATCTTTGGAAAATTATCAAATTTAATGTTAAATTAATCCAATTTACACAAGTCTTACTTGTCCTCATCTTTCATGACATTTCAATCATTGTATTCTTTGGCCTTCTTCAGGTGCTTGGAATTTCAAACCAAACTATCAGTATCATAACTAAACTTTCCAGTTTTATGTTCACCTCTGCTGTAGCAGGTATTGAATATACAACTCTTTGAGTCTATTCACTGGATCCAACCAATGCTTTTTTTTCCACTGGTTATGTGTTTTGGGGAACAACAATGCATGAATGTTTGGGATTTATGATCCTAATATATCAATAACCACTTTTTTAACAGAGCTCATATCACAATTTGGTGTTATTGTTGGTTTTCCCTAGCATTCTGTGTTCCCATATTGTATTCATGTCTATGCTTGGCCAGCTTAGGAGATTTGTTGTCTAGTATATGTGCTGATTCTTTAAGTTTTTGTATTTTCCAGTACTCTACTGAATCTATTATTTAACCTCACCCCACAGGGAGTGGTGATCTCCTTTTTCCCTACATATGTGGTCAGCCAAACCTGATTTTTCTATTTAGCCTAATATTATGGCTTTACAGTTTTCCTAAAGTCTTATTTTAAGTGGGTGGCCTGTTTCTCTTTTATATTTCTTACCACAGCTACATGGGATGGCATACATACAATCCTTAGTCATATTCTCCTTAATGAGTGGTCTTATTTAAAAGGGATGTCTGCAAAGTGTTGAATCCCTTTTGAAGGTCATTCTAATAAACCACAGAACTTTTGTACTTTTTCCAATAATCCCTTTACATAGGGGAGGCAGACTGTAGTTGTTTTCTGAGTGTTGTTATTCTCTTCCAAACTTCTATCCCAGTTTATCAGAGCTGCAGTTATGTACCCAGGGTAGTTGCTATGTTGTAAGGTACTGGCTATTTTTTGTTAATATGTTTCTGGGCCACCACTTATGACTTTTGCTCAATATTGTAGACAGCAGACGCACTCTTTTTTTACACTGTGTTGGTGGTGGGAAGTTGAGGTATTGTCCAGTAAATTATGGCTTGTGGTATATGGATATCTTAAACCCTGCTCTGTTCGATATATTAGTACATCCAGGAATTCCAGTTTGTTGTTGCTTTCTCTCTCCATTGTGAACTGTATCAGTGATCTTATTGAGTTCACATGGTCCCATAGTAACTGGACCTCATCTTGGTTTGGCCAGAGTATGAAGGTGTCATCTATGTATCTCAGCCATAGTGTTGGCTTTAGTGATGTGGATTCTAATGCTATTTCCTCAAAGTATTGCATATGTTAGCCATTACTGGGGATAATGTCGGGCCCATTGCTTAACCTTCATCTTGCCAATATATGTCTGATTCCATTCATCTGGAATAGACATGGAATGTGGAACTAGAACAATCTTCCTTGGTGGATGAAATAAAGGGCTCAGTTTGAAATTTCAAAGACTTGAAGAAGGCAGAGTGTACAACAGTTGAAACATTGTGAATAAGGCAACAAAGATGAAGAAAACAGTCTGCACAATGTAAATAGCGTAAATATTGTAATGCGGATGAAAATAGTTAATTTTGCTGAAAATCACCATTGGTTACAGTTTTCTGTCAAAATTTAATTTGATATCTAAATATGCATATAAATCTGCATGTATATATATGTGTGTGTCTCTGTGTGTGTGTGTGTGGTTTTGTGCATGTGTGTGTGACAGTGTGTGACAGTGCCTAGATCAACCAGGCATATAAATCTGCATGTGTGTAACAGTGTCTTGATCAACCAGGTATATATATCTGCATGTGTATGACAGTGCCTAGTTCAACCAGGCATATAAATTAACCACTATAATTCAGAGGTATTGATTCTTTTATATTTTTTGGATGTTGCTCCCTCTCTGCCCCAACCAAAAGACAACACTACTTTCATTAAGCAGACAAGTTTATAAAAATAATATAACCCTTAATGTTTATTTTTATGTTTAAAATATATGAGAGATGCCATCAAAAGAGTGAGTAAATTTATTTACACCTATTTACAGATGCATCAACCCATATGTAGTCATCATTCTAGAAACAAGAATTTCCACCTATAGAGAGAAGTAAAAAATAGTACACTTCATAAAAATTAATTGTATGCATGTTATTGTTGTTATTATTATGATTACATATTATCAAGACACTGATTTGTTAAACAAAGGATAATCATGAACTGGTCAATGCAAATAGTTTTAAAATGTCCCGCCAACAAATGAAAATCAAAGATCAATATGATAGTTAATATGACTCTCTTTTTTACTTTTTGCATCTTCTGACCCATTCACTCTCTTTAATTACTTCTTCTATGTGCAATGTTTATTCAGGACATGGCAAACAATGTTTTCCAGTCCTTTGTAGCTCTTACTAAATTTTTTCTTTCAACTAATCCTTGTTTTGCCAACCATTAACACAAGCATTTTAGGTAGGTTATGTGCTCCTTTTCACTGCCCATCACTCTTTCTTTCTAATAAGATTTTCCTGTTTCTTAATACTTTGCTTAGCTTTTGGAATTCATCTTTCACTATTACAATGCACCTTCAGATTTCAGTGTTATATTTTCCATCATCTGTTAAAACATGTCTTACATGTTTACATTTACTTGATTTTGGCTTCTACAATTATGCTTTTTTCTTTCTTTTCTTTATTCTCTTTTGTAAAAGTACCCGTATTTTCATTTCTGCCTCTACTATCAACATTGTATCATCTGTATATCTAATGTAGTTAAGATTGTGGTTGCCAATAATGAATCCCAGTAGAAATTCTAATTATTTCAGAATCACCTCACTGTAAAAGTTAAATAAGCCCAGTGAGAAGACACATCCTTGTCTTATATCTCTTTCTATTTTTGTATATTTACTGATTTTATTTTCTATCCATATGCAAGCCTTTGTTTCCATTATAAGTTTTGGATTATTCTAATATCCTTCCCAAATACGTCAAGGTTATCTAACAGTGCCAACATTACTTTGTCATCTAATTTATCAAACACTTTTGCATAATCTATAAAACATAGGTATACATTCTTTTGTTTTTGTATTGCTCTGTCTAATAACATTCTGAGCATGACTATTGCATTCCTTGCTCCAGTTTCTTTACCAAAAATATTCTTGTCTTATTTCTGGGTTAATTTTGATGCAGACACTATTCATCAGAATTCAGATAAGGTGAACTGTGTTCACATTTGTCTGCACCTGGTTTCTTAGGTAGCACTATATTACCACAGTTTTATATTTCATTTGTTATGCTTGTAATCTTGTCAAAAGCAAACAAAAAGTCAGTTGCCAGCACCTCTATTACAATTCCATCTGATCCTAAAGCTTTGTTACTGTACAATTTGGCCACTGCTGATTTCATTTCAGACTTTTAAATTTCTGGTCCTTCAATATTTCTCTGTATTGCCAGTTGTTCTCTTAAATCAAAGAGTTCCCAAATGTATTTTTTTATCTCTGAAGTATTTTTTCTTTCTCTAATATCCATGTCACATCCTGGGAGTTGATGAGCAGGTCTTTTGTCCTATTAGTTCTCTAATTCCTTTATGCGATTTTCTTTATTTATAATACTCATTCTTTCTATTTCTACACTCTTTTTGTAGAGATATTTCTTTTTAGCTTGCCTGAATTTGTTCTCATTTTCCTATGGCAATATCTTATATTCTATACAGGGCTGTCTTAACAGCATTATGGGCCCTTGGGAAAACCAGTGGGCTGGGGCTCCTACAACAACCACTCATGGGAATAAAAATAAATGGTCTATAATATTAAACATATTTATTTTATTGGCACTTCAACAAAACTGGTTTTAAAACATTAAAACATGCTGCACAACAGGAACTAATCAACAAGACAAACATTTGAACAAAACACAACGTTTAAAAAACACAATAATACTGAGTAAGTTACAGAGATTAGATAGAATAGTATGAAATTACACTGAACTTCTTATTATAACAACAATTTGCAGCATTTCTTTTCAGAGAATGCTTCAGGAATAGGATGTCATTTTCCATGCACATGAGTAAATGTCAGTTCAAATGATGCTGCCCCATTGTGCCCTGAAGCAAACATTTTATAGTTTTCAGTTTTGAAAAATAATGTTTTCCTGTACAGTTGGTCACCATGATGCACATGAACACTGAGTGTAATTTCAACATTCAAGAATATAGATTTCAAATTGTCCACAATTATTTTTCTATACAGAGCAGGGAGAGTCTCACAGTTTTCAAACTACAAGATCTCCTACAAAAGATAGCTGAAGAGAGTGACAAGAAAGGACTACAAATAAACTGCAAGAAAACCGAGTACATGGTCATCAGCAAAAAGGGCAGCTCAAAATGCCAAATACAGGTGGGGAATACTAAAATCAAGCAGGCACAAAAATTTAAATACCTGGGAAGTGTTCTAACAGAAGACAGAAAGTGTGACACAGAGATCCAAAAGCAAATTGGCATGGCAAAGGAAGCTTTCCAGAAGTTGAGTAAAGTATTTAGAAACAGGAGAATTTTGCTAGAAACAAAGAAGAGAGTACTGGATTGCTATGTGATGTCAGTTCTTCAATATGTCAGTTAATGCTGGACAATATCATCAAAGATGAAGGAAAAATTTGAATCACCTGAAATATGGTTCTACAGAAAGATGCTGCGAATATCATGGATTGAGCATGTGAACAATGATGAGGTTTTGGAAAGGATAGAAATGAAAAGGAAATTAATACTGAGCATCAGAAAGAGACAGCTAAAGTTCCTGGGACATGCAATGAGGAAGGAGGGCTTGGAGAACCTGATACTAACAGGCCAGATAGAGGGAAAAAGAGACAGGGGAAAGCAGTGGATAACTTATTTGAAGGACCTGATCAGGTGGATGACAGAACGAGGTTTGCGTGGTGTAACAAGAGAAAGTGTGCTCAGAGCCACCAGGGATAGTGAGATGTGAAAAGCCATGATTACCTATATCCTGAAGGGACAGGACACATAGAAGAATAATTATTTAACAGAAGTCATACTCTTACTTTCCAAATTGCAGCAAATGATTATGACATGTCAAGGGTCAACTGTTATCTAGCCTACAGTAGATAGCAGTTGACCCTTGACTTGAGGTTAATATTGTAGAAGTCAGAGAAACACCTTCTCAGGTGTCTGTTTCATAAAGTGACAGTTCTAAGGATGAAGCTGTCTGAGTGGGATTTTTTCCTTACGAAAAAATATGAAGGAAATGAAGTTGATTTTTTACTAGGTACATAGCATGGTGGAACTAAAAATGTAGCTCATTTAAATGTTTTGTTAGTGTAATAGCAATAACATAGTGAGAGGCTGGCAGTCTTTCATTTCTGGGAAATGGATTGCAGAGTGTGGAAATACTGTCAAGGCTGTAAGTTAAGACAGCATATAATCAGCTCAAATATGACAGTAATACTTCATTTTTGGTCTGATTTTAAGCCATGTTCTTCATTTACTGTTAGGGAAGAACATGGCTTAAAATCATAAGCATGAAGCTTAATTAAAAGTAATCTTGATTTGTTTTTGGTAGAAATATGAAAGACTCCTATAATTTTGTCAATTTCTGCAAAACTACAGGTTTTTAGTTTTAGGTTTTTAAGGAATATTTATTGATATAAAGATCTTTTTGTTTCTATTGACATCTGTTTTAATGTATTTTGATTTCATACTGAATACCAATTCACTTGTTCCTAACTTGAAATTTTTAGATTAGAAGAATTTTACTCTCTTCCCTTCTTAAACTCCTGCAAATTCTTGTCACTAAGGAAAATAATTTGTTTTATTTTTACATGTTGGATTTAACATGTAAAAAACAAATTATTTTCCTTAATAAAATTTAGAATGCATGGAAATAGAAATTATACATTGTACTTTAAAAAAATAAAATGGAACCAGAAACATTTACTCAGTGCAGTTGTTTCAGTATTCATTAAAAAAAATGATGTATGGTTCAGTTTTTAAAGACTGGGTAATATGCAATTTTAGAAGAGTTTGAAAATTTTGGCTTTCTGCATCTTTCAAACTATATTTGAGTCAAGTCAATGTCCATAGAGACCAGATCAAGAACCAATGAGCCAGTGAGGAAGAAGAACATATAAATTCAAGTGCCATTTTTCTCTTGCAATTGTTCTGGTAAGTGTTTTGGGGTAGTGTTTATTGTTGCAATATCATATTCCTTTATCAGCTCATTTATTTGTGGATCTGCAATTCAGATTCTGGGTTTTGAAAATAGATATGTCATTTTGCAGATACAGCTGACTCTATTAATACAAAAAGAACAAGCTTGTTCACTCATTTGGTAAAGGGGGAACATTCAGAGTAAAGAAATATAATTACATCTGAAAATATTCCACAAAACTTTGAAAGTAGACAAATATTTTGAAATATTTATGTTCCTCTTAAAATCATGGCCTTGTAACCAAAAAGCTTGACAGCCAATCTGTATAAGTGATATCTATTTTTAGAAACTTATCTAAAGCAAGTGTTGATTAAACCAATTAAAAAAAAAATCAAAGCTAGCATACCATAGCTGTTAGCAATGAATTAACATGATTTTTAACTCTCAATCCATGGTAGACTATAAAACTGCATAGCAAATTAGTGTAGAAGATAGACAGTATTTGGTAATTAGCGATTATAATACTAAAACCTACAGTTCTGCAGTATGTCTTTTTTATGAGCGACAATCCAACAAGCAATAAACACATAAAATAAAGTTATAAAAAATAACCAGTCATTAACTAGAATCTAGGATAAAAAAAATCCCTTTAAAGTTGTAGCATTCACTTTTGTTTTTGAAACTCTTAACTTTTTATTTAAATTACATAATTAAATTGCCATTTTGTTTATTTTCTATTGTTTTTTTTTCAAATAGGATCCTGATTAAGAGTTACAAAATTTATTTCAAGTCCTTGTTGTGGGATTCTGGTATGTTTGAGTAAATATTAATCACTGTTATATTGCAGGAATCTTAAAGTTTGGATAGTAAATATTTCTGAACAACTGCAACATTTACTCTGTGAACAATTTTGGCAGACTCAATATGTCCAGGTAAATATGAGTAACACAAAACAGATGACAATGCATGTAATAACAAAAGGAATTACACCTGTAATTAATTGTAACTAAAGGAAAAAGCATTAAAATAAATTATAAGAGAGTTCAAAATTCAAATGAAGACCAAAGAAGTGAACACACCTAGTCAAAAGTGTTTCTATCAACTAACAACATCTGAAAGCCAGAGCTAAAAAGACCAAAAAGAGAGTGAGTGAGAATATAATTTCCTATTTATAGGCTTAAAGCCTGCCCCCTAGTGATCATTTCATCAAGTGGTGTAAGCCACATACTTTAGTCTGTAATATCAACCACATTATACATGGAGTAGCATTCTCTGTTTAAAAAGGAATTTTCTTATATCTTATTTTCCTTCTTCATCTTATTTGGTTTCAAGCATCTAACCATTTTATTATTCTTTTTTCCAAAACACATCTATATTGTTGTAATAATGTGGAATATGCTTTTGAGCAACATCCTCACTAATCTGTTTCTGTCATCTGTTATATTTTTCATAGATAAATAAAATATGAAAAGATTTGCACTGTCAGAAAGAAAAATGTTTATCTTTCTAGAGTTCTTTTTCATTTAACCCAAGTTATTCTATCAATAAAATCTCAGCATTCACAATAAATTCATTGTAATTACTAATCTTAAATGAAGGATTACCTGTTGAAAGATGAATGAATGTTTGGTACCATTCTTTGACTCTAATGCTTTTTAAAAGATAATAATTAGAGGACTCTGTCAAGGTTAACTTAATATATTTTACAGCTAAACAATCCCACTGATTTGTACTGATGTGTATGATGTAAAAAGGTAGGCCCTATCAAACATATAACCACTGTATCTTTTCATGAATCTAACAATGACCATTTAAATAAAAACAGTTAACAGTAGTTTAAAACAATAATAATTTTTCTTGTTTATTAAATTTGGTAATCTTTCTGGCATATGTAGGGAGCTGAATTTGCTTAAATAAACAAAATGTAACATAACCCAAGAGTTCTGAGTTTTGTAGAAATAAGACATTTCATAGTAAAAGGAACCAATAAAGTACTTCAATCCAAATTCAAGAATTTTTAAAATTTTAATTTTTAATTTTTTTATTTCATTTTCATTTAATTTTCATTTTTTATACATACATTTTCTTTAATTAAAATTAGGTGCATGAACTGTAGCATGTTGACATTCTCAACAGAAAACTGGTAAAACATTTTTTAATGTAATATTAATATTTTATAATTTTTCTAGTTTATAATTATTTCTCATGTATCCGATCACTAGATTTGTTAAAGGGAAAAAATTTAAACTTCACAGATTTTAAATTATAATAAATTAATTGCTCACCATATTATACAGTTATTTATGAGATAACGCAATATATTTTTCTATGTCAATGTTATTTAGATTTCACAGATTTTGAATAATAATAAATTAATTACTTATAATTTTAATTTCTAATATTTCTTTCATTTGTAATGCAGATAGACATTCACCAAAATTGGCGATATCCACAATCCTTTTATTACTTTTATACTATTTTTTTATATATTAATTAGTATAATTAATAAATATGAAAAAGATACATTAATTTTGACAGATATGTTTAAAGGAAAATAACAAATTTTAAATTGAAAGATGAAAAAAATGTGAACAAAATATAAAGTTTTATTCATTTCAGCTAAGCTGTATTTAGACCCAGTATGAGGAGGAGGAGGAGAAGGAGAAGGAGGAGGAGGAGGAGAAATCTTGTGCCTTGTTAAAAAGAAAAAAAAGAGTGTGTCACATGTGTTGAGTGATGGCAGTAGTGAAGGAAGCACTCCATATGGTCATCTAACTATACAACGATTGAGTTGTTTATTTGAAGTTATAATCTACAGTTTGGCACTTCCTTCTCTGAATAAAGATCAAAAGAATCACTCTTAGAGAAAGATGTTGTTACCAAGGAGATTGGTCAGCTGGAAACACAACTATCTCAGCTTAAGTTGTTTGGTAAACTTAAGATAATGTTTCAAACTCTTCTATTACTGCCAAAGAAAACCCCTGATACTTTAATAGGCTGCAATACTTGCACATGTCTGTCTCTGTGTCTGTATATGTGTGTGAGTATAAGAGACCTTTTCTTTTTATAATGTTTGTATTCTACAAAGATTGATACTTCTGCAAGGAATTGGGTTACAGGGAATACTTGTACAAAATGAATTTAAATTTATTCCCACCCTGCATTGTGGTAGAGCAAAAACAAAACAAAAGTCAATATGACTTCCATTGGGACAAAAATGAGAAAAACTCTGATAACTTCAAAAGCATAAGACATGCAGTTTCTGAAGAAGTTAAACAGATGCCTGCATGCATACATTTATGTATAAACTTTTAGTGATAAGTTTAACTGCAGTTTTAATGGTTTATAAAACTGCCTGGTAGGACAACAATGATTGGAATATACAAAACTTGTAAATTTTGTTTGTTTTCATACAAATAAGCCCAAATCGCCGTATTGAAATTATTGAATTGACAAAGCCCTGGAAAAACATTTTGTCTTCAGTCAAAGGGGTATAACATTTGACACTATATCAGATTTTCCACTGCAAGTCAATGCTTTCACAATATATCTACTATTAACTAATTGATGGTGATAAAATTTTAAAGATAAAATTATATTCATGTAATAAAAGATACCCTGTGACTTTCAGTTTATAATAACTATTTTGATCAGAAAACTTGTTTGGTGGCATGAATTATTATTATTCAGCTCAAGGGTTGTTCACCATATTGTATAATTATTCATGAGATAATGATATATATATTTATGTATCAAGAACAATATTGAGGAAAATGTGTGACAAAGTGGAAAAAATTTTCTTGTGATACATTTTATTCTTTACGATTTCATCAGACTAAATTTGTTAACAAATGTATAACAATTTTATTCTGATGACATCCTAAACGATGAAATATGTCACGAGAAAACATTTTCCACTTTGTCATGCCTTTTTCCCTAATATAATTATTTACGTTATTTTTTTAAATTTTATTAATAATGATTTTTGTGGTGTATTTTCACCGAATCTGTTCAATTTGTACAGTGAGAATATTTTGAGGAAATTATGCCTGGATTTGTCATCGGAGGCCACAATTTAAACAACCTAAAGTATGCAGATGATACAGTGCTGATAGCAGACACAGAAAGGAAACTACAAGATCTCCTACAGAAGGTAGCTGAAGAAAGTAACAAGAAAGGACTAGAAATAAACTGTAAGAAAACTGAATACATGGTCATCAGTAAATTGACATGGCAAAGGAAGCATTCCAGAAGTTGAGTAAGGTATTAAGAAACAGGACAATTTCGCTAAAAACAAGGAAGAGAGTACTGGATTGCTCTGTGCTGTTTGTTCTTCAATTTGGCAGTGAATGCTGGACAATATCATCAAAGATCAAGGAAAAACTTGAAGCAACTGAAATGTGGTTCTACAGAAAGATGCTGCGAATATCATGGATCAAGCATGTGAGCAATGATGAGGTCTTAGAAATGATGGAAATAAAAAGAAAATTAATATTGAGCATCAGGAAGAGACAGTTGATGCTCCTGGGATATACAATGAGAAAGGAGAGCTTGGAGAACCTGATACTAACAGGCCAGATAGAGGGGAAAAGAGGCAGGGGAAAGCAATGGATAACCTACTTGAAGGACCTAATCAGATGGATGATGGAACAAGGGTTGCATGGTGTAACAGGAGAAGGCATGCTCAGAGCCACCAGGGATAGGGAAACATGGAAAGCCATGATTGCCTATGTCCTGAAGGGAGAGACACATAGAAGAACAAGAATGTAATGATCACTGAGTTGTAAGAAGGATATAACCTCAAAGGAGAAAGGGTAGGTTAATAAGAAAAATAGATTGACCAGTAGGAAAATATTTCAAGAATTTGATGTGGTAGATACAAGCAGAAAAGACACAGACTATATAGGATATTGGTTAAAAGCATGAAAACAACCAAATTTTCACCTTTAAGTAAACATAACAAAGAAAACTGTATAAGTTGGAAAAAAAAGTATATGAAAATTGATTTTATCAACAGTATGGACTTGATACTTAGATTGCAGTCCTTCATAAAACAAGAGATTTGGTGTAATATTTGGGGCCAGTATTGGAGCCAGTAAAATTATACTCTCTTCAAATTTCTTGTAAAAACATTTTGCATGAAACTTGACAAAATGAAGATGTTTCAAGCTAAAGATAATTAATGCTTTACTTTCCATAAAGTTGATTAGTACCTGTCTTGCCAAATAATGGTTTCAAAGATAACAAATTATCAGAATTGATCTTAGCCTTTGTAGATATCAATTCAACAGAAAACCCATGAGCTATCAGCAAAAGATGTATAATGAGAATAGAAATTTATATTCAGGCACTCTAGGAAGTAATACAAACTGCTGTAAATAAGGTTAAACCAATTCAAAGTTTGAAAATCTGATGAAAACTATATTAATAGGTAACATAATAAAATAATTTTTTCAGATATATAGGGTGTTGTGCTAATCAAATGTTTCTGTGGTTTTGAACTTCTTTATAAATAAATTTTATGTTGAACAAAATTTTATATGTAATAAAACTTGATTTGTCAAAAAATTCATTATTAATATGCTTCCTAATGTGAGATATAAACTAAAATTTACATGTATATTACTTATATGAGTATATTGACAATTATATCAACATTAGTTGGCTAATATCAATTTTATTATGAAAACATTGACATGCATTATAACATTTGTTCTAGTGCATTTTTTGTTTTTTGATAACTTCAGATATTTCTCTTTCATTTTGTCCATCTCTGATTCATTCTCACTGTTTCTCTAACTAACCCTAGTTTTATTTTAATTGCAATGATATACAACTGAGCATTTTTGTTGAATCATTTGATTTGAGATGCATAACGATACTTATATGGAATAGTATAGTCAATATATATTACATCATGAAATTAACAAGATTATTAGATAAATTGATATATAAAAGTTTGACACTACCAAACTTATAATCAAGAGGATTTTGCAAATATTAATATAAGTTTATAGTATTTCCAGCAAGTAGTAAACTAATAATATTTGTAATATGTATATATATTTAATTTCTCTCAAGGCATATATATATTATAGACTTATATAATATATATATATATATATATATATATATATATATATATATATAACATGTACAGCAAGCAATGGGTAAATTCCTACCATTTTCTGTTTTTAATTTTGTGCATGCTTCTTGTTTGTTTTGGATTTTGTTGACTGTCTGTGAGAAAAAGACCACCATGACTCAATTGACTCTGCCAGAAATTTAGAGACAACATTCTCTACTGCTTAGCATTTGCACCAGAAGCTCCAACATGAACATTTCAGAGTGTTTAGGTGTCAATCTGAAGAGAGTGCAGAGGGTTCTTAAAAAGTTGTATGAGTCTAATGGTGATTCTAAAGGTGTTTGGAGTAATCACAGGGTCTCAGGTACAACACAAGGGCCTCCTTTATGTGCCTTGATGAGATAGTGCTGTCCTGGGTCAAGATGGTGGCTAATGGAAGAGCCTGTCTTGATTATTATGTATAAGGTGCAGTTAAGCAAGTGACCAACAAAACTCTTTGTAACACTAAAGAATATGGCAGCATTCCCCAAGTTAAACAAGGAGATTGTCCAGAAGAGTTGTGTAATTTAGACCACAATTCTTTGATTGTATCCCATATATATATATATATATATATATATATATATATATATATGTATGTATGTATGTGTGTGTATATGTGTATATATTCATATTTGTACGTATGTATGTTCAGATGTCCATGTATGCATGTCTATATATATATATATATATATGGTTGCATATGTGTGCATTCTTTCTCTTCCTCATTTAATATATGAATAACTTTCTAAATGTAATAAATTGTTAAACTTAGAAATTTTTTTAAAATTTCGCAATAATAATAAAGTAGATATAATAGTTAATTAATAATGCTGATCTCAACTTAATCAGATATTAATACTAATGACCCCTAAAATTATTTTTAAGTCTGCTCACATATTCTCCAAATTAGAAGTTGCTTTACTCTGATTGGTCCACTTTGTACATACAACAATGCCTCCCTGATTAAAGGGGTTTTGCTTGTTTTTAACCTTTTAAAACCATTCAATTTGAAATGAACCACATCACTTAACAAGACATAAAAAGTGTTCAAACAAAATAGCTACTTTTGTATCCATGTTATAATTTCTGAATATATATATATATAATATATATTATGAGAAAATGAAAGAGCATGTAGATTTAAACCCACTGTTCAAGTATTTACTTTTATAAAGTGTGCTCGATAAAGAATAGAGCTTAATATTGTAATTTTGTTATTAGCATTATATTACTTCACAAAATTTCCATGTTTCATATCAATACTGTTCTTCTTCAGGTGATATGTTAAAATAAATGGTGAAAATGATTTATTTTGAAAATATATGATGAATTCTTGGTTATTTAGAAAATTAGGGAGGGGTAGTTGGAGAAAATGCTTTAGGTGTGTCAATATTGTTCAATCAAAAATGAAAATTAAGTAACCATGGAGTTCTAACCCCTTTCAACCAAATGGTTAACACCAAGTTAGGGCTGAAGTTCCTCAATTTAATTAAGAAACATTTCCTAATAATAACCCTGTAAGTAAAATTTTTAATAAAAATATCCTTAAATTATGTTATAGTTGTACAAATAATCTAGAAAAATCACTAAAAACCATAGTCATAATATCTTAAATCAGCGCATAAACCAAAGTAACAATAAGTATCCAAATAATAAAGATAACAATAATACAAACTTATGTAATTGTTGAAATCCTAACAATTGCCCACTGGAAAATAGATGTCTAACAAATTCTATTGTGTACCAATGTAAAATGAAAACCCAACTATTAAAAAAGTTTACATTGGATTTACTAAGAACACTTTTATACATCATTGGTGTATGCACTTAAATTTCTTCAAAAACAACATGTACCGAAACCAAGCATCCCTTTCTGAAAGTTAAAAGATACAAAGAATGCCCCCGCCCAATGTAAAACGAAAAATTCTGGAAAAAACAAGAATCTGTAAGTCGTTCTATGACATCTGCCTTTTGTGCCTGTGCAAAAAGCTGCAGATTTTAAGGTTCCCTCAAAATGGGGAACTATTGAACCCTAGAGATGAAATGACCGTTTTATGTCAACATCAAAAATTTTTTTGTTAAAATCTAATTAATTAAAATGTTTCATCTGTAACTTGTACTCCAATATAACTTAACAATTAAAAATTATTTTACTAGAATAAAGGACTCACACAATACTTTCTTAACTACAATATACTTTAGTATACTATAATTATTTAGTTCTAATTCCAACCTAAACATTCCAGCCACAGGGGACGCTAGGGATGACCAGATGATTTCACTGGGTCAGCAACCCAGAGATCATTACATAATTGCTAAAGAGGAAAATAAAAGGAAATGCCCTCAGGATTCACCAAAAGGGAGGGAGGATGATGAATCCAAAGGAATAATCGGCAACGAATCCGGAATGAAAAACAAATCATAAATTTAGAAAATTGTTCGAACTTCTCATGTATTTGTGGTCGGAAATTCAGGTCCCAAAAAGGACCGAAGATTCACTATACAAAAATGGGTTGTGCTTCTCTGAAAATGGTTCAGGAGCGGCGTTGGAAAAACCAATGTCAGGATGCATACCACAATGCAGAGGATAACCAAGCTGTTGAATGAGATGCAACTCAAATTACCAAGAATCAAATTTCAACCAGCATCCGACTCGGAAGCGTGGTGTATGCTAGATCACATCATTAACAAAACATTATATAAAGAGCTGGGAAAAAAGAAATATCACAAACGCTTGAATGAAAGTAGTCAAATAATCTAAATGATAAGCCACCACCCAAAAAAGAAGAGACGTCAAAGATTAATGCAGGATTTAAGAAACAAAAAAAAAATGGAATCTAAAACGGCAAATCCGTTTCACAAATTTTGACGAGAAAGAGGGATTTCTTAAAATCTGGCAGGACCTTAAAGAGAAACACAACGCTCTTAGCAGAGCGGAAAATCTAAGGAAGAGACGAGTGAAACGAAGAAATGACCAAGAGCGTTCTTCTAGGAATTTTACAAATATACGAGGAACATATTTGTCAGTTGTGCTTAAAATAGAAAAGATATTCTAGAGGAACATTTAAGAGATATGTACTCTGATCCCAAACGACATATTCCTCTAGATCCTAATAGCAACTTATTTTGGCCAGCCATTTCTAAAGTGAAGTTTGACGTGAAACCACCTCCACGCGAGGAAATAAGATACATAGTCAACAAAAGTAAGAATAAATTTACAACTGACCTTAACGAAATACCTTTCCTTCTATATAAAAAATGTCCTACATTTTTTAAATGGTTACATACTAAAGTTGGCATGGAAAAATACTATATCAGCCAACAGTGGATAATAGCTGATGGGGTTTACATGCCGAAAGAAAAGAATTCCAAGGACATAAGTCAATTTCGGCCAGTTTCGCTTCTCAATGTAGAAGGAAAGATTTTTCACAGTTTACCTTCTCGATAATGAGTATATCAATACTTCAGTACAGAAGGGTGGTGTTCCAGGATAGCTGGTTGCTTAGAGCATGGAAACATGATCTGAGAGGTCATTCAAAAAGAAAATTAAAAGAAAAGATTTGGATGTTATTTGGTTAGATTTGGCTAATGCCTACGGAGCAATGTCTCAACAAATGGTACAATTATCATTACAAATGTACCACATTCCTGAGGAAATATCTAATATGCTAGGAACATATTTTGATGGTTTCCTTATGTGTTTCTCTACAAAAGACTATACGAATAAGTGGAGTAGACTTGAAGTTGGAATTGCGATGGGGTGTACAGTATCACCAATACTTTTCGTTCTAGCAACGTAGCTGATTCTCAAAGCAACAAACAACAAGGTTGAAGTTGTTGAGCTTGGTAGAGATTGTCAAATGCCACCAGTGAAGGCGTTCATGGATGACATTACAACCCTCTCATTCAAATTAAGTTCAACTTGCAAGATATTAAGCTTGATGGTCGACCTGATAAGTTGGTGTAGAATGTAATTTAAACCAAACAAATCCAGAAGTCTTTCTCCTAGGAAAAGAAAATTGAATCAAAACATAAATTTTGTAGTAGGTAGTCACAGGATCCCTACCGTATCAGAAAAATCGGGGAATAGTTTACGTCGGTTGTATGATCAATCATTAAAAGATACCAACCAAGTGAAAGAAACATTCAGATCATTACAAGAAGATCTCCATAAGATAGATCTTTGTCCTCTAAAAGGAAAATACAAGGTATGGTGCTTAGAGCATGTACTCATTCCAATGCTACTTGTATTCAAATTTGGAAGGAGTCTGATTGAGTCAATGGAAAGAAAGATAAACAAATATATCCAAAAAATGGTTGGGTTTGACTCCAGGTTTGTCTGATATTGCATTGTACTCTAGACAAGCAAAGCTATAGTTGCCACTTAAATCAATTGTGGAGGAGTATAAATCTGGAAAAATCAGACTTCAAATAATGTTGGATGACTGCAAGGATAAAGCAGTAAAAGTATTAAATCCTACATTAAAAACAGGGAGAAAGTATAAGGTTGTCCACCATAACGTGATTATCTAAAATTTTGACAAAAATGAAGCTACTCTGATCAAAGGAAAAATAATTCAGTATAACGTAAATGTCAAATGAGTGATTTCATTGCGAGGTGATCTGCAGTAAATTTTCTTCCTGGCTCATACAATATTTTACCATTCCTGGCACATTTTTTGATAATGCAGTACAGAATACCCACTTACAAAAGTCATGGAAAGCAAAGAAAAAGTTCTGATTCGGTTAAATAAAAAGAATAAAACTCTAAATTTCTCAACACCACCATATATTGCACACTTGTACCAACATAAATTTAAATTGATGAAGTCCTGAAGAATGAAACACTTCACAAGTAAACCTTTTCTACTTTATCATAGAGTTTCTTCAATATGTAATATATATATTAGATATAAATATATATGTAAGATATGAATACATATATATATGTGTGTGTGTGTCTTATATAAATATTAGTCATCGACATACAAGTCTGTTTCGCTGTATCACAGCTCATCAGTGTGGCTAGACGCATCCACTCGCTGGGATCGAAACTCGACCGATTTGGTGTCAGTCGGAGTCGCTAGCCCCTAAGCCATCGACGCATGGTATCAGAGAAGGGAAATTATAACGTGTTGTATATCAGCAGTGTTTACACACGCCAGTCACCGAGAGAACTCAGTTCATTTCTGAAGAGTCACGCATATAGATGAAGTGGAAACTGTTTTTAAAATTTTCTTCTCCAGAGAGCTCAATCGTAATGAGAGCATAATATATTAGTTATCCACATACTAGCCTGTTTCGCTGTATCACAGCTCATCAGTGTGGCTAGACGCATCCACTCGCCTCTGACCGGGATCGAAACTCGACCGATTTGGTGTATATTTGCTTTATATATATATATAAAAATCCAAAAAAGAGCAGCTTTAAGGTAAATTTTAAACGGCACGTATTAATATTAATTATTAAAAATTAAATATTAAAATTTGTTCAGTCAGAGCCAGTGGGCTCAATGTAATTAAATTTATTTATTTACAGAGCCAATATTTATCACATATAAGAAAATTCAAATTTTTGAAAAATGTATGGCAATTTCAATGAGTGGATTTATCACTTGTTTCTTCAGTAAAACCAATACATTATGGTAAAATTCAATTATTTGTTTGTGTGTGTGTGTGTGTGTGTGTAAAAAGATGGGAGTAAGAATAACCAACAAGAAAAAGAAAAGGAAGGAAAAAAAGAAAGAAGGAAGAAAAAAAGGAAGAAAAATGTAAAAGAGAAGAAAAATATCCTGTCAGTTTGGTTGTTGTAACAGCAAAAGTGCCAGTTAGTGGCGAAAGTTAAAATAGATACATTAAAATAAATTATATATATATATATATATATATATATATATATATATATATATATATATATATATATATATATATATATATATATATATATATATATATATATATATATATATATATATAGGTCAGACATCCACAGGCTCTCAAGTTACAATTTAAAATACAATCTTAAAAATTACATCTAAAAAGTGCTTAAATAATGTTAATATTAAAAGAAAAATACTTTTAAAAATCTTTTCAGGAATAAAAAGAGATAACAGACAGGAACTTTTTCTATAATATAAATATATTATATTTTTAATAATTGTCAAAAATAAAACTATAGAACTAGAATTAAAAATATAGAAGTAGAGTGAAAAACAGGGTCTGAAAACAGGAAGTATAATTTTTATATATATAATTTTTGCCCGAGCTTAAAGGCTCAGAATTCCCACATGAAATAGTTGAGCTTGTGTCATATCTGGCCTCAGTGGAGAAATCTTTGGTAAATATGCAGAGTTCCGCCGTGAACTATCTGCTTCCGGGCAGACTCCCTGCCTCTGGGTGGAGAGGAACCCAAACGAGGCTATGCTGAAGGGTATAGTCTCATCTGGGAAAATTAGACAGGAGCTCGACCCTGCTTATGCAAAGTCTATGAGAATGTTTTACCCGAGCTTAAGGGCATGAAATTTTATGAATGTTTATTAGAGTACTGTTAGTGTTAGTCGAGACATAATACTATAACTGTTAGTAGCGAGTTATAAGAGTGACAACAAGGAAAATGTACCCAAGGAACAATATATTGAGGATGTAAAAAGAATTTTTCAAAAAATATGAGAGTACGGGTTCAAACTCAATGAGGAAATTTACAAATTGTTCTTGCTTAAAATCAAGAATCTTGTACAAATCTACAAACATTTGTAGGACTAGTAAATTATTATCAAATCTACATACGTAATATGCAGAATTTGAGAGTTCCACAGGACAATTTGCTTAAAAAATACGTAAAGTGGAATTGGACTGATAAGTGTCAAAAAGCATTTGAAGAAATTAAGAAAATAAACTTATCATTAGCACACTACAATTCAAAAGCAGAATTCACATTGGCTTCAAATGCTAGTGACTATGGTATAGAAGCTGTAATTCTACATGAAGATGATGATGGTAACATGAAAGCCATCCTACATGCTTCGAGTTCGCTACTCCTGACAGAAAAAAATACAGCCAGATTGAAAAAGAAGTATTAGCAATAATATTTGCGGTGAAAAAAATTCACAAATGTATATCAGGAAGGAGTTTTCATTTGCAGACAGACCACAAACCTCTATTATCAATTTTTCGATTGAAAAAAAGAAATTCCTGTGTCTACAGTATGTGAATTACAACACTGGGTTACCATTTTATTAAATTGCCGTTTTAGGATGGAATACCAAACGTCTAAAAAATTAAGACATGCGGATAGTTTATCAAAACTGATACAAAAAATACAGACTCATTTAAGTACTATTACTGCAGTATCAAAAAGTGAAATGGAAATCCAAATATTACGCAATGTCATACACAAACTACCAGCTACCCTGGAAGAAATAATAACAAAAGCAGAACAAAATATATTAATTGCGAAAATAAAAAAAACAAACAACTAATAGAAAGTAAGAAAGATAGACAATTTTTAGAATTAAATCTAGACGTGAGAACTTACTCGCTATGTGACAGAGTACTAATGTTTACACAAAGAGTAATAGTGTCTATAATATTACAAAAGCTGATATTTAATGAATAAGAAAGAGGAGAGGGTAAATACAAAGAAATAAAATAAATATTTAAGAAAAAAAATCAGAAGTGGGGATATGGTGGAGTAAATAAGACACCCCTAGTAACACAAATGAACTAGGCAAGATGTCTTAAATGAAGAACAAAGAGAGCTCTGTGACAGAGTTCCAAGGGAGTTCTGATAAAGAATTCTTTAGAATACTGTTGCAAACAATGGAGATATAAAATGACAACTATTAGTAGTAGTATAACAATATTGACAAACTGTTCAATCTTTATCTCATATAACCAGGGAACCTTCCTCAACATGTTTGTTGTGTTTTCCACATGGCTTGTTGCAAGCTGCAAACAAAACTTCTTATGGCTTTCTTCTTGTCACTCTTCCACAAAGGCCAAATTTGTGGAGTGTATTACTAACAGTTGTCCTATAGACAGATTGCTCAACTTGAATTATGGATCTTCCTGGTTACCATGGACCTCTTTCTTACTGCTCTTATTAGTTATCTCCTTGACCAGCCTGTCAGTTTAGATGGATTACCTGTATCCTCGTAGACTTATCGTTCTTTCTATTTTCAAATCATCTTTCATTTTCTCAACGAATTGTTAAAGAAATTAATTATTTTTTGAAAATAATGTAACGCTGATTTATACTTCTACACGATTTTATTCCTGAGATGTCAGGAGGGTACTTTGCTTTTTAAGTTGTTATTGTTTGCTGAAGTAACATATATTTTACTGGAGAATCCAGGATCATAATCCTTTCCAATATGCAAAAGAAATTGTTATAATCAGGCGATTAGGTGTTCTCTTGCAGAAGTTGTAACTAGAGTCCGCTCAGTATTGTTGCAGTATAAACTAAAGGTAGATCCTGTGAATGTTGAACAAGTACAAATGTGACTGAGCAGCTGTCCACAACACGGATTGGCTAGCCATCATAGCAGATAGGTGTGCTTGGAAACTAACAGTCAGACACATTACAATCACATATTCAAATGTCATGGCGTTTATGCAATGGACCAACCCAAAATAGTGTATCATTTTAAAGTGGGTGGGGGTGAAGCAAATTGCATGGAATTTCTAAATTATTTACAAATAGAAAACTGAAAAGTACTGAGTGCATATGTATCCGCCCTACCTTTATTTTTTTTAAATCTAGTACAAACAATTATCTTCAGAAATTATATAATTTCCCTAATTATAACAATTTCTCTTTTCAAATTCACTGCACTGTCCTCAGATTGACACCCAAATACTCTGAAATGTTTGTATTTGATCATCCGGCGCCAAATTTCCCAAATTTCTGTCGAAGTGAATTGCATCATGGTGCTCTTTTTCTCATAGATGGTGCCCAACTGAACCTACTATATTGTGCAGTTGGCAAAATCAAAAATAAAACAACGTGCATGAGCAAAATTAAAAATATCAATAATTTACACATCGCTCCCTATATATATATATATATATATATATATATATATATATATATATATATATAAGCTGTATAGATCGACGTTGTTCGGGGTTTTTAGTGGTTATGTTGAAATGGTAAGGTCAAGTGCTGATTCAAAAGCTTCAGTATGTGGTTACCGTGTCGCGTAAGTTAAAAAAATGCGAAGTATTGTTTTTTGTTTATTTGTAAAACGGGATTCACAATTCGTCAATACTAATAAACGGAAATGATGTATGTACAATTGGAAGGTCGGGGTCGGGAATTATGGGATCCTGTAATGTGATTCGATGACGTTGTGATGCAAAAAATTGGTTGCATTGTCCCTGCAATGTCGGAGGTGTTCGCACCTTGTAAAAAACGTGAATTTGTTATTACATATGATAAGGTTATAAAAATTCGATCGCAAAAAGCAATATTTTCCATTAATTTTTGCCGCACTCTGTGTGTCAATTGAAATTATTTTTCGCATATCAAGGCATTCGATTTTGGTTGAGTTTAAGTGAAACGTCTTAGAGAAATGCATAAAAATGCGAAAAAGACCATCCGAAATTATCATTGATTTTTGACGAACCCTCTACATTGATTCGAAAAATTTTGTGTACATCAAAGGTTCGGACCTTGATCTACAAGTTACCTGATATTGGCTGAATTCGCATAAGGCGTATCGGAGAAGAATTCGAAAATTCTAAGCGTTTCAGTCATTTTTACCGTACCCTGCGAATCGATTCGAAAACATTTTGCGTACATCAAATGTTCACGTCATGATCGACAAGTGACCCAATTTTAAAATTGAAAATCGGACCAAAATTTTAGAGGGTAGGGTTCGTTAGAATGAACACACACACACACACACACACACACACACACACACACACACACACACACACACAAATATATCCATTTATATATGTGTATAGCTAGATAAAATTCGACATTTTTGAAAACGAAGTAACCGGTTTCGCTCCCGCTATTCAGGCCTCATCGGAATATAAAGAAATGGGATAAAATTAATCTACAAATGACTGAAGGGGGGGGAAAATGAATAATTTAATAGGGAAAAAGGTACTAGAGACTAATGATAGCAAGCCCCAACAAACATTCACGCTGTTTCTCCATCTTTCAACCAGAATACTTGGGTTGAAAAAGGAAAATTGTAAATTATGATGCGAATGAAAGAATTTAATTTGTTTTTTTTTATTGGGTGAGGTTCTGTCGATACTTGAGTATGGTTTATCAGTGAGATTGTGGTAAGTTGTCAATTAAGCTGGAAGCCAAACTAAAATTCTTGGTACATAAGAAATATAGACTTACAATTGAATCCAATGTGAATAATATTTTGAATTTACCCTCTTATGAACTGACAGAACTTGAATCTTTTGTTCTTGTTCATGGTTTGGATTTTCGTATGCCCTACAAGGAGTTCTTTTCTGAGTTTGGGGTTTTGTTTGCTCAATTGACAAGACTATCCCTTATTTCTTTGGATGCTGCTGGTGATCTAAAAGTCAAATGATTATGGTCACATGTTTGCTAGTTCTTCAGTGGATTTAGCTAAATCAAAATGGAGAGCTGAATACCAACGTGTTATTAGATCCCTGAATCATGATTTAGTGATCTCCAGACGAGATGTGGGTGCTGGGGTGGTTCTTATGGACCGTGCAAAGATGTTGTTGATTTTGGAAGACACATCTAAATTTGTAAAGCTCGGCTCTGTATATAAATGTGATACTACTATCTCATACCATATAAAATTTCAGAAACAATTCTTGAAGTGGGTAAAAAATGGAAAAAAAATTGGGCGTTCGGAAATTTCAGATGAAATTCGAACGCCCAGGTCAAATCGACCCCGTCTATATGGGTTACCAAAAATCTACAAGAATAGGGTACTGTTAAGACCCATTCTTTCAATGATAGGGCCAACCTAATTTAAGGTCGCCAAATGGTTTTCTTTAGTGTTGACACCTGTATTGCAACACTTAAGCGCATTTTGTATAAAGGATTTGTTTTCTTTTGTTGATCGTATCCGAAAGTGTTCTTCTTTTGGCAAGTTCATGTGTTCTTTTGATGTGTGTTCTCTATTTACTTGTGACTCTCTTTTGGAGAAAATTAACATTTGCTATGACTTACTTTATCACAGTTCTTTGTCTCTCCCAAGTATTCCTGAAATAGTATTTTTTGAATTGATGAAATTTGTTATATCGTCTGTTGAAGTTAGTGTTGATAATATCATGGCTAATATTTTTTGGGGTCTTTCACGAAGAGAAAATACATTGTAATGCACTTCGTCCTCCACTGAATTGCCAATATGAGGACGATATCTTTTGTCTATTTAATAGCGAAGTAGAGGCTTTCGTTAATGATCCTCATCTAGCCTTGAGGTTCACGGTCGAGAAGGAGTACAATAATCATCTGGCTTTTTTGGGTGTCCTGGTACATCGGATACCAACAATATTTTTTACCTCAGTATATAGGAAACCTACATGTGTGGGGTTATATACACAATGGGATACCTTTTGTCTGAGGAAGCAAAAGAGAAACCTTATTAAAACCCTAATTCATAGTATGTTAATGATTTGTTCGGAGGCTTTTCTGGAGAACGAAACTGATTTTGTGGCGGAGCCCTTATGCGATGTTGGGTATCTCCCAATACTTTTCATTTAGTTATCCGCGACAAGATTGCTGATTTCAGAAAAGTCAAACCAATATTGGTTAAAATGCTCTGTTTATCTTAGATTTCTCTCGATTGCAGCTGGCTGTGAAAGCCAGATTTTATCAAGTGTCCATGCTTGTTATGTCTCGGCTGAAGTTTGTGTAGTGTTTCTTACCCGGGCTATTTTCTTTTCTAATCGCAAGGACATTCTTCCCACATCATCAAGTATATTCTGTGATTTATAAGTACAATTGTTGTTGTGGAGCCAATTATATAGTGAGAATTACTCAGCATCTAGACATGTGGATAAAACAGCACATAATAAGCAAGATCAGGAATCATACTTTGGCTTCTAATGAACCTGTCCCAAATACCAATGGTTCCTCAATATCTGAGCATCTTATAAATAACAGTGTTCTACTGAGTTTAGTGTGTATTCCATTTAAGAGTGCTGGAGGCTTTGTATATCATATCCCACAAACCTTCTCTCTGCAAATAGTGTGAATGTTTGCTGGGGTTTGCTACCATTAGTCTTTATTACTTTTTTCCCTATTACATCATTCATTTTCCCCCCTTCAATCATTTGTAGATTTATTTTATCCCATTTATTTATCTCCTGATGAGGCCTGAAGAGTGGGAAAAAAACTGGTTGCTTCATTATTAAAAATGTCTAATTGTATCCTGTGACACACAATTATAGCTATAATCAGGTTCTGTGCCAACAAAAATATTTTAATACATATATATATATATATATATATATATATATATATATATATACACAAATGTGTTTAATTAAATTATAAGCAAAAACTAATTTAATTATGATCAAAAATTAAAATATTTAATTATATATAAATATATATAACTGGGTACTGGTTCTAATTTAATTACATAAAAAAACTAATTATATATATATATATGTGTGTGTCTAGCCAAACTGATGAGCTGTGATACAGTGAAACAGGCTTATATGTGGATGACTAATATATTATGCTCTCATTACGATTGAGCTCTCTGGAGAAGAAAATTTTAAAAACAGTTTCCACTTCTGCTATATGCGTGACTTTTCAGAAATGAACTGAGTTCTCTCGGTGACTGGCGTGTGTAAACACTGCTGATATACAACACGTTATAATTTCCCTTCTCTGATTCTGCCCTGATGAGCTGTGATACAGCGAAACAGGCTTGTATGTGGATGACTAATATATATATATATATATATATATATATATATATATATATATATATACAGCTCATCAGTGTGGCTAGACATATGTACTTGCTCCTGGCCGGGATCAAAACTCGACTGATTTGGTGTCAGTCGGAGTCGCTACTCCCTAAGCCAGAGAGCTCAATCGTAATGAGAGCATAATATATTAGTCATCCACATATAAGCCTGTTTTGCTGTATCACAGCTCATCAGTGTGGCTAGACACACACATATATATATATATATATATAGTGTTTAAAATTCTCTTTTATATATGTGTGTGTGTGTGTGTGTGTGTGTGTGTGTGTGTGTGTGTGTGTGTCTTCTATATGAATTTATGAAGTTACAACTTCATAATTTAACTTTGAATTAACAGCATTCTAGTCTCACAAATCATTAATACTGTAACGAGTTAGATTCTCACTGTAGGATTGTCAAATCAAGCTAAGTTTAGTAAATATTCATAGAAATTATCTATGTAAGCTTATTTGTCTGTGCATATTTGTGTATAGACATGGTATATTTAAAATTTAACGTAATCATGCATTATCTGTATGCACACACACACACACACACATACATACATACATATATATATATATATATATATATCTTCTTCAGGATGAATATTACTGGATGAATTTTACTCTTTGAACAGATGAGGTTCAACCTGTCAATCTGAAAGTTGCTTTGACTAAAGGGATTATGCCAGTAACATTATGGATCAAAATAAAATTTATGGTTGTTTGTTCAAGCATCAAACACTCAATGAGCATCATAAGTTATTAGTTTGTTTGAAGTAGTTATTATTATAAATTTTATTTGGACCACTGGGCTTATATTTAATGTTCTAGAAATATGTGTATTTGTAAAGCATGAATAAAACTGGAAAGATAATTAATTTTGGATAAAGATGCTTTGAATCAATAGCTACTATAATCTGTTTAACAGGACTTTCAAATAAAAATTTCAGGTTCAATCCTTTGTTAATAATAATTAACATTTTTTCAGTGATGCAAGGTGGAATTTTATATACCAGATCTCATGTATAACCTGATAAATATTTATTAATCATTTACTATCCTATTTAGTGTGTGTTTTAATATTCAAATAGCAACATTTTTTATAATATTTTATAAGAATTTATTATACCACTTCAATTCCAAATAAGCCTAAAATAAAATCATATTTGATAATTTTTTCATAGATTTTTTTCTATTATACAGTGATTTACTCAGACTAGTATCCTCATATGTGTTTCTATAGTTGCAACATTTTGGCAGTTGAACTTTCCAAACTCCTTCAAGTGTCTGTCATAATTGATAGTTGTCTGAGAATTTTTAACTAAATGAGGGCAAATTAAATAGAAAATGAACTGATATGAGATAAACTATTGTATGGACATTTGAATAAATGAAATCTATCCCAGTCAATTGAATAAAGGGTTTGGTCTGAAATTCCTAGAACATAACTGAGTACAAAGACAGACATCTGAAGAAGTTGGAAGGTTACACCAGCCAAAATTACAATAACTAATCCAAATAAGGACACTACTCCAAATAGATCAGTCTGTAATTCATCTCAATAATGAAATGAATATCCTTCATAAAATGATCAGTGAACAAAACTGAATGTTAAGAATAGAAAAATTAAAATACTTACTTTTGATAAGTTTACTTACATTTTTAATTATTTTTTCTTTTGTTTTTCTTCATTTTTTTCACTATGAACTGAAAACAGTGAAAATGATTTTTAATACTCTGACAAACAATTTGATTTATTTTGAAAACAAATTGTCATTTGTTTCCATGTATTGATTTTTAGTGTCAAGTTTTTGGTCATTCCAGAATTATTTCCTTTTTAAAAAAAAATTATCAGCAAGCAACTTAAATAAAAGTAAATTAGACTTATTTTATTATTTCTTTATTATTTTTACTAAGTCTTTTTTTTCGCATTCAAGATATGTCTAAGTTTAATACAAACATCACAGGAAATTTTTAATACCTGAAAAAAATGCATGAATAGAGAATTGTGTACAAATATGATATTGTTGCACATGTTAAGAAAGAAGTTTTTAATAATAATTGCAAGTTTGAGAATTTCTTATCTGACGTCATAACAGATATAGTCATTAATTTTCCATATTTTTTCGTATTATATAAACAGTCAATTTAAAATGATCATGTTTATTGTTTGAATCAGTTGAATTGTGAGTAATTTAAAATTCAAACAATAATTAAATTTATTTTCATAGGAAAGAGTCAATGAAAATGAAATTTCCAGTATTTTTGTCAATTTGAAAGATAATTTCAATATTCTGAAAAGAATTATGAAAAATACAACCATTTCTTAACATAAATAGGAAAACAATATGATTCTAGAATAATCACTAAAAGTTCACACTTAGGTTCTTCCATTTAAAAAGTAAAATATTTACAAACTAGAACTATAAAGCACTTATTAATTTTTTAAAAGTTGAAATTATAGACATGCAAATCATTTTTAAGTGAAGAAAATAGCATAATTTGTAGCAATATTTACTATTATCTGTACAAATTAGTATTTGACTTGCTGAAAGAAATGTTTACATATAGAAAATATTTAGCTCATTATTTTTTTCTTTGTATGATCTTAATATTAGAGCAAAAATTACATTTTTTTAAACTTACAATAGTTGAAAATTATTTTTTTTTAAATTACATGTTTTAAAAATTACATTTTTTGAAAATTTTTCATTCAAAAGAAGGAACTATTTTTTTAATAAAATTAAATGACGTTAAATAAAAGTGTGAAGTTTAAAATGTTTCTCATTGCTGAGATTGTTAACAGAATTTCTTTTATATTTTGCTTGACTGAATTTATTTATTTATTCAAATAATACTTGTTTGTATAGAAAAATATGGTAAATAGCTTTAACAACTGAAGAATGAAGAAGGTAAAAAATAGATCTGTAGAATCAAAAAGAAAAAATTAAAAGTAATGAAAAAGCAATAATGAAAAATAAACAAAATGTAAAATGAATTAAAACATCCATAAGGAAGATGAAAGAATGTATTGCAGGATAAAAAGGAAAATTTATTAAAGAAAGTGAAGAAATCAGTCATACAAAAGAAAAACAAAAATAATTTAAGGAAAAAGTGAAAATGGAAAAAATGAAATGAAGATGAATTATGAATTATGCAAAAAATGAAAGTGAAAATATAAATATGGGAAAATATTATGATTGATCTCAAAGATCAGTTACCCAGAAAACCAAAAATTGAATCCAAAGAATCTAGAGCAGTTTTTAAAACAATAAATTTTAGATACAATGAAAAATATCTGGACATTGAAAAGTCTTTAATTCTGTCTTTTAGCCAAACTTTTTTTGAAATTTTATAGGTAATGTATGATGAGAAATCTGAGAATATTGAGAAAAATAAGCGATTTCAGATATGTAAAATAAAAGATAAAACAAATTTTAAATGTTCAAAATTTTTTTATAAAATTTAATCACCCTTTTGTAAATATATTTTCAAGCTTGACCCACTCTGTGAACATCTTTGTGAAGAATATGCTTTTCAAATTTCATTCTAATTTTTTAATAAGAATCAACTGAAGAGCCACTAGTGCAAGTCTGTATTCTTCCATATAAGCATGGGACAGGCTTGCCTCCCAGATAGTAAAATACTACGCCTCCTTGGCCTTACACTTTCAGCAGACCTCAAATGGAATGACTATATCGAATCCATTGCCAAATCTGCCGCTATGAAAGTCGGCTCTCTGTGCAGAGCCCGGAAGTTTTTCCCACCTGAATCTATCCTGCACATATACAAATCTACCATCCACCCGTGTATTGAATATTGCTGCTATATCTGGTTGGGTGCCCCTGCTGCTCTCCTTGGACTTCTTGACAAAATACAAAGGAGGATCTGTGACGTGGTTGATACTGACTTGGCAGACCGACTGCAACCACTCTCTCACTGGCGTGATGTGGCTTCCCTGTGCCTCTTCTACAAGTACTTTCATGGCTTCTGCTCCAATGAACTTAGATCACTGGTGCCGCCTAACCATGAATTTACACGAGATACTAGATTAACAACTAGGTTCCACCCTTTTACAGTTAAACAGATAAGATGTAACCGTAAATTCTACTCCAACAGCTTCTTTTCTCGCGCTTCCCGCCTGTGGAACTCCCTTCCACAAGTCTGCTTTCCCGACAGCTACAATCTCCAGGTGCTTAAATGTAGGGTCAATAGACACCTCCTATCACACTAACTCCCAATTATTCTCAGAACACTCTCATCTACCCAACCCTCATTCTCGGTATCCTTACCCACCTATCACCCACCCTCTGACATTTCCTATATTTAACCATTCTCAGTATCCCTACCCCCCTATCACCCACCCTCTGACATTTCCTATATTTAACCATCCTTTCTCCACTCTATGTAGCCCCCTGCGCAGTAGTGGCAGTGACATGCCTTGCTTGGGGTGAAATGCTTATAAAAAAAAAAAAACTCTTCTTGATTTGCTTTTACATACAATTCAAGTCACTGTCTTCAACTGCATTGAAGAGAATATGCGATCATCCAGTATTCATAGTTTCTTTAATCATAGAAAATGCTCCAGTATTATTTAAAAAGAAAACTTCAATATCCATAAATGATGAAATTTGTTCCATCATAACAGTTCGGTGCACTGAGGTCCTTAACTCACAGCTGCAATGATCTTTTTTTCACAAATCACAATATCTGTTGTGGCCAAAACATTTAGTTTATTACTTTCTGCTTACCAAAGAATAATCTTCTAAAAATTGAGTTTTCCAGTTGCTTATATATAAAGTTTACACTTATGCTGCATTTCTTGTCATCAATAAGACATTTTTGTCATGTGCAGAACTTTCAACCATTTCAGTTCTTTTATCAATAATAATTCTTTTTATAAACATTGTTTCAGCTCCTTTAAATTGATCTACTTTTCAAATAGTTAATGAACTTTACTTGACATGTGTCTGCATTTTCTGAGTACTTGTTCAAATATTTTGCATCACTTTGAAGTATATTTCCAATTGTTGCAAACTTCTTCCCCTTTGTTAGAATGAAAATAATGGTAATGACAAAGATATTTAAGTTCTTAGCATTTGCTTGGCACATCCAGAATATTTTTAAAAAATTTTTATTGTGCAAAGATGTGAAAAAGTCAAAATGTAGTGAATGACCTCTTTAATTTAATCATACTCACATGAAGTTTGAAGTTTCTAATGGAACATTCTACAACTTTCTACATTAGTATATAAAGTTCTAGAGTTACATAATATTGAGTGATAGTAATTTATTTTCATTGTAAAAGTCTTTCTGTAATCATTAAAGCTTATCTTCTGTTTCATATTATCTTCTTTCTAATCAAAATATATTATCTATAGTCATTTCTGGTAAAAGTGATAAAATTGATGAAGTAAACACCTTTCCAGCATCCAAATACTTTGTCACTCTTCTGTAGATTTTAATATGTATTTATCAGCAGGAAAATCATTTGATACATTGAAGGAAGAATTGTTATGAAATTGAAAAAAGCAGGCATTTTTCTACATTTTTCAAATCAGTTTAATCTGGACATTCACATGCAGGTAGGCAAGTATGCAGAACCTCTTTGTGTATGTTTGTAGTATGACTACTATTTTGGTTATGAAGAATATGCTCAGAGGTGATTTAGTCACAGGATGAATGACGGCATGTGAGTAGAGAAACTTGCTACTACTAACAGAGGAAAAGTTTAGTGCTATTTGTAGAAAGACGTAATTAAGTGTAAATAGAAAAGATGAACAACAAACATACAAAGAGAGATGTGGGAAAGAACGAAAAAGACAGATTCGAATAGAAAGAAAGATTAATATGTCGGTGAATAAATAAAAGAAGAGAATCGAGATAGAGTAAAGAAGACATGAAAAGATGGAAGGAAGAAAGAAATAAAATATAGAATGAGGAATGAAGAAAAAACAAAAGGATAACATCTTTATTGGTCTTGATTTGATATAAAAATATACAGATAATTAGACTGATAAAAGATTAAATATCCAGTAGCAGCAGATCTGGAATAAGATTTAGTACTTGTAATCTTTTCCAAGATTATTAAATACTACTTACTGAAAACAATTTTACTGTCACTGTGTTGGTGAATCCACCAATAAAAGATAGATAAAGGCACCTAAGGGTAAATGCTTAGACTAACCAACTAAAAAATCCAAACGTGATAAATTTTCATGCATTGAGCAGGACATACTGATATTGGCAAATACAGATATAAATGCATGCAAATAGATGCACACACCCACACACATCCAAACTCTAACTTCTTATGCTTTATCACTTCAACAAACTTGAAGATTTGTAAATTCAATCATGAGATGTTACCCGATGTTCATATAGCACAAGTATGCAATTTTATTCATTCAAATATATATATATATATATATATATATATATACGTACTCACATGCATAATATGTTTAAGCAAACATAAATCTGCATAAAAATGCATACATGCATGTGTGCAGACATGTGTGTTTTTAAAATTATATAGATCGGTGCATATTTTAAAGATACAAGTATGTATATATAGACCTGCAAACTCACACTATAGTCATATATATGCAACCTGTACATATGTTTGTCTATATGTTGTCTATATATTTCCCCGAAATGTCTGGTTACACCTATAACACAAAAATATTCTAATGTAAACCAAAAGCACTCACAATGTCTGTAATCAGGACACATGCATGCATGCCAGACATACAAGAATGAAAAGATCACAAGAGCTGAACCACGTGTTAGTGGGTTGGGGAGAGAAAATGGGGAGCCTACTAACAAACAAGGAGGGTAGTTCTGGTGGGTACGAGCTTTTTGAGAAAAGGTTTAAAGGTGGAATAATAGGATCAAATGGAAAAATGTATGACTCAGCAGAAATGGGAACAGCTGAATTTGTATTGAATACAGAGTCAGCAGAAAATTGTAGCAGCCAAGCAAATTTGAAGATTGCTGCACATGTCTACTGACTTTTCAGCAGACTACTCTTATTTCTATTGTTAGGATCAAAGCAACACAAAAGGAAATGAACCCAAACACTAAAATTATGTTCAGGCTTGTATTGTTCTTATAAGTTTATTAATATGGATTCTTATCAAGTGATTTTCTGTCAAACTGAAATAGCAAGCTGCAATAAGAAGTTAGAGCAAAAGATTATTTTGATTTTATGCATGATATTGACCGAAATGGCTGAGATCTTATTAGGTCTTGTAAATATCACTTTTATACTACTACCAATAATAATAATAATGATATTAATGATAACAGTAAAATGTCTGCATAAGAAGCCTCCGATTGAGTCAGCAACTATAGTTGAGATAATAATGATAAAATAATGCAGTTCATCAAAATAGTTGTAGTAGTGATATCTGTTAAAATGTATTTTTAATATTTACAAAAAATATTAATGATTATAATCCAATTTTCCTCTCAACTTATTATAAAAAAGGAAAAGAATAAAAAAGATATTGTCAAAATGGTGAAGAAAATGATGACACATTGATAATGTTAATTATAAGAACAAAAAACTAAATAATTGGGGCTATTCCTTATTTGACTTAAGCATCATCATCATCATCATCATTGCAAGTATATAAGCAATAATTACCAATATTAAACAAATATCACTGAAGAATGATGAACAACAAGGAAATGTCTATTTCTACAGTAGTTTTTTCTGTATTCACTGGTTATTATGACCCAAACTTAGTATATATTAACAATAAAAATAATAGAATTATGTGAATCAAATGAGGTTAATTTCAGTTCACTATATTGCATCCTTGATCAGTAAATGTCTTTGAATTTCTTAAAGCTCTTTAATGATGGCTGTTGGGCAAATTGAAATATAAACTGGACAGATTGTTACTTTTCATATCAGATATTAGAGATGAAATAACCTTACAGAACCAAGACTGATCATGGTGGAAAGATATTCTGAATGGTTTGCTGCACCCTTTAGTTTGATGTGGGGAAATGAGTGTGACTTACAGGAAAAGATCTATAATGATTGCCAGAAATATTTATATCAAGATTGGGAACTTCATTTTTACACAAATACGTTTTGCTAGAAAAAGGTGTAAAAATAAACACATAATAAAAATATAAAACAGAAATTCAAAAATGTAGAAAATACGCACACACATGTATATACATTCATGTCATGCATATATATATATATATATATATATATATATATATATATATATATATATATATATATGCGTATGTGTGCATCTATATATATGTGTGTTTACCCTAAATTGTGCATTGTAAAATGTACATGCTTATAGAACTAGATACACATATACATGCACTCATGTGTGTGAGAATATACATCTCTAGTAAAACTTTGAACTATAAACTTGTACATTTAAATATATGTATGCATACATGCATCTCTTGATATAAAGTAATATACTGCTACCTGAATTTGTACCAAATATGCAAATACATAGACAGTAAGAACTTATAAGAATAATAAGACTTATAAGAATTCAAACATCAATTCATAATAATTAAATTGATTTATTTTTGGTTAAAAATTAGTTTTCCTTTCTAAATTTCTTTATTCTTTCCCTCTTCTTTTTTTCTGGATGATGAAATTGTTCAAGCTTTTTGGAAAGAAACAAGCATTAAATATTTAAAAAAATCATAGAAGTTTCTTTTCAAATGAAATTGCTTCTGTTAAGATAGGTCACTGGGCTAAGGTCAAAGAGTAGTAGTAACAGTTTTGAGTTTTTCAAAAAGCTCTTTCTTCATTCCAACTTATTTTTCTCATTCTCATTGTTTTCTATTTTTTGTTCCATCTGTTTTCTCCTTTTCTACTTGTTTTTATTTTCTTTCTTTTCATTCATCCAGCTCTATTTCCCCATTAATATTTCTTACCCTACCTACACATTCTCTCTACTTCCTTCTTTATTCACTTCATCACAATAATCATCTCTACCCTTTGATCTCCTCTCACAGTTCACATCTCTTTTTCTCCTCTTCCCTTTACTGTAGTCATCCTCTCTGTTTTGTATTTCAGAATTCCTTCTCATTCTTCTGTTTATGATAAATGCATACATGCATCCACACATGTATCAACTGCATTTGTGTAATGCATTTAGACTTCATTTTACTTAGCCCACACATTCAACATTTTTGCTTGCTGACTTCTCATTTTTTTCTTTTCTTTTATTTGAGGGGGTACTGAAAAATCCTTGGCCTGACCTACTTCCCTAAATAAGTTTTCTGATGCTTACTCATTGAAATACAGATTTTGCCAATTGGGTCAAACAGAGATATTTTCAGCACCCCTTTATATGTTCCCCATCATCACTCTCAGTTGCTTTTACTTTTGCCTTCACCTTCCAAATTTCAAGATGTTTTTTCTTAACTATCTCAAGGTTATGGTTTCTACTGATGATTATTTTATGTCTTCCAAGTCTTTTTATCAGATCTTCTTAATAATAAATCTTGAAACACTGACAAAAGAGTATTTCAGTAACATCAACTATGTTCAAGATTTTACTTTACAAACAATGGAACTGATGTAGATATTAATTAAAATAATACTATCTGGCAATGAAAATTTTATAGGTAAATCTTAATGATAATAATGTACATATCTAAAAAATCTTTCCTTATTATTGTTTGTTTTTACACACACACACACAGAGAGAGAGAGAGAGAGAGAGAGAGAGAGAGAGAGAGAGAGAGAGAGAGAAAATAAATATGGGCAAAAAGGAAAATGAATTAAAACAGCTATAAAGAATGGGAAAATGTATTGCAGGATAAACAAAAAATTGTTGAAAAAGAAAGAAACCTGTCAAAGAAGAGAAAAGCAAAAAATAGGAAAAATGAAAGAAAGAAAGTTGAATCATATGAAAAAAAAAAGAAAGTAAAAATAAAAAGGAATAATAAGATTAAAAATATGGAAAAATTATGATTGATCCCAAAGAAAAAAAAAACCTAAAATCTTACCCAAAGAATCTAGATCAGTCTTTTAAAAATAAAGATCAGTCTTTTAAAATAAAGAAAAACTTCAAATATTCAAAATTTTTCATAAAATTTAACCAGCCTTTTGTAATATTATTTTCAGACTTGAATCCACTCTGTGAAAAACTTTGTATGCTTTTCAAATTTCATTATATATTTTCAGTAGGATTCAAATTAAGAAACTAGCTCAGCCACTGCATAACTGATGTCTTTATTTGTTTGTCTGTATTTCTTCACTCACACACACACACACACACACACACAAAACAAAGAAACAAATGAACACACATACACACACATACTCATACACATACATACGCATGTAAAGAGAGAGAGGAGAGGAATGAGTGACTTTATAAAGACTTTTCATCACAAACATTTGGAAATATTACAACTGCTGATATTAAATATTTCCTATAATATTAGTAACAATATTCAGTTACAAATTAAAAATGGCTAAATTAAAATGATTTTGTGCTATCATCTATATTATAAACTATAATCTATAAAAATAAACTTTAGGCTTTTTTCCTAATTTAGCATTTTCCTGTTGAAAGTTTACAACTAAACTACATTTCTAATATGCGCATATTCATTAGTCCTGTGTATAGATCACCAGATTATATCATGCAATTAACTAACATCATAAAATCTGATGGTGTAACATATGTCAAATGGATTTGAAATGTAGTTTGGTTGTAAAATTTCTGCAGAAATAAAATTGATATTAACTGAATGATGTTGGAAAAAATATGCTGCATATATTTATATGAGCAATATATTATGGATATATCATATTAAATTTATTGATGATTTATTTTGGGGTTGTCATGTTTTATTATACAGACAAAGTGCAACAAATTTCTTTATTGATAAATAAATCCAGAAGATATCAGCAAAAGAAACATAATTGATGAACACAATATTCAGTATCGCTAAATAAATTATTTTATTATACATGTTAATATAGGCTCCTTGATATTTGATATCTTTCATCAAATGATTAATTTTTCTACTTTTTACAAATTTAACATGACTTACAGCAGTTTGTATTGCAATCCAAAGATCTTTGTTTGAATATTGTTTTTCTATACACACACACACACATCTCTTAATGATAAAGTGAAAGAATTAATAGCTGAAGAGGATGCATCTATCCCATTCATTTTTTATTCATAATTTATTTTTTAAATAACCAGCTGTTTGGACTATGAAACTGTATTACCATTTAGAAACATGTGCCAATAATTCTTCACATTTCTCTTGAATCATCAACAATTTGAAAGGTTCTACAATTTTACTGCCTACAATACCAGCCTAAAAGATTACTCCACCTACCACCTGTTATCATCTAAGTTGTGTTGGTTGACATGAAGGACCCCTACCCAGTCATCATTTCTATCCAATATCACTCTACATTCATTGCTAAAAACTAATATTAAGAAATTGATTTTTAATACTTTGTTCAATTTATACATTTCCATTGGTGATATTAAAGGTGCTAGTTTGGATGTTTTCATATCATAATGGTCTGTGTGTTGTGGCGCAGTGAATGTCGACTCAGAATGAGAAATCGGGGAACCGAGTTCGAATTCCAGTTGACATTCCTTGCATTCACTTATGTGCAAATACCCTTGGGAAAGGTCTTAATCCGTTTCTTCCCTCCAGTTATGGGTTAAATAATAGGACAGATTGGGTTCTATAGCCTTGGTCGGCAACCAGTCTACCACAGAAAGCAATGGCAACCTACTGCGGGATAATCTTCTGCCCAGTCAGTCATGTCTCTTTCGAGACATGATTGCCGAAACGTGTATCACGCATGGCACTTAACTGACTGAATGGTCTTCATAGTATCTTTTCTTTCTATCTACATTTTCAAAATCAACGTTAATCAAACATGTTGATGTGCAGATGGTGCAATGGATAGTGGTTTGGAGTAAGAAATCAGAGAAATGAGTTCAAATTCCAAATGGATTAATTACATTCACTAACTCTTGGGAAAAGTATGAATCCATCATATCTACCCAGCTAGGAGTAAATACTAGATCTCTATTGAGTAAAATCATAATTATTCTTTAGTTTAGCTCAGGCAATATTCACTCACAAAAAACTATTCTTACAGTCCCAAAAAGTTTTAAGTTTAAATAAGCTACAAAGTACTGATATGTCATAAAAGACAAATGAATGAATCATTTTTCAAACATGTTCTTGCAGGTCAATCTACTATTCTTGATGATTAACTATTTTTTCTCAAATCTTTTTGTTTCCATCACTCAATAACTTTAACATGTTTTATGTTTCTCTTTTGGGGTTATAACTTTTCTATGGCAATTTTTATTCATCTGAAATTTAAAACTAAAATTAGTATCAAGATTATATATTGTTGCATAATAAAATTTCACACTACTAAGTTATTGTAAATATGTCTAATAAAAATGATATACTAAATCTGTCATCATCATATATTGATCAGATAATTATAGTGTAGATGAATGCAGAGTGAAATAACTAAATTTGAATTCATACAAGTTTAACAAGATAAATATTTTTTATAAGATAAATATTTTAAGTTTAGATTGCTACAAACAACATACAGCACGCATACGACATAAGATCATCAAATTTGTTTATATAAAAGTCAATAAATCAGTTTCTAAAAATGTCAGCTTTTTTATGGATTATTGTTTTGTATGTGTATTTGTGCAAGTGAATGCACACATTTGTAATAGGTGCATTATAAATTTATCATACTTTCTTTCAAAGTAATTAATAAAACCTTAGAAATTAACTGTAATTTTTTATTTTATTCTGAACAATACACCAATCAAAATTAGGACTAAAAAGGAAACAGTTTTGTTTGAAATGATTTATAAGTTAATAAACTTGTAAATAAAATGAAAATGCTTTTAGGATTAAAAACAACAACAAACCCTTTAAGTAAATGCATAAACACCCAATAAACAAACTTGTAAACAGAATGAAAATAAATTAGTGATTTCATATATTTTGACATTTTTATAGATTTCTCTTAATAAAGTTTATATTAGCAATGCTGGTTATCGATGTGGATGGAATTTGTGATATTTTGGTTTAACCGTAAATGGTAACATAAACAGAGCTCTAATGCAACTTCTATAACAGGTGCTACCAATGGTGATGTTACTAATATAACAATAACTGCTTATGCAATTATAACTGCAGCTGCAACTACTACAATAATTTTTCTGCAAATCTATTACTGTTATTATTTCTACTGCTACAATTATTGCTAGTCTTGCAGTCATTAGGTCTATTACAATTTCAGCTATCATTATTATTATTATCATTATTATTATTGCCTTTCGTAGTAATTTTGCCACTACCATCTTTGCTAATATTAGAATCTCTAAAAACTCAGTAGGATCATTTTTTTCTGGAAAAATGCTAAAAATATTGAAAACAATGTCGGGTGGAAAAATTTCCCCAAAACCATTATTCTATTTTACAAATGAGCTTTCTTTTTATGAATAAGAGTCATATATATATATATATATATATATATATATATATGATCTTCTTTAAAGATATATTTATGAGTGATCATCATATTTTTGCTTTTGACTGTTATAAATTTCATGAATTTGTTAGAAAAGTCTCAAAATTTGCATGTCTTTTCATAAACTTATGCATATTTATGTATTCATAAATATTTTATTTTACATTGCAGCATCTTTATATATATACATGAAAAAATTGTTCAGCATGTAATGTTTGGTTCATGGGTCAATCAATTGTAAAAAAAAGTTATCACTTTATTTTCTGATGTCACCTGTATTTCCTGGTTTGAAAGATATTTTTAGATTTTTAAAATAAGTTTTAAATATTTACCCTGTACCCTATTGACCAAGGGCTACTTTCAATTTTGATATTTTATGTTTATTGCTTTTTTTTTATTTTAAAAGTAAAAATTGTGTTGCACTATTAAGACTGCAGTAGAGTATAGTCACAAAAAGCAGATGGCTTTATACATATCTTCCATATGCATTTATATGTTCATTTCTTACATACACCTATCTATAATATATTTATGTACTTATCTATGGATGAGTATATAATGATTTTGGGAAGTAATTTGGGCTGAAAATTTTACCACTGCATCAGGTGGGTGTATGCATAATGTATATATATATATATATACATACATACATACATATATATATATATATATATATATATATATATATATATAATTATTTAATTACTTAGTTTTTCATCATAATTAAATTAGCCAAGTACATAGTTGTATTAAAAAGTGTTCAATACAATTATATTGTAGAACTTGTAGAACTTTTGAATATTTTTCATTTGCAAACAAGTTATATATATATATATATATATATATATATATATATATATATATAACTCGTTTACAAATGAAATATATATATATATATATATATATATATATATGAATATAATTACATTTGATCAATCTTTTGAGTAAATCCTTTTAATATATATGTGTGTGTTTGTGTGTCATTGTGCACACATGCATGTATGTCTTCAAAAATATCATTTAATTAAAGGAAACTACAAGTAAATCATTAAATGTTAGTAATACCTAATAAAGATGATCTAAAGTGAATTTCTTCTAAATATACAAGGTATAAAGTTGGTGGGTTGTTCAAAATTGCAAGCAATTAATAGATATGTTATTTTTTAGTGCTTTATATGAAGCTTATGATTTCTGTTAATTCATATGTGATTGATATAACTTTCAGAAAGTTCTAACTAACTGAATTAATCTACACACAGTCAAAAAGTTTAAAATTAAAGAGATATACATAAGAATTTTCCCTTAATATTATTCTATAATATATGAGAATAGACTGTCTCCATGTAAAATAGCAAAGGTAAAAAAACAATGTCATAATTTGCAGTAATATCTTATATAGCAAAATAGTTGTATTATCAAAAAGAAAACTAGTTGTGTTTTAAATCTTGTTACTAATCTTGGATATAATTTAGCACTGATGACTTTGGTAAAGACAGGAATTTGAAAATTATAATAATGCAAATATAGATCTATATACAGCTGTATATTTTAGTATTTTAGTTCTGGAATAAAGACATAATTTAATAAATTAGTTTTAAGAAGAAATGTTCTCCTTTAGTTTAGGTTTTAGTCATTAAAACGAGGCATCTAAGCTCAATTTCATCTAACTTACATCACTTACAGGTATCAGCCAGAAAACCTATTCATTAGCAGTTCTCTTCCAGATGAAAATGAGAAAAATCTAAAAATCTAACCTAAACATTTTCCCACTTGATCAAATACATTTATATCTATTTGCAATTGTCACTGTTGTAGAAACTTTTTCCTGTCCTCATTTAATGATAAAGCTCAAGTCTGAAGGTTGAGGAACTTAAGGTTTCATTTTATATAAACATCATTACATTATATATCTAAAATAGTGAAAAAAATTATTTTGCTAGTCCATGTAGGGACTTATGGTGTTAGCTCATCATCAGTTATGAGCTGATTTGGCCAACCACTTAACATTTGAATTGTTCATTACCATATGAGTGTCTACTTGAGAATTTCTGGAAATCTAAGAAAAAGTAATATTCTGAATTCATTTCTCTATAAATAGTCAGTGATAAAAAGGACTGTACACCCAAAAAGAAATGGTAATTAATTTTCAAGTAATGACATCTAACCAGATGTATTAATTATAAATAATTGTAATATTCAGTGCAGTGATCTTAAAGTGACATGTTTTTCTTTTACAGAGATTAGCTCTCAGTAAGAATTAAACTTCCTATCAATATTTTTCTTCTATAGTAGAATCATTATCATGATGTTATAATAGAGAAAACAAAAATGGTAGCTATAATTGAAATTATATTATGGAATTTGTTGAAACTATCCTTCTATTATGATTGGTACCTGTCCAAATATTAATGTTTATATTGAAAAGGAAATAATTATAAATATTTGTTCTATTTAGAGCCCTTTTCCTTTTTTGGTCCTGTCACTGTTAATATAATCATCATAAAGTGCTTTTGAAGAAAATTACTCTCTGACCAAACTCACACCTTCATGAAACATTTTTATTGTTATAGGTTTTTTATACAATTTTGCAATTTGCTTTTCACAGGGTCTTACCCAAATATCTACAGTATTAAACATCTGAATTTGTTCACTTACAATAAAATAGATTAAAAACAGCACATATCAGTATCATAATATGTATAAGAATCTGGTACCTTAAAAGAAAAAAACTGGATCACAAATGACCAAGTTAAAGTTGATTTTTGCATTTTTCTTTTTTCATTATAAAAAGTTTAAAGCCAGATCACCAATTTATTATTCTCTTATGATGGTGTTATTTTTAACGTTCAGATAATATCACAATTTAATTCATAGAAATATCTATGGTGATATTTTTGACACAGCAATTAGCATT